>JARQOD010000005.1:286479483-286579882 GCA_033576555.1 Oophaga sylvatica
AACACTGCACACAACTGTCATAGCTGTGAAAGGCCCTTTGTGTACTTTATAGTGTTTGCAACAATGTATTGATACGGATGGAAGCATCACACAATAATTTGAATTATTTAAATAGAATGTGCAGCAACCATGAGAAAGAAAAAATGTCAAGATAGCAGAGCACGCTAGCAGAGACAAGCAGCTGGTTGAACACTAATGAGCGGATCTGCACTCCAAAATAAAACTGCTACAGTAAACACTGCACACTTTTCATAGTGTAAAGACGTTTGGAAATTCAATGTAGCAACCAATGTATTGATACGATGGAAGCAGTACACAATAGAATAATTTTTTTAAATAGAAAGTAGCAGAACAATAAGAAAAATGTAAAGATGAGCAGTGAGACAGCTCAGAGTGAAAGCACATGTATGAAAACTAACTGGACGATCTGCACTCCAAAAAGTAAAACCTTGATACAGTAAACTGCCACAATGTTCATAAGTGTGAAAGGCCAGTTTGTGACTACCTAAGTGTTTGCATTCAATGTATGGATACGGAGGAAGCACGTCACATAAAAAATTGAATATTTGAATAGAATGTACAGACATTAGGAAAAGTCAATGGATGATTGTCAATAAGATTGAGAGACCGCACAACAACAGCAGTGGTTGAAAACACTGAGTGGACCAATTGAAACAAATTGAACGGTGAACACGTCCAAATAGATTTAAAATATGAGCGACACAAAATGAAATGAGCAGTACGCACAGCAGTACGAAAGGGTTTGAACTCTATGTTGCACAATATGTCGGATAAGACTCACACAATTATTTAAAGCAGTAGACAATTAGAAAATGTATGAGCGTGGACCTCACAATAGAATGTTAAAAATGGAGCGACCATCAAAAATGAACTCGAACGTAAATCACACATGATACTGAGCCTGATCAAGTTGAACCACGATGTACATGAACACGCACTAATGTAATTTTTGAATTACATTGAAATGTAGGATGGAGGACACTCACATAAAACATTTAAAAAAGAGGGGACATAAAATGAAAACCTGCAAGTAAAGCACAATGTTAGTACTGGAGGCTTGTCTATATTTTGCAACAAATGGAACGATGACAGTACTAACTTTTTTTTAATGATGACCACAATGAGAAAGTCAAGATAGATAAACTAGAAGACAGCACATGTGAAGAATAGGAGCGTGAGCACCAAAAAAAACCAGTAAGACACTGCACTGTTCAATGAAAGCCTGTACTTAAGTGCACCAATGTTTGGTACGGTGAAGCCGTACTATAATTATTTTAAATAGATGGAGCAGCACAATAAAATTAATGATAGACACGCCAAGAGAAAAGATGGTTGAGATAGACGTCGCATCCAAAAGAACTTGAACTAACTGCCAACTTCAATGAAACCTTGACTTCATATTGCAACAATGTATTGGAACGTTGGAACCTACTAATAATTATTTTTAAATGAAGTCACACAATAGAAAAATTAAAGATGAGCAGGAACACTAGAAGTACAAGAGCATGGAGACAACTGAGCGGACGCATCAAAAAAAACTCGACTCATAAAAGAACAACTGTCAGTACTTGAAAGGCCCTTGTGTACTTTATAGTGTTCAACAATGTATTGGATATGGAGCTCACACTAATAGATTTGATTTTAAATAGAATGAGCAGCACCAATTAGAGAAATGTAAGAGAGGCAGGGACACGCTCAGCAGAGTACAAGCAGCAGTGGTTGAAGAACTAACTGGAGCGGGATCTGCACTCCAAAAATAAAACTCTGACTACAGTAACACTGCACACAACTGTTCAGTAGCTGTGAAAGGCCCGTTTGTGAACTTCTATATTGTTTGCAACCAATGTATTGGATACGGATGGAAGCACGTCACACTAATAGATTTAAATTTTTTTAAATAGAATGTAGCAGCAACAATTAGAGAAAAATGTAAAGGATGAGGCAGTGAGACACGCTCAGCAGAGTACAAGCAGCATGGTTGAAGAACTAACTGGAGCGGGATCTGCACTCCAAAAATGAAAACCTCTGACTACAGTAAACACTGCACACAACTGTTCAGTAGCTGTGAAAGGCCCGTTTGTGTATTCTATAGTGTTTGCAACCAACGTATTGGATACGGATGGAAGCACGTCACACTAATAGATTTAATTATTTAAAAGATGTAGCAGCACAATTAGAGAAAAATGTAAGGATGAGGCAGTGAGACACGCTCAGCAGAGTACAAGCAGCAGTGGTTGAAGAACTAACTGGAGCGGGATCTGCACTCCAAAAATGAAAAACTCTACTACAGTAAACACTGTCACACAACTGTTCAGTAGCTGTGAAAGGCCCGTTTAGTGTACTTCTATAGTGTTTGCAACCAATGTATTGGATACGGATGGAAGACGCACACTAATAGATTTAATTTTTTTTAAATAAGAAGTAGAGCAACAATTAGGGAAAATGTCAAAGAATGAGGCAGTGAGACACGCTCAGCAGGTACAAGCAGCAGTGTTGAAGAACTGAGCGGATCTGCACTCAAAAAAAACTCAGACTAAGTAACACTGCACACAACTGTTCAACTTGAAAGGCCCTTTGTGTACTTATAGTGTTGCAACCAATGTATTGGATACGGATGAAGCACGTCACACTAATAGATTTATTTTTTTTAATAGAATGAGCAGCACCAATTAGAGAAAATGTAAAGGATGAGGCAGTGAGACACGCTCAGCAGGTACAAGCAGCAGTGGTTGAGAACTAACTGAGCGGATCTGCACTCCAAAAATGAAAACCTCTGACTACAGTAAACACTGCACAACTGTTCAGTAGCTGTGAAGGCCCGTTTGTGTACTTCTATGTGTTGCAACCAGTATGGATACGGATGGAACCGTCACCTAATAGATTTAATTTTTTTTAAATAAAGTAGCAGCACAATTAGAGAAAATGTAAGATGAGGCAGTGAGACACCTCGCAGAGTACAAGCAGCAGTGTTGAAGAACTAACTGGAGCGGGATCTGCACTCCAAAAAAAACTCGACTAAGTAAACACTGCACACAACTGTTCATACTTGAAAGGCCCTTTGTGTACTTCTATAGTGTTGCACCAATGTATTGGATACGGATGAAGCCTCACACTAATAGATTTGAATTTTTAAATAGAATGAGCAGCACATTAGAGAAAAATGTAAGGATGAGGCAGTGAGACACGCTCAGCAGAGTACAAGCAGCAGTGGTTGAAGAACTAACTGGAGCGGGATCTGCACTCCAAAAATGAAAACCTCTGACTACAGTAAACACTGCACACAACTGTTCAGTAGCTGTGAAAGGCCCGTTTGTGTACTTCTATAGTGTTTGCAACCAATGTATTGGATACGGATGGAAGCACGTCACACTAATAGATTTCATTTTTTTTAAATAGAATGTAGCAACAACAATTAGAGAAAAATGTAAAGGATGAGGCAGTGAGACACGCTCAGCAGAGTACAAGCAGCAGTGGTTGAAGAACTAACTGGAGCGGGATCTGCACTCCAAAAATGAAAACCTCTGACTACAGTAAACACTGCACACAACTGTTCAGTAGCTGTGAAAGGCCGTTTGTGTACTTCTATAGTGTTTGCAACCAATGTATTGGATACGGATGGAAGCACGTCACACTAATAGATTTCATTTTTTTTAAATAGAATGTAGCAGCAACAATTAGAGAAAAATGTAAAGGATGAGGCAGTGAGACACGCTCAGCAGAGTACAAGCAGCAGTGGTTGAAGAACTAACTGGAGCGGGATCTGCACTCCAAAAATGAAAACCTCTGACTACAGTAAACACTGCACACAACTGTTGAGTAGCTGTGAAAGTCCCGTTTGTGTGCTTCTATAGTGTTTGCAACCAATGTATTGGATACGGATGGAAGCACGTCACACTAATAGATTTCATTTTTTTTAAATAGAATTTCAATTGAATGGAGCAGCAAGAATTACACTAAAGAAAAAAGAAGAGTCTGTGAGTGACACGTGCAGATGCCTACTAACAGCGTTGGATGCAGAGCAAACTGCAGCGTCACCTGCACTCTCACACACACACCTTGCACAGAGCTGTTAAAACAACACTGCAAGGCAAAAGGATGATTTACACAGCGGTTGGTAAACTAGCCTGCCTAAAGCACAGTACACAAAATCGCAATCTCTAACTGTCCCTCAGAGTTAGCAGAGCAGCGTTCTGTCCCTAACTGAATTCACAGCACAGTGACGCTAAAATGGCGGCGGCGCCTTTTATAGTGCATTCTGACATCATTTCAGCATCCAATCACAGCCATGCCATTAGTTAGCAGCAGTACAGGATGTGCCCACACTTCTTAGGATTCCTCATTGGCTGACTAAAATCACATTGCCTCTCAAAGAATTATGGGAACTTCCGATTCCGGTATACAATATGTGAAAAATATCGGAACTGAGTATCGGAATTCCGATACAGCGAATATCGGCCGATACCCGATACTTGCGGTATCGGAATGCTCAACTCTAGATTTTACTTCATAACCCTGGCATGGTATGTGAAAAGAGCTCCATGGAGTAATCTGAAGTGTGGCCTGCTGCAGCCTTCACTTTTGGTGGGGGTGAAGGAAACAAGGAAAGGTGTTGTTCCTGACCAGGAGCCTGCACTGACAACTCAGTGCTTCATTTTTTGAAACTTCAGAAGAGGGGGCGATAGAGCTGGAGGCTGTTTCGCCAATGTAAGCCAAAACCTGTTCCTGATGCTCCGGTTTTACAAGCTGTTTACCTACTCCCAGAAAAGGGAGCCTTCCAGGCCTTCTGAAGCCAGACGATGATGCAGGCTCAACACCTCCTGCTTTAGGAGCTATTGTGCTTTTGGCACTACCAGCAGATGCAACATCACCAACATCAGTACCAGCTGGCCCCCCCGCCCACGTCCGTGGCCATTTCCACCATACTTCCTCATGTTTGTGAAAATGTACCCAAAGTACCAGCAGCTATATGGTACTGTATGAGAAGCGTACAGCTGTATACGGTGAAGGGGAAAATTGTAAATCTCCGTAAATATTTCCGGAGTCACACACAGACGCTCTCAGGCTCAGTATGGATTAGACCAAAATATAAAAAGCAGAAAAAGGGTACTGTATCAGAAGATACCAGGTGTATATAGTATAGGGGAAAATTGTAAATCTCCGTATATATTTCTGGAGTCACACACAGACGCCCACAGGCTCAGTATGAATTAGACTAGAATATCAAAAGCAGAAAAAGGGTACTGTATCAGAAGATACCAGGTGTATATAGTATAGGGGAAAATTGTAACTCTCCGTATATATTTCCGGAGTCACACACAGACGGCTCTCAGGCTCAGTATGGATTAGACCAGAATATAAAAAGCATAAAAAGGGTACTGTATCAGAAGATACCAGGTGTATATAGTATAGGGGAAAATTGTAAATCTCCGTATATATTTCCGGAGTCACACACAGATGCTCTCAGGCTCAGTATGGATTAGACCAGAATATAAAAAGCAGAAAAAGGGTACTGTATCAGAAGATACCAGGTGTATACAGTGTAGGGGTAACTATAAATCTCCGTATATATTTCTGGAGTCACACATAGACGCTCTCAAGCTCAATATGGATTAGTCCAGAATATAAAAAGCAGAAAAAACGGTACTGTATGAGAAGCGTTCAGCTGTATACAGTGTAGGGGTAATTGTAAATCTCTGTGTATTTCCGGAGTCACACACAGACGCTCACAGGATCAGTATGGATTAGACCAGAATATAAAAAGCAGAAAAACTGTACTGTATGAGAAGTGTACAGCTGTATACAGTGTAGTGGTAATTGTAAATCTCCATATATATTTCCGGAGTCACACACAGACGCTCTCAAGCTCAGTATGGATTAGACCAGAATATAAAAAGCAGAAAAAGGGTACTGTATCAGAAGCGTACAGCTGTATACACTGTAGGGGTAATTGTAAATCTCCGTATATATTTCTGCAGTCACACACGGACGCTCTCTCAGTATGGATTTGACCAGAATACAAAAGGCAGAAAAAAGGTACTGTGTCAGAAGATACCAGGTGTATATAGTGTAGGGGAAAATTTAAATCTCCGTATATATTTCCGGAGTCACACACAGATAGTCAGCATGTATTTGTCCATGATACCAGCCGGTACACGGTAGTTTGTGAGGATCGTACAGCTCTATACGGTGTTGGAAAAAATTAACGCTCGTTAACTGTGCAGAAAAAAAGAATCAAAGTATTAGTGCTGTGTAAAAAGCAGTCTACACAGCAGTGTACACACAGCAATACAGCTAGCAGGCAGCCTATTAACCAGTGCTGCTGCACACAAGAAAATCCTCCCCTGTCACTGGCAGGCAGCCTAATAACCAGCGCTGCTGCACACAAGAAAATCCTCCCCTGTCACTGCACACTAACTGTACAGCACAATTGCTATCAGCACAAGCACAGAAGAACTTCTCTTTCCAGCCCTAACTCTCTCCCTACTGATAAACAGCATCAGCAACCTCTCCCTACTGTTCAGATCGGCAGAAGTAAAATGGCGGTCGGCGGTTAGCTCTTTTATAGACACTATGACGCCCCAAAGCAAGCCAATCACTGCAATGCCCTTCTCTAAGATGGTGGTGGACGCTGCCCATGTCATCTCGTTGCCCACAGTGTACGTCCTTGCTCATTGGCTGAAAAAAGGTGCCTGCAAGCATTAAGGGAAAACCAACTTTGGCGCTCGGATTGACAACCGCATGGCCGATTTCACACTATGGTCGGGTTTCACTCGGCGAAACCCGACTTTGGCGAAAGTCGGCGACTTAGAAATCTGACCGACCTGTTTCGCTCAACTCTACTGTTGATGTGATTTTTTTTTAGGATACTGTTTTCAGTGTGGGGGGTCCTGTTACTGTGCAGGGCAACACTGTCTCTTTTTTTCTTCATCTGAAGTAATGTAGAAGTAGGGGAAAATTGGGTAATGTGCTCTAGATAACTGTGTTATTTTGTGCAGATATAAATCCTGGCAGGAAGAAGTGATGACGGTCTCTGCTGGATGAGTCAGTGTGTTACCTGTACACTGATACTGAATCTGTACATTATATACAGAGCTCCTGTGTTTAATGTCACTGGTGATCCCTGTATTACCTGCACATTGACACTATACACAGTGTACTATGTACAAAGATCCTGTGTATATTGGCATGTTTTGTAATATTAGTATTGTGTTTTTTTATTAATGATCAGTATTTGTAATATTTGTAATATGTGGTCTGGTCATGGTGGGGCGGTATTTGTCCCTTGTATGTGGCATTGTTTGATCACTATGTGATGTGATATGTGGTCTGGTCATGGTGTGTGACGGTTTTTTTCCTTGCATGTGGTGGTAATATATGGTGGTAATATATGGTGTGGTGGTATTTGTCCCTTGTATGTGGTATTATTTGGTTACTGTGTGATGGTATTATGTGATCTGGTGATGGTGTAATGGTATTTTTCCCTTGTATTTGGTATTATTGTTCATTTTAAAAAATGAATGTGACACATTCCCTTAAAGAAACATAACTAAAAATATACCTAAAAAGAGTACATAATATTTTAACAAATGTTTAATAGGTTAGCATAGAGTAGGTCCCGGTCACGAGAGTCTACCTTGTTGTGGTGGCGGCTAAAAAAATCTTTTGGCTAAAACAAAAGCTGGTGGCTATGTATGTGATATGGTTTTTGATCGGAACTGTTAATGTGTAATTGGTGAGGAAGTGGAGTTTTTCCAAGAGTGGGTGATGGGACAGTGGAATGTTTTAGGGTGGGAGGTGGAGCTGGGTTGGAGGCAGAGCTGGGGTGGAGTCTCAAAAAATGTTGCCAGGATGGGGCCCTGAAAGTCCTTGTGCAGACCTGTATGGAATTCCAAGGCAATTTATTATTAGGGGGATATCAATCCAACATGTCTGATTTTAGATGGCCAATCTTTTTTTTCTGCTGGAGATTAGCTGCCACCAGGCATGTCTAGCAGCAGCTCTCTCATAGAAAACACAGGAGTGATTGGCCGAACAAGCATGGTAGAGCCGGCCAATCGTTGAAACATCGTTTGGCTGACAGCAACTTCATCTGTATGGTGGGCTTAAAATTCATAACACTGTATAAAATCCCATACCAGTGAAAGTTGCCATGGTAGATTTATTTAATATTTAAAGTCAATAATTTGGTTTCCTACTAACATTGTGTATTTGGCCATTCTCAAGATCAAAACTGTAGAAATCTAGACTAAGTCTAAAATGAGACCATGTAGTATGGTAACTCTTAATTATGTTAATCTCTGTAGAACATTTCTACTCGTGCAGAATGTGTAATACATGACTAAAAGAGATGAGCGACTTTGGCTTCGGGAGGGTCGAGTCGGGTTTCGGACCACCCAACTTTCCCAAAAGTGGAGTCGAACGAAGTCGGCCGACTAACGGAAAAAGTCGAGTCGGAGTCGAAAATCCGACCCCAATGCAAGTCAATGGGGATAAAAGTCTGCAGGGAGTGGAGGACAGTAAACACACCTACAGTGCCCATTTCAATGCCAACGACATCAATTATTATTACTTAAGCTTTTCAACCTTAATTTACTTTATAATAATAGTAATGCATTGAAAACTGGCATTATTTGGCTAAAGGTATGGTGGGGGGCAGATCTGGCTTCAGGTTTTCGTGGGCCCCGGGCCAAAGAGTCTCAATGGGCCCAATTAACACATACCACAATTCATGATGTTCCGATACAGCAGAGAAATATAAGTATAGTACAATGCCAAATACTTCACTTCTTACATTACATGAGTGATATCTATTGTAAATTCTACAATAGCTCAAAAAACGGACAGTACAGTATTATGTGCACCACATAGTGCGCCATATAGAATAATGAGCCCCATTTTTTGCTCTATACAGAATAATGAGCCCCATATATTGCTCCATACATAATTGGTCCCATATAATGTTCCATACAGTATATAATGAACTCCACATAATGCTCCAGTATATGACGGGCCCCATGGATGATGCTCCAGTGAATGATGGGCCTATATAATGCTCCATATATAATGGGCCCCATATAATGCTCCAGTGTATAATGGGCCCCTTATATGATGCTCAGTGTATGAGGGGCCCCATTTATAAATCTCCAGTGTATGATGGGCCCCATATATAATACTCCAGTGTATAATGCTCCCCATATATTGCTCCAAACATTTAAAAAAATTGAAATACCTCTCCTCGCTGGGCACTGATCTATTCTGTACTCCTCAGCATTGCCATCTTCCAGTTCTCTGCACTGTGAATGTTCAGGCAGAGGGCACACAGACGTGACATCATCGCGCTCTCTGAACTGAATGTCACTGTCAGGAAACGCGGAAGACGTCACAGCGGTGGAGCAGGGAGAGGTAAGTATTTCAAGTGCTGGGGTCCTGAGAAAGCAGGGGGGGCCCACTCGTGGGCGACAGCACTGGAACAGCGCCCCTCATAGTACACCGGTGTCTCTGACGGTGAGTGGGCACCCCCTCCATCAGAGACACCAGTGTACTATGAGGGGCCCTGTGCTAGTGAAATCGCCTATGAGTGGGCCCCCCCACCTGCTCAGGTCCCCGGCACTTGCCCGGGTGCGCCAGGTGCTGAAGCCGGCCCTGGGGGGTACAGCCCAGTTAGGGATGTGGAAAAACTGGCATATGTTGAGGTGTAGGCTGGACATTCAGCAGCTGCAAATGGAGGAATTGGAGAAGTCAGAGGAAGAGGAGGACAAAGCGAGCCATTTTACAGGCAACCTATGTGTCATCAGGGGAAGGTGGTACAAAATCCTTTGAAACCCAGGCATGGTTCATTTTAATGAAGGTGAGATCCCCAACATTTTGGGTTAACAGCCGGGTCCTTCTTTCTGTCAGGATTGATCCAGCAGCACTGAAGACTCTTTCTGATAGCACACTACCAGCAGGGCAAGCAAGCTCCTGTATGGCATATTGTGCCAATTCAGGCCAGGTGTCCAGTTTACAGGCCCAGTAGTCAAAGGGGAATGAACTGTGAGGGAGAACATCGATAGGGGAGGAGAGGTAATTTTGAACCATAGTTGACAACTGCTGTCTCCTGTCTGTTGCAATCGATTCAGTATTAACAGTCGTGTGAGCGGTACTCGAGAAATCAGCCACTTCGGCTGTGTGCACCACGAACACCTCTTCTATTTGGCTCAGAACGGCTCGTGGTAGAACCTGCACCGCTGCTGTGTGCTGGGAATGCCTCTAATAAATGGTTTACCAGAGTTGCTTGTTTGTTCGCCAATATTAGCTCTAGATTCTACTGTGGCATGATGTTCTGTAATTTGCCTTTATAGCGTGGATCGAGGATGATGGCCAACCAGTAGTCGTCATCCTTCATAATTTTGGGAATGCAGGGGTCCCTTTTTAGAATCCGCCACACATAATCACACATGTGGGTCAATGTTCCAGTTGTCAATGATGCACTGCCAGTGGTGGGTGGAGGAGCACTTTCTGCCAAATCCACATCCCTCCAGTCAGGCACAAACCCTGTACCTGACCTTGGCAAGCCAACATTTTCTCTTGCGACCCGAGAAGCATCCTCCTCCCCAAAATAATCATCCCCCTCATCCTCCTCCTCCTCTTCCTCTTCTTCCTCCACCTCATCAGGACAGTTCCCTGAGCAGACAATGGCTGACTGTCATCAAGACTTCCCTCCTCCTCCTCCTCTTCCGCTGCAAACACCTGATCCTTAATATGCATCAAAGTTTGCATGAGCAGACACATAAGTGGGATGCTCATGCTTATGATGGCGTCGTCTGAGCTTACCAGCCGTGTGCATTCTTCAAATCACTGAAGGACTTTACAGAGGTCTTTCAGCTTTGACCACTGCAAACCCGACAACTCGATATCTGCCCTCATACTGCCTGCCCGTGTATCCTCCTACAAATGCATTACAGCCTGCCTCTGTTCGCACAGCCTCTCAACCATGTGCATGGTGGAGTTCCACCTTGTTGCAATGTCTATGATTAGGCAGTGCTTGGGGAGGTGGAGCGATCGCTGTAGCCTCTGCATACAACTGGAGTCTACGGGCGAGCGACGTATGTGCGAGCACAATCTTCGCACCTTATTGGGCAGAGCTGGTATCTCCGGATAATTATTTATGAAGCACTGCACCACCAGGTTCAAGGTGTGAGCCAGGCAAGGTATGTGTCTGAGTTTTGCCAGGGCTATGGCCGCCACAAAATTACGTCCGTTATCACTGACTACCTTGCCTGGCTCAAGATGTATACTGCCCAGCCATGACTCAGTTTCTCGCTGCAAGTAGTCGGCCAATACCTCCGCGATGTCTGTTGTCGCCCAAATACATCATCTTTAAAACAGCCTGCTGACGCTTACCACTAGCTGTTCGATAGTGGGATACCTCGTGTGCAACACTGGCAACTGCGGATGAAGTGCTCATGCAACTGCGCTCTGTCGATGAGCTTTCTCTTCTGGAGGAGGAGGAGGAGGGTCGAATGCCTACAGCCAACTGTTGCCTATACTGTTGGATAGGCAGCACTGTCCCACCGCCGCTGTCCCCTGTGGACCCTGCATCCACCACATTAACCCAGTGCGCAGTAATGGATACGTAACGGCCCTGGCCATACCTACTGGCCCATGCATCTGTTGTGAGGTGCACCTTTCCACTCACTGATTGTTTGAGTGCATGGACAATGCGGTCTTTCACATGCAGGTGGAGGGCAGGGATGGCTTTTCTAGAAAAGAAGTGCCGACTGGGTAGGTCATAATGTGGGACAGCGTAGGCCATGAGCTCTCGGAAAGCTGCGCTTTCAACCGAACGGAAGGGCATCATCTCTAATGAGATTTGGCAATGTAGACATTCAAAGCCAGTGAGGTTTTGTAGTCCGTCCACGCTTGCAAGTGCATGGTGTTTAAATGTCTAAGCATGCAACTGGTATTCAATTTTCGGAGATTTTTCCCTCGGCTAAAGGTCCTTCCGCACTTCTTACAGATAACCTTTGCCTCATCAATAGGATTTTGGTCAAAAAAGGGCAACACTGCACTCTTCCTACTATGGGATAAATTTTCAGGGCTTGCACGCTGTGCTAATTTGACCTTCTGGTCAACTATCCTGCAACTTTTTTTCCTTTTTTTAACACGTTTTTGGACTGCTACGGGCCTGCCAGATAACCGCAGCTGCGATGTCGATGACTGCTGCGCATCCTCCACCTCTACTGAGCTATTGCCAGCGGCACCCTCTTCCCCAATGGATGCCAATCCGGGTCAACAACTGGGTCATCCATCACCTCCTCTTCAATTTCATCTGCACCTTCCTCTGTGTCACCGTGTAAGGTTGTATAGTATGCGGGAAGGGGCACCTGAGTTTTATCAGGGTCAGAATCTGGCTCAGTAGACTGCGAGGGCAATGCAGTGCTCTGGGTGAATGTACCAGCAGAATCATATAACACTGGCTGTGCATCAGTGCATTCCATGTCATATTTATGTTGGACTAGGGAATTCAGAATTTGACTTCATAACCCTGGCATGGTATGTGAAAAGAGATTCAGGGAGTAATCTGAAGTGTGGCCTGCTGCATCCTTCACTTTTGGTGGGGGTGAAGGACACAAGGAAAGATGTCATTCCTGATCAGGAGCCTGCACTGACAACTCAGTGCTTGCATTTTTTGAAATTTCAGAAGAGAAGGCGATAGAGCTGGAGGCTGTTTCGGCAATGTAAGCCAAAACCTGTTCCTAATGCTCTGGCTTTAAAACCGGTGTACCTACTCCCAGAAAAGGGAGCCTTTCAGGCCTTCTGGAGCCAGACAATGACGCAGGCTCAACACCTCCTGCCTTAGGTGCTATTGTGCTTTTGGCGTTACCAGCATATGCACCACCACCACCATCAGTACCAGCTGGCCCCCCGCCCACGTCCGCCGCCTCTTCCACAATATTTCCTCATGTTTGGGAAAATGTACCAAAAATACCAGCAGAAATATGGTACTGTATCAGAAGCGTACAGCTGTACACAGTCTAGGGGAAAATCTCAATCTCCGTATATATTTCTGGAGTCACACACAGACGCTCTCTCAGTATGGATTTGACCGTAATACAAAGAGCAGATATACGGTACTGTATCACAAGCGTACAGCTGTATACGGTGTAGGGGAAAATTTCAATCTCCGTATATATTTCACACACAGAGAGTCAGCATGTATTTGTCTGTGATACCAGCCGGTACATGGTGTTGTGAATGGACTTGAGATGAGTTCTGAGCAGAGGCTCCCTCTGGTGGTTACAAGCGGTACTGGACTGTCCAGTGAAGATTGTGAGGATTGGGAATCAGGTGTTATTGACTGGTCTTATATAAGGGAGTCGCCTTCTCATCAGGGTTGCCGGTGATCAATTGTTCTGGTCTCAATCCTTGATTCCTGTTTCCTTTGTAGCCTGCTGTGTCGTGTCTGCATCTCCTGCTAACAGATTAGACATTTTCTTCTTTTTGTTTTTGTGCTTGATTTTTGCATTTTGTCCTGCACTTCTGTGGGGCCTTCTGGGTCACCTCCGGGGGCTTTTGCCCTCTCAGTTTAGTTCAGCCACTGATGTTTTGTACATTTGCTTTTTCCAGTTTTTTCAGTGGCTGCTGTTTTGATTTTGTTACACCAGAGAACTAATTTAGGTGGTAGAGGTCGTGTGATCTCAGGTGTTTTTGAAATTAGTAGAGTTGGTGCTTTTCAGGGTTTTTTGGGATTGCAGTATGTGCCCTTCCTATCCTTTTCTATTTAGATAGTTTGGGCCCCAACGTTTGCTCATACTATTTTCTGTCTGTGTCAGTATTTCTTCTTGTCTAACCGCCATTACAAGTTTGGGGGCTTTCTATGTTCTTTGGGGATCTGCTCCGGGGCAGATAGCTTTCCTCTTTCTATCTTTAGGTATAGTTAGTTTCTCAGGCTGTGATGAGGCGTCTAGGACCAACGTAGGAACGCTCCAAGGCTGCCTCTAGTTGTGGTGGTTAGTCAGGGTACTGCAATCTCATAGATTCCAACTGCTCTGGTGTATTGCCTTTTTTACCTGCACTCCTCAGCTACCAAATCATAACAGTATCACCGGCCTAAACTGAAAATTATATGGTACTCACAGAAGGGAAATATATTGTGAAAGAAAAAAAAAAAAGGTTGTCAGAGTTGTCAGAGATATTTTTCTGTTTGTTGCATTTTTTTTTCCCTCTGTATCTCTGGGTGCTGGGGAGGATTTTTTCTCTCAATGGAGTTTGCACAGTTGTCTGGCCGTGTGGATCAGCTTGCCACTGAGGTTCGGAGTATTGCTACCTATCTTGCTAGGTTGCCTGATGTGGAACCTAGGATTCCCATGCCAGATTTGTTTTGGGGGATCGAGCCAAGTTTCTGAATTTCAAAAATAATTGTAAATTGTTTTTTGCCTTAAAATCTAAGTCCTCAGGGAACGCAGCGCAGCAGGTTCAAATTGTCATCTCTCTCCTGCGCGGCGATCCTCAGGATTGGGCTTTTTCCCTGACACCTGGGGATCCTGTTTTGAGTGATGTTGATGCATTTTTTCAGGCCTTGGGGTTATTGTACGATGAGCCTAATGTCACTGATCAAGCTGAAAAAGCCTTGTTGGCATTAAATCAGGGGCTTGATGACGCTGAGTTATACTGTCAGAGATTCCGCAGGTGGGCAGTCCTGACCAAATGGAATGACGACGCTTTGGCAGCCCTTTTTCGGAAGGGTCTGTCAGATAATGTAAAGGATGTTATGGTGGGATTCCCTATCCCCTCTGGTCTCAATGATTCTATGTCATTAGCGATTCAAATTGACAGACGTTTGCGTGAGCGGAGAACTATGCGTGGAATAGTGTTGCCTTGTGAACCTGCTTCTGAACCCATGCAGTGTGATAGAGTGGTTTCTGGGGCACAGCGTCATGAGTTTAGAAAGCGCAATGGGTTATGTTTCTACTGTGGTGATGCCTCTCATGCTATTTCAGTCTGCCCTAAGCGGGGAAGACGTTTTGCACGCTCAGTTGTCTTGGGTAGTGTTCAGACTAAGTTTTATTAACTGTTACTCTGATATGCTCTCTGTCCTCAGGCTTTCGTTGATTCGGGAGCAGCTATTAACCTGATGGATTTTGATTTTGCTAAACATTGCGGGTTTCCCTTGATACCCCTACAGAAGTCTATTCCCCTACTGGGGATCGATTCTACCCCTTTGGCTGAGAATAAACCTCAGTTCTCTACTCAGGTGATAATGAGGGTTGAACCTGATCATCAGGAGAGCTGCAAATTTTTGGTTCTGTATAATCTGCATGACATTATCGTGCTGGGTTTCCTTGGTTACAGTCTCATAATCCTGTTTTGGAATGGAAATCTGTGTCTGTAACCAGTTGGGGCTGCCAATGTGTTAATACCAACACTCCTGTTTTTTCTGCCTCCCCCCAGGCTCAGGATGTTCCTGACTTTTTGATTGATTTTTCTGATGTGTTTAGCGAAAGTAAATCTGCATCCTTGCCTCCCCATAGGAGCTATGACTGCGCCATTGAATTAATGCCTGGTAGTAAATTCCCTAAAGGTCGCCTTTTTAACTTGTCAGTACCTGAACATGACGCTATGCGGTCTTATATCAAGGAGTCATTGGAGAAGGGTCATATCAGACCATCCTCTTCACCCTTAGGTGCCGGTTTTTTCTTTGTGGCCAAAAAGGATGGTTCATTAAGGCCGTGTATTGATTATCGTCTTTTGAACAATATTACTGTGAAATATCAATATCCGTTACCCTTGATTTCTGACCTGTTTTCCAGGGTGAAAGACGCTACTTGGTTTACCAAGCTTGACCTCAGGGGGGCATATAACCTTATTCGCATTAAGCACGGGGATGAATGGAAGACGGCATTTAACACCCCTGAGGGGCATTTTGAGTACCTTGTGATGCCCTTTGGGCTCACTAATGCTCATTCTGTCTTCCAGTCCTTCATGAATGACATTTTCAGGGATTTTGTGGATAAATTTCTGATTGTTTATTTGGATGATATCTTGATTTTTTCTAATGACTGGGACTCTCATGTGAAACATGTTCGAACTGTATTCCAGATTTTGAGAGAGAATGCTCTGTATGTGAAGGGATCAAAGTGTCTTTTTGGCGTACAGAGGATCTCATTTTTGGGATTCATTTTGTCCCCATCTGTTATTGAAATGGACCCGGTCAAGGTTCAGGCCATCTGTGATTGGGTCCAACCTACTTCATTAAAGGCTCTTCAAAGATTTTGGGTTTTGCCAATTTTTATCGTAAATTTATTGGTAATTTCTCGGTTATTGTTAAACCATTAAATGATTTGACCAAAAAGGGTTCTGATGTGGTTAATTGGCCTCCTGAGGCAGTCTCTGCATTTCAGGAACTTAAGCAGAGATTCACTTCTGCTCCTGTTCTACGGCAGCCTGATGTTTCTCTGCCATTTCAGGTGGAGGTTGATGCCTCTGAAATTGGGGCAGGTGCCGTTTTGTCCCAAAGAGATCCAGAGACCTCTAAAAGTAACCCTTGTGCCTTTTTCTCTCGAAAATTTTCTACTACTGAACGTAATTATGACGTTGGTAATCGGGAGTTATTGGCCATGAAATGGGCTTTTGAAGAGTGGAGACATTGGCTGGAGGGAGCCAAACATCAGGTGGTGGTCCTTACGGACCATAAGAATCTGGTTTATCTGGAATCTGCCAAGCAACTTAATCCTAGACAGGCCAGGTGGGCCTTGTTTTTCACACGTTTTAATTTTGTGGTTTCCTTTCTTCCTGGCACTAAGAATGTTAAGGCGGATGCCCTCTCGAGGAGTTTCCTTGCGGACTCTCCTGAGGTATCTGATCCTTCTGTTATTTTGAAAGAAGGTGTAGTTTTTTCCGCCATCTCGCCCAATTTGAGACTGGCTCTGGAGGGGTGTCAGGAGGATAGGCCCGAGCGCTGTCCTGTTGGGAAATTGTTTGTCCCGGACCAGTGGAAAAAGAGTGTGATGTCTGAGATTCATTGTTCCGCGTTGGCCGGTCATCCCAGAATTTTTGGTACCAGAGACTTGGTTAGTCGGTCCTTTTGGTGGCCTACCTTGTCTCGTGATGTCAGGGAATTTGTGCAGTCCTGCGGGACTTGCTCTCGCTCCAAGCCTTGCTCTCGCTCTAGTGGTTTGTTGATGCCATTGCCTGTGCCCAAGAGACCATGGACCCATATCTCTATGGATTTCATTTCCGACCTCCCTGTTTCTCAGAGAATGACCGTCATCTGGGTGATTTGTGATAGGTTTTCCAAGATGATACATCTTGTGCCATTACCTAAGTTGCCTTCCTCCTCTGAATTGGTGCCTTTGTTCCTTCAGCACGTGGTTCGTTTACACGGCATTCCTGAGAACACTGTGTCTGACAGAGGAGTCCAGTTTGTTTCCAGATTTTGGAGGACCTTTTGTTCTAAGCTTGGTGTTCAGTTGTCTTTCTCCTCGGCGTTTCATCCTCAGACCAATGGTCAAACTGAGAGAACAAACCAGACATTATCTAAGATGCTTTGTGTCTGCTGATCAGGATGACTGGGTCTCTTTTTTGCCTTTGGCTGAGTTTGCTCTTAATAATAGGGCTAGCTCTGCCACTTTGATGTCTCCATTTTTCTGTAATTCTGGGTTTCACCGTCGATTTTCTTCGGGACAGACGGAGGCTTCTGCCTGTCCGGGTGTTGACTCTGTTGTGGAGCGTATGCGACGGATTTGGGACCAGGTAGTGGAGAGGTTGTCCCTCTCTCAGGAGAGGGCCCAGCGGTTTGCTAACCGGCATGGGACTGATGGTCCTCGGTTTAAAGTGGGGGACTTGGTCTGGTGTGCACCGCGCAGCGCTTGGAAACCCGCTGTGTACCTTGGATACCAGCTCCCTGCATAAGGGCGCTGGTATCCAAGGTACACAGCGGGTTTCTAGGCACAGCCCCGCTCCTGGAAACCCGCTGTGTACCTTGGTTACCAGCGGATCGCTGGTCTCCCGCCTGTCACACGCAGCGATGCGTGCCTGTCAGCGGGAAACCAGCGATCAAAAAAAGGTCCTGACATTTCAGCGACGATCAGCGATACCCGGCAGGGGGGCTGATCGTCGCTGAATGTCACACACAGCGATATCGCTGGTGAGCTCGCTGCTGCATCACAAAACAAGTGACTCAGCAGCGATCTCGGTAGCGATATCGCTATGTGAGACGGGCCCTTAAGTGGAAAGCTTAATTGATTGCTTTCCACTTTCACTTCAGGTCAGCCAGGGACACAATCAGTGACATCAGAGGGAACTGATTAACAAAAATAGGGGTTCCCTTCGAAAAAAAAATGGCGTGGGTCCCCCCTATTTTTGTTAACCAGCCAGATGAAGCAGACCGCTGAGGCCTGGATTTTCAGGCTGTTAAGGAGCCAAGATCCATGGACCTTGCCAGCCTGATAATACCAGGCCACAGCAGTCTGCATATCTTGGCTGATTAACAAAAATAGGGGATCCCCTCGAAAAAAATTGGCGTGGGGTCCCCCCTATTTTTGTTAACCAGCCAGATGAAGCAGACCGCTGAGGCCTGGATTTTCAGGCTGTTAAGGAGCCAAGATCCATGGACCTTGCCAGCCTGATAATACCAGGCCACAGCAGTCTGCATATCTTGGCTGATTAACAAAAATAGGGGATCCCCTCGAAAAAAATTGGCATGGGGTCCCCCCTATTTTTGTCAACCAGCCAGATGAAGCAGACCGCTGAGGCCTGGATTTTCAGGCTGTTAAGGAGCCAAGATCCATGGACCTTGCCAGCCTGATAATACCAGGCCACAGCAGTCTGCATATCTTGGCTGATTAACAAAAATAGGGGATCCCCTCGAAAAAAATTGGCGTGGGGTCCCCCCTATTCTTGTTAACCAGTCAGATGAAGCAGACCGCTGAGGCCTGGTTTTTCAGGCTGGTAAGGATCCAATATCCATGGACCTTGCCAGCCTGATAATACCAGGCCACAGCAGTCTGCTTAGCTTGGCTGGTTAACAAAAATAGGGGATCCCCTCGAAAAAAAAACGGCGTGGGGATCCCCCCTATTTTTGTTAACCAGCCAAGTAAAATGCAGACTGCTGCGGCCTGGTATTAAAAGACTGTCAAGGCCCATGGATTTTGGCCCTCAACAGCCTGATAATACCAGGCTACAGCAGCCCCACATTTGGCGCATCAAAAGATGTGCCAATTGTGGCACTTTACCCGGCTCTTCCCACTTGCCCTGTAGCGGTGGCAAGCGGGGTAATAAGGGGTTAATGTCACCGTTGATTGCACGGTGACAATAAGCCCGGTTAATAATGGAGAGGTGTCAATAAGACACCGATCCATTATTAATCCCAAAGTTTTTAAATGTTTAAAAAAAAGACACAGCAAGAAAAAAGTCTTTTAATGAAATAAAAGAGACAACAAGTTTTCATTAATTTTATTATACTCTCATTCCTGCGACGCCATCGATCTCCTTGTAAAAAAAGAAAAAAAACAAACCAACAGTATACCACCTGTCCGACGCAGTCCATAACGACAGTCCCACGACGATCCAGCTCTGCTACATCGCAATGACAGGCAGAACCTGTCATCGCAACGCAGCACAGCTGATTACCTGCTTCCCCGGCGGTGACGTCATCGGACTGACTGCTTTACGGCCGGGATTACCCAGCAGTCACTGCAGTTATCGCGAGAAACTGCATGTGACCGCCGGGGAAAGAAGATTGCGGCCATGAAGCAGTCCAGCCCGTGACCGCCGGAGATCTTCTGCCAGGTAAGTGCCGCTGACTCCTGACAGACCCGACCGACGGACACTGACAGTGACAGTGACAATCCCGATTCCGGTATCCGATATGACGAAAATATCGGAACTCGGAATCGGAATTCCGATACAGCCAATATCGGCTGATACCCGATATTTGCAGTATCGGAATGCTCAACCCTAATGGCAATGCAAATTTATATTAGCTCAATTTCTGAAATTCCAGCAGTGTGGGAAATTGTGCCCAGCAAGTTCTTATCTTGTGCACCGCAAATTAAATGTTAAAATGTTCAAATTTGTGTGAAACTTCAAATTTCAGTGAAATTCAACTAGAATATAATTCTCTGTTGATCGTTTCGCTCATCTCTAGTGACTAGTGATCAAGAAATCTTCTACATTTTAGACAACTGTTGTAGCTATTTGACTAAATAGTATTATTTAGGAAAAATAAAATACCATTTATTCTTTCAACTGTGGTGCTTAAAGCGAACCTGTCAGCAGTTTTGGCCGATATAAGATACGGCCACTGCCTTTCAGGGCTTATCTACAGAATTCTATAATGCAGTAGATAAGCCCCCGATACGATCTGAAAAATGAGAAAAGTACGTTTTATTATACTCACCCGAGGGGTGGTTCGGTCCGATTGGTGTCGCGGGTCTGGGTCCAGCGCCTCCCATCTTCTTGCGATGCCTCCCTCCTGCTTGCTTCATGGGTCCCCAGCATTGCGCTCCTACACAGTCATACTTCTCTGCTCTGTTGAGGGCAAAGCAAAGTACTGCAGTGTGTAGGTATCGGGAAAGGTCAGAGAGGTCCAGCGACTGTGCACTGCAGGAATTTTCTTTGCCCTCATGGCTCCTGATATGCCTAAACAGTAAAAAAAAAAAAACACAAGTTACCACAGTTTGGAAACAAGCCCTCTTTAAGGAATTTATCTAGATGTGTAGTGAGTACCTTGAACTCAGACGTTTTTCACAGAATTTTATAACGTAGAGCCGTGAAAATAAAAAATCACATTTTTCTCACAAAAATGTTCTTTTAGCCTTTATTATTTTATTTTCACAAGCATAGCAGGTAGTGATGAGCGAGCATACTCGATAATGCTCAGTGCTCACCCGAACATCGCTGTACTCGTGGTACTCGGCGAGTGCTGAGAATTTCTGGGATTGCTCGGCGTGAGTTCTGGTCCACACCCTGCATGTTTGGCACCCTTTAGAGCACCAATCAACATGCAGGGCTTGTCTGCCATGCTGTTGTGAACGCTCTGAATCTGACTTCTGAGTTTGGGCACCCCCTGGTGGCTGCTGATAGTAATGAATCTGCTTAGGCTAACAAAGATCTATCAGCTGGGGGTGATGATTGACAATCAGGTGTTGATGACTGGGGAGAAATAAGTGAGCAACCTTCCTATGATCCTTGCCGGTGATTTGTTGCTTCCTGGTCCCATTTGGAAGTCAGCTTACTTCCTGCTCTGTCCTGCAACATTCAGATGAATTTTGCTGTTTATTTCTGTGGTATTTGTTTTGGTTTATATTTGTTTTCTGCCCTTCTGGAGTTTGCACAGCCTGCGCTGGACTCTTTCTCTTTTGCCACTGTTTATGTATTTTCAGTTCCCTGTTATTTCAGTATCTGCTGATTTGCTACCTGTTCACACCAGAGACAGTTTTTGTATTTTCAGTTCCCTCTTATTTCAGTATCTGCTGATTTGCTACCAGCACACCAGAGTTCTGATCTAGCGGGGAGAGATTGTGTGGTCTCAGTATTTTTGTATATCAGATGTGTTGGAGTTTTTCTCAGAGTTTTTGCTGGATTGCAGACAGTATTCTTTCCTGTCCTGTTCTATCTAGACAGTTTTGGCCCCAGCATTTGCTTGCTCTGTTTTCTGCCTGTGTTTGTATTTCATCTTGTCTCACCGCCAATATATGTTTGGGGGCTACCTATTCCTTTGGGGGCTCTTCTCCGGGGCAGTTAGCTTTCCCCTTTCTCTCTTTAGGCTTAGTTAACTCTCCAGCTGTGTCGAGGCATCTAGGGCACTATAGGCACGCCCCACGGCTGCTTCTAGTTGTGCTGTCAGTTTAGGGGTCTGCAATCTGCTAATTACCAAACTCTCTGGCTGTCTGGTTGCCTAGGCTATTTTGGCTACTGTCCTACTCGGCTACCAAATCATAACAAAATCACCGGCCTGACTGAAATTCTAGGGTACTCAAAAGAAGGAAAGAATAGTAAAAAAAAATAAAAGAGTTTCAGAATTTTTTATATATTTTTTCCTTTTTTTCTCTGGGGGCCATAGGAGGATTTTTTTTTCAATGGAGACTAAGCAGTTGTCTGATCGTGTTGAGCAGCTCGCTGCTGAAGTCCGGTGAATTTCTGTCTATCTCACTCAGTTGTCAGCTGTGGAACCTAGGATCCCTCTTCCTGATTTATTTTCTGGGGATCAGTCCAAACTTTTTAACTTTAAGAATAATTGTAAGTTGTTTTTTGCCTTGAAACCTAAGTCCTCAGGGAACGCAGCGCAGCAGGTTAAAATTGTCATCTCCCTGTTGCGCGGCGACCTTCAAGACTGGGCCTTTTCCTTGACACCTGGGGATCCTGTTTTGGCTAATGTTGATGTGTTTTTTCAGGCTCTGGGATTGTTGTATGATGAACCTAATGTTATTGATCAAGCTGAGAAAACCTTGTTGGCATTGAACCAGGGTCAGGAAGGGGCAGAGTTATATTGTCAGAAATTCCAAAAAGTGGGCAGTCCTTACTAAATGGAACGATGATGCCCTAGCGGCTCTTTTTCGGAAGAGTCTGGCAGAAACCGTAAAAGATGATATGGTGGGATTTCCCATCCCCTCTGGTCTTAACGAATCTATGTCATTAGCCATTCAAATTGACAGACGTTTACGTGAACGTAGAAATATGCGAGAGGTGGTGATGCATTTCGAGCGAACCTCTGAGCTCATGCAATGTGATGGGGTTGTTTCTGGGGCTCAGCGTCAAGAATTTTGAAAGCATAATAAGTTGTGCTTCTATTGTGGGGAGGCTTCTCATACTATTTCCGTCTGCCCTAAGCGGGGAAGACGTTTTGCGCGCTCATTTGTTTTTGGCAATGTACAGCCTAAATTTCTCTTGACTGTTAGCTTGATCAGCTCCTTGTCCTCGTTTTCTGCTCAGGCCTTTGTCGATTCAGGAGCAGCCCTGAACCTGATGGATTTAGACTTTGCCAAATGTTGTGGTTTTCCCATGGTACCCCTGCAGACTCCTATTCCTTTGCGGGGCATTGATTCTACCCTTTTGGTGGAGAATAAATCCCTGTTTTGGACCCAGTTGATAATGCGGGTAGCCCGGACCACCAAGAGAATTGTAAATTTTTGGTGTTACATAATTTACATGACATTATTGTACTGGGTTTTCCTTGGTTGCAGACCCATAATCCTGTTTTGGATTGGAAGTCTGTGTCTGTGGTCAGTTGGGGTTGTCAATGTGTTTGTGGTGACACTCCTGTTTTTTTCTACCTCTCCCCAGTCTCAGGATATCCCTGACTATTTGGCTGATTTTTCTGATGTGTTTAGTGAGAATAAGTCTGCGTCCTTGCCTCCTCACAGGCGTTATGATTGCGCGATTGAGTTAGTGCCCGGTTGTAAATTTCCCAATGGTCGGATCTTCAATTTGTCTGTACCTGAGCATGATGCTATGCGATCTTATATCAAAGAGTCATTGGAGAAAGGTCATATTAGACCGTCCTCTTCACCTTTAGGTGCCGGATTTTTCTTTGTAGCCAAGAAGGATGGTTCATTGAGGCCATGTATTGACTATCATCTCCTTAATAAGATCACTGTTAAATATCAGTATCCTTTACCCCTGATTTATGATTTATTCTCCAGATTAAAAGGTACTAGGTGGTTTACCAAGCTTGACCTTAGGGGGGCGTATAATCTTATTCGCAATAAGCACGGTGACGAAAGGAAGATGGTGTTTAATACTCCTCAGGGGAATTTTGAGTACCTAGTGATGCCTTTTGGGCTCACTAATGCCCCTTCCGTCTTCCAATCTTTCATGAACGATATTTTCCGGTATTTTGTGGATAAGTTTCTTATCGTTCATTTTGACGATATTTTGATTTTTTCCAATGACTGGGATTCTCATGTGGAACATGTTCGGATGGTATTCCGGATTTTGAGAGAAAATGCTTTGTATGTTAAGGGATCAAAATGTCTCTTTGGCGTACAGAAGGTTTCATTTTTGGGATTCATTTTGTCTCCGTCCGCTATTGAAATGGACCCGGTCAAGGTTCAGGCCATTTGTGATTGGGTTCAGCTCACTTCCTTGAAGGCTCTTCAGAAATTTTTGGGTTTTGCTAATTTTTACCGTAATTCTTCTGGTATTGTGAAACCACTCATGGATTTGACCAAAAAGGGCTCTGATGTGGTAAATTGATCTCCAGGGGCAGTTTCGGCTTTTCAGGAGCTTAAGCGGAGATTCACTTCTGCTCCAGTTCTGCTGCAACCTGATGTTTCTCTCCCATTTCAGGTGGAAATAGATGCTTCTGAGATTGGGGCAGGAGCCGTTTTGTCCCAAAGGGATCCTGTAACCTCTAAGATTAACCCTTGTGCCTTCTTCTCCCAAAAGTTTTCCCCAGCAAAACGTAATTATGATGTGGGGAATCGGGAATTATTGGCTATGAAGTGAGGCATTAGAAGAGTGGAGACATTGGTTAGAGGGAGCCAAACATCAAGTTGTGGTCCTCACTGACCACAAAAACTTGATCTATCTCGAATCAGCCAAGTGATTAAATCCTAGACAGGCCAGGTGGGCCTTGTTTTTCACGCGTTTTAACTTTGTGGTCTCCTTTCTCCTGGGTACTAAGATTGTTAAGGCGGATGCCCTCTCTAGGAGTTTTTCTTGCTGATTTTCTTGATGTGACTGAGCCTAAGGCAATTCTGAAGGAGGGTGTAGTTTTTTCCGCTATCTCACCCGACTTGAGACTGGCCCTGGAGCAATTTCAAGGGGATAAAACCTGAACTTTTCCCTGCGGAGAAATTGTATGTCCCAGACCAATGGAGGAAGAAAGTTATGTCTGAAGTTCATTGCTCTGCGTTGACTGGTCATCCCGGTATTTTTGGTACTAGAGATTTGGTGAGTCGGTCCTTTTGGTGGCCTACTTTATTTCCTAATATCAGGAATTTTGTGCAGTCCTGTGGGACTTGTTCTTGGTCCAAATCCTGCTCTCGCTCTAGTGGATTGTTAATGCCACTGTCTGTGCCCAGGAGGCCATGGACCCGTATCTCTACGGATTTTATTTCCGACCTCCCTGTCTCTCAGAAAATGACCGTTATCTGGGTAATCTGTGATAGGTAATGGCACAAAATGTATCATCTTGGAAAACCTAAGTTGCCTTCCTCCTCCGAATTGGTGCCTTTGTTCTTTCAGCACGTGGTTCGGTTACATGGCATTCCGGAGAACATTGTGTCTGACAGAGGAGTCCAGTTTGTTTCCAGATTTTGGAGAACATTTTGTTCTAAACTTGGTGTTCAGTTATCTTTCTCCTCTGCATTTCACCCTCAGACCAATGGACAAACCGAGAGAACAAACCAGACCTTGGAGACTGATTTGAGATGTTTTGTGTCTGCTGATCAAGATGACTGGGTCTCTTTTTTGCCTTTGGCTGAATTTGCTCTCAATAATAGGGCTAGTTCTGTCACTTTGATGTCCCCTTTTTCTGCATTTTCGGGTTTCATCCTCGATTTTCTTCGGGCAGGTGGAGGCTTCTGTCTGTCCGGGCGTTGATGCTATGGTGGAGTGAATGCAGCAGATTTGGATAAGTTGTCTCTCTCCCAGGAGAGGGCCCAACGGTTTGCCAACCGGCATAGGACTGATGGTCCTCGGTTTAAAGTTGGTGACATGGTTTGGTTGTCCTCAAGAAATATCACTATGAAGGTTGTGTCTCCAAAATTTAAGCCAAGGTTCATTGGACTGTATAAGATCTTGGAAGATTCACAATGTCTTCCACAAATCTTTATTAAAAGGTTTGTTGAGCCAGTGGTTCCTATGGCTGCACCCTCTGAGCCTGTTTTGGTTGAGGGCATTCTGGAGTATGAGGTGGAGAAAGTATTGGATTATCGTCTGGCTAGACGGAGACTCCAGTACTTGGTTAAGTGGAAAGGTTATGGTTAGGAGGATAATTCTTGGGTGTTTGCTTCTGACATTCATGCGGAGAGATTGGTTCGCGCCTTTCACCGGGCTCACCTGGTGGCGCAGGTGAGGATTCGGTGACCCTCCTCAATCGGCGGGTACTGTTGTGAATGCTCTGGATTCTGAGTTGGGGCTCGTTCTGGTGGCTGTTGATATTAATGAAGCTGCCTTGACGGACAGAGGCCCTTCAGCTGAGGATTCAGCTATAGATGATTGGCAATCTGGGAGTGATGACTGGGGAGATTTAAGGGAGTAACTTTCCCATGATCCTCGCCGGTGATTAGTTGTCTCTTCCTGGTCCAGTTTGGAAGTCAGCTTCTGCGGTCTCCTGCAACTTTCAGATAAGCTATTTCTTGCTTGTTTCTGTGGTTTTGTTTTCTTTTGTTTTTTTCTGCCTTTTGAGTGAGGTCATCCGGGTCCCCCTGCTGGGGCCTGCGCTGGTCTATGTTTCTCAGTTATCTCGGTTCTTTTGTTCAGTCCCTGTCATTTCTGTGGCTGCTGGGTAGCTACTTGTTCACGCCAGAATTCTGATATAGCGGGGAGAGATCATGTGGTCTCAGTATTTTTTGGAATCAGAAGTGTTGGAATTTTTCCAAGGGTTTTGCTGGATTGCAGAAAGTATTCTTTTCTGTCCTGTCCTATCTTGACAGTTTTGGGCCCCAGCGTTTGCTTACTCTATTTTCTGCCTGCGTTTGTATTTCATCTTGTCTCATCACCAATATATGTGTGGGGGCTACCTATTTCTTTGGGGCGCTACTCCGGGGCAGTTAGCTTTTCCCTTTCTATCTTCAGGCTTAGCTAACTCTCCGGCTGTGTCGAGGTGTCTAGGTCATTGTAGGTACGTCCCACGGCTGCTTCTAGTTGTGCGGTTAGTTTAGGGGTCTGCAATCCATTAGTTACCAACCACTCTGGGTGACTGGCTGGCTGCCTTGGCTATTTTTGTTACTGTCCTCCTCGGCTACCATATCATAACAGTTGTCCCAGCTCTATGCAGGTAATTCACTAGGTCCCCCCTTGTAGTTCTGGGATTTTTGCTCACCGTTCTTGTGATCATTTTGACCCCACAGGGTGAGATCTTGCGCGGAGCCCCAGATCGAGGAAGTTTATCAGTGGTCTTGTCTTCCATTTTCTTATTGCTCCCACAGTTGATTTCATCACACCAAGCTGCTTGCCTATTGCAGATTCAGTTTTCCCAGCCTGGTACAGGGCTATAATTTTGTTTCTGGTGTCCTTCGACAGCTCTTTGGCCTTCGCCATAGTAGAGTTTGGAGTGTGACTGTTTTAAGTAGTGGACAGGTGTCTTTTATACTGAAAAAAAGTTCAAACAATTGCCATTACTGCAGGTAATGAGTGGAGGACAGAGAAGCCTCTTAAAGAAGAAGTTACAGGTCTGTTAGAGCCAGCAATCTTGCATGTTTTTAGGTGAACAAATACATATTTTCTACCATAATTTGCAAAATAAATCTTGCCAAAACAGACAAGGTGATTTTCTGGATTTGTTTTTCATTTTGACACTCATAGTTGTGTTTTACCTATAATGTCAATTACAGGACTTTCTCATCTTTTTTAAGTGGGAGAAGCTGCACAATTTGTGGCTGACTAAATACTTTTTTCCCACTGTAGTGTACTCACTTATTATGTATAGCACAGTCCCTTAGTATATAGTGTACTGACTTATGTATAGTACTGTCCCTTAGTATATAGTGTACTCACTTATGTATAGCACAGTCCTTTAGTATTTAGTGTACTCACTTATTATGTATTGCACATTCCCTTAGTACATAGTGTACTCACTTATTATGTATAGCGCAATCTTTAGTTACATAGTTTCCTCTTATATTATGTATAATACCGTCACTTATTACGTACCATTATCTCTAGTTACTGTATATATGGTATTGTGCCTTATTTTATAGCTTCCTCTGCTGTAATGTACAGTGCTGTCTCTTAAATAGTTCATACTTGTTATTTTTATTATTCACAACTAGTGTTGAGCATTCCGATACTGCAAATATCGGGTATCGGCCGATATTAGCTGTATCGGAATTCCGATTCCAAGTTCCGATATTTTCGTCTTATCGGATACCGGAATCGGGATTGTCACTGTCACTGTCAGTGTCCGTCGGTCGGGTCTGTCAGGAGTCAGCGGCACTTACCTGGCAGAAGATCTCCGGCGGTCACATCCCGGACTGCTTCATGGCCGCCATCTTCTTTCCCCGGCGGTCACATGCAGTTTCTCGCGATAACTGCAGTGACTGCTGGGTAATCCCGGCCGTAAAGCAGTCAGTCCGATGACGTCACCGTCGGGGAAGCAGGTAATCAGCTGTGCTGCGCCGGGATGACAGGCTCTGCCTGTCATTGCGATGTAGCAGAGCTGGATCGTCGTGGGACTATCGTTATGGACTGCGTCGGACAGGTGGTATACTGTTGGTTTGTTTTTTTTCTTTTTTACAGGAGATCGATGGCGTCGCAGGAATGAGAGTACAATAAAAGAAATGAAAACTGTGTTGTCTCTTTTATTTCATTAAAATACTTTTTTCTTGCTGTGTCTTTTTTTTATACATTTAATAACTTTGGGATTAATAATGGATCGGTGTCTTATTGACACCTCTCCATTATTAACCGGGCTTATTGTCACCGTGCAATCAACGGTGACAATAACCCCTTATTACCCGCTTGCCACCGCTACAGGGCAAGTGGGAAGAGCCGGGTAAAGTGCCACAATTGGCACATCTTTTGATGCGCCAAATGTGGGGCTGCTGTAGCCTGGTATTATCAGGCTGTTGAGGGCCAAAATCCATGGGCCTTGACAGTCTTTTAATACCAGGCCGCAGCAGTCTGCATTTTACTTGGCTGGTTAACAAAAATAGGGGGGATCCCCACGCCGTTTTTTTTTCGAGGGGATCCCCTATTTTTGTTAACCAGCCAAGCTAAGCAGACTGCTGTGGCCTGGTATTATCAGGCTTGCAAGGTCCATGGATATTGGATCCTTACCAGCCTGAAAAACCAGGCCTCAGCGGTCTGCTTCATCTGGCTGGTTAAACAAAATAGGGGGGACCCCATGCCAATTTTTTTCGAGGGGATCCCCTATTTTTGTTAATCAGCCAAGATATGCAGACTGCTGTGGCCTGGTATTATCAGGCTGGCAAGGTCCATGGATCTTGGCTCCTTAACAGCCTGAAAATCCAGGCCTCAGCGGTCTGCTTCATCTGGCTGGTTAACAAAAATAGGGGGGACCCCACGCCAATTTTTTTCGAGGGGATCCCCTATTTTTGTTAATCAGCCAAGATATGCAGACTGCTGTGGCCTAGTATTATCAGGCTGGCAAGGTCCATGGATTTTGGCTCCTTAACAGCCTGAAAATCCAGGCCTCAGCGGTCTGCTTCATCTGGCTGGTTAACAAAATAGGGGGGACCCCACGCCATTTTTTTTTCGAAGGGAACCCCTATTTTTGTTAATCAGCCAAGATATGCAGACTGCTGTGGCCTAGTATTATCAGGCTGGCAAGGTCCATGGATCTTGGCTCCTTAACAGCCTGAAAATCCAGGCCTCAGCGGTCTGCTTCATCTGGCTGGTTAACAAAAATAGGGGGGACCCCACGCCATTTTTTTTTCGAAGGGAACCCTATTTTTGTTAATCAGTTCCCTCTGACGTCACTGATTGTGTCCCTGGCTGACCTGAAGTGAAAGTGGAAAGCAATCAATTAAGCTTTCCACTTAAGGGCCCGTCTCACATAGCGATATCGCTACCGAGATCGCTGCTGAGTCACTAGTTTTGTGACGCAGCAGCGATCTCACCAGCGATATCGCTGTGTGTGACATTCAGCGACGATCAGCCCCCCTGCCGGGTATCGCTGATCGTCGCTGAAATGGACTCAGGACCTTTTTTTGATCGCTGGTTTCCCGCTGACAGGCACACATCGCTGCGTGTGACAGGCGGGAGACCAGCGATCCGCTGGTAACCAAGGTACACAGCGGGTTTCCAGGCGCGGGGCTGTGCCTAGAAACCCGCTGTGTACCTTGGATACCAGCGCCCTGATGCAGGGAGCTGGTATCCAAGGTACACAGCGGGTTTCCAAGCGCTGCGCGGTGCCTGGAAACCCGCTGTGTACCTTGGTTACCAGCGGATCGCTGGTCTCCCGCCTGTCACACGCAGCGATGCGTGCCTGTCAGAGGGAAACCAGCGATCAAAAAAAGGTCCTGACATTTCTGCGACGATCAGCGATACCCGGCAGGGGGGCTGATCGTCGCTGAATGTCACACACAGCGATATCGCTGGTGAGCTCGCTGCTGCGTCACAAAACTAGTGACTCAGCAGCGATCTCGGTAGCGATATCGCTATGTGAGACGGGCCCTTAAGCGATGTTACCCGCAGTGTCGCTGTCCCAGATCGCTGCCTGAGCTGCCTGTTTGGCAGCTCAGCAGCGATCATGTAGCGATACACCAGCGATCCTGACAAGTGCATATCGTTGTCGGGATCGCTGGTGTATCGTTATGTGAGACCCAGCCTTTACTCTCCTGTCAGCCAGGAGAGGAACTCATTCATTTGGGGTTTACTGTGAGGCTGCAGCATTAGCTGCGGTCCCTGCAGTAAACATTAACCCTTTCTGAAGGATTACACCATGGGACCTGACTGTGCATGGGATAGGTAAGAATAATTTTGCTTTTTTATTTTATTTTTATTACAGGAAATGGTTTTAGCAGGTAAATAAAATATGGTCAAAAACTGTGTGATTATTTCATTAAACTTCTTTTTTATTAAAGTGTGTGTGTTTGATTTTTCTTTCATACAATAGGATTAATAATTGATAGTTGTCTAATTGACAGCTCTCAATTATTAACCTGGCTTAAAGTGACCTTTCAATTGCAAGGTCATTTTAACCCCTTATTAACCCATTCGCCACCGCTACAGGGCAATGGGAATAGACGGGCAAAGTGCCAGAAAGGGCAAATCTAATTAGAGATTTGCCCTTTCTGGGGTGTCTGGGGGCAGATGTTAAGTAGCCGGGGGGGGCCAAAAATAATGGTCCCTCTCTGGGCTATTATTATCTGCCCCCACTCACTGGCTTTGTCTGTCTGGTTGCGAAAATAGGGCGGGAGCCCACGCATTTTTTTCAGCAATTTTACACCTCATATATATATATATATACATGTCATTGAATTTGTGACACATATATATATATATTTATATTTGTAGTTCATACACTTCTACATAGTATAATAGCCGCTAATTCAATTGCCGGCTTTTGTGAAAATGCAGAACCCGACATGAAATGACACTTGGTGTACATAGGGTTAACCATGTCTTTTCATGTCCTTTGCTATCTAATTTGCACAAACAATTAAATCAGACTATGTGTGCAAAATTTCACACCTGTAGGGGTTAATTAAAGGTGTAAATTCGTAGCAAAAAAGTCCGTTTTTTTTACAACGAATTTACACCTTTAATTAACCCTACAGGTGTGAAATTTTGCACACATAGTCTGATTTAATTGTTTGTGAAAATTAGATAGCAAAGGACATGAAAAGAAATGTTTAACCCTATGTACACCAAGTGTCATTTCATGTCGGGTGACCCGACATGAAATGACACTTGGTGTACATAGGGTTAACCATGTATTTTCATGTCCTTTGCTATCTAATTTTCACAAACAATTAAATCAGACTATGTGTGCAAAATTTCACACCTGTAGGGGTTAATTAAAGGTGTAAATTCGTAGCAAAAAAGTCCGTATTTTTACAACGAATTTACACCTTTAATTAACCCCTACAGGTGTGAAATTTTGCACACATAGTCTGATTTAATTGTTTGTGAAAATTAGATAGCAAAGGACATGAAAAGAAATGTTTAACCCTATGTACACCAAGTGTCATTTCATGTCGGGTGACCCGACATGAAATGACACTTGGTGTACATAGGGTTAACCATGTATTTTCATGTCCTTTGCTATCTAATTTTCACAAACAATTAAATCAGACTATGTGTGCAAAATTTCACACCTGTAGGGGTTAATTAAAGGTGTAAATTCGTAGCAAAAAAGTCCGTTTTTTTTACAACGAATTTACACCTTTAATTAACCCCTACAGGTGTGAAATTTTGCACACATAGTCTGATTTAATTGTTTGTGCAAATCAGATAGCAAACGACATGAAAAGACATGGTTAACCCTATGTACACCAAGTGTCATTTCATGTCGGGTGCTTCTGTCTTTTCACTGAAGCCGGCTTTACCCGGCAATTGAATCAAAGGATATTTTACTATGTAGAAGTGTATAAACTATACATATATGTATATATATATATGTCACAATGACATGTATATATATATATATGTATTCTATGTGTGTATATTTAGTGTTTACAAGGAAAGAATGGGGTTTTTTTAGTTGCGATATTTTGTTCCCATAGACTTACATGGGACTTCCGGTATCGGTATCGGGTATCGCCGATTTTTTAGTGATATCGGCGATACCATTCCGATTCCGATACTTTAGGATATCGGAAAGTATCGCTCAACTCTATTCACAACACCCGCTTTTATTACACAGTCCCCTCTCGTTAGATATAAAATGACTGCTGATGGAGTAGCTGGTGACCAGACGACCAGTCCATCAGCTCATTCATTAGAAATGAAGCTTTCACATGCTCCATCAGCCGTAATTGCACTGGCTCACTATCATTGAACCACTCTGGGGAGATCTCAAGCATGCAGTTCATGCTAGACAGCCCAGGAATTTACAGAAACTGGAGGCTTTTTGCCAAGAAGAGTGGGCAGCTTTACCATCTGAGAAAATAAAGAACCTCATCCACAACTACCACAAAATACTTCAAGCTGTCATTGATGTTAGAGGGGGCAATACACGGTATTAAGAAATGGGGTGTGAACTTTTGATCAGGATTATTTTTAATGTTGTGGGTTATCATCATGATTTTAAAAGAGAAAACACAGGAGTTTGACAATAAATGGCTTCATCCAACCACTAACCATGATTGGAGAAAAAGTTTTGGTGTTATCATTTACATTCTCTGAAAAAGGCCAAGAAAGCAAAATTCTGCCGGGGTGTGTAAACATTTGAGCATAACTGTATTTAACAAAACAGGATGGTATGTAATAAAGACAGGGCTCTATATATAGCTTTGCTGTCATAAAAGGAGTGGGGCCCCAAGATGTCAGTGTCCGCCACTACTTCACAAACAGTGAAGGAAAATATTATTTGATCTCTTGCTGATTTTGTAAGTTTGCCCTTTGACAAAGACATGAACAGTCTATAATTTTAAGGGTAGGTTAATTTTATCATTGAGAGATATAATATCAAAAATGAAATTCAGAAAATCACATTGTAGAAATGATATACATTTGCATTTTGCAGTGAGAAATAAATATTTGATCTCTCTGGCAAACAATACTTAATACTTGGTGGCAAGACGCTTGTTGGCAAGCACAGCAGTCAGATGTTTTTTGTAGATGATGATGAGTTTTGTGCACATGTCAGGAGGAATTTTGGTCCACTCCTCTTTGCAGATAATCTCTAAATCATTAAGATTTTGAGGCTGTCGCTTGGCAACTCAGAGCTTCAACTACTTCCATAAGTTCTCTGTTGGATTCAGGTCTGGAGACTGGCACCTTAATGTGCTTCTTTATGAGCCACTCCTTTGTTGCCTTGGCTGAATGTTTTGAGTCATTGTCTTGCTGGAAGACCCAGCTGCTACGCATTTTTAACCCCTTCACCCCCAAGGGTGGTTTGCACGTTAATGACCGGGCCAATTTTTACAATTCTGACCACTGTGTCTTTATGAGGTTATAACTTTGGAACGCTTAAACGGATCTTCACGATTCTGAGACTGTTTTCTCATGACATATTGTACTTCACGTTAGTGGTAAAATTTCTTTGATATAACTTGCGTTTATTTTTTCAAAAAACGCAAATATGGCAAAAATTTTGAAAATTTTGCAATTTTCAAACTTTGAATTTTTCTTCCCTTAAAACAGAGAAATATGTCACACAAAATAGTTAATAAATAACATTTCCCACATGTCTGCTTTGCATCAGCACAATTTTGGAACCAAAATTTTTTTTTGTTAGGAAATTATAAGGGTTAAAATTTGACCAGCGATTTCTCATTTTTACAACAAAATTTACAAAGCCATTTTTTTTAGGGACCACCTCACATTTGAAGTCAATTTGAAGGGTCTATATGGCAGAAAATACCCAAAAGTGACACCATTCTAAAAACTGCACCCCTCAAGGTACTCAAAACCACATTCAAGAAGTTTATTAACCCTTCAAGTGCTTCACAAGAGCTGAAGAAACGTGGAAGGAAAAAATGAACATTTAACTTTTTAGTCACATAAATGATATTTACAAACTTTTTTTATTTTCACAAGGGTAAAAGGAGAAAATGGACAGATAAAGTTGTGCAATTTCTCCTGAGTACGCCAATGCCCCATATGTGGGGGAAAACCACTGTTTGGGCACACAGCAGAGCTTGTAAGGGTAAAAGCGCCGTTTGACTTTTTCAAACCAAAATTGGCTGGAATTGAGATTGGACGCCATGTCGCGTATGGAGAGCCTGATGCACCTAAACAGTGGAAACCCCCCACAAGTGACACCATTTTGGAAACTAGACCACCTATGGAACTTATCTAGATCTGTTGTGAGCACTTTGAACCCCCAAGTGTTTCACAAAAGTTTCTAATGCCTGGGTGTGAAAAAAAAAATATTTCCACAAAAATGATATTTTATTCCCAAATTTTTATTTTTCCCAAGGAAATTGGACCCCAACAGTTGTTGTCCAATTTGTCCTGAGTACGCTGATACCCCATATGAGGGGGGGAACTGTTTGGGCGCATGGCAGGGCTTGGAAAGGAAGCAATAACGTTTTGGAATGCAGACGTTGATGGGGTCATGTTCCGTTTGCAGTGCCCCAGATGTGCCTAAACAGTGGAAACCCCCCAAGTGACCCCATTTTGGAAACTAGACCCCTAAGGAACTTATCTAGATCTGAACCCCAAGTGCTTCACACAAGTTTATAATGCTAGGGAATGAAAATAAAAAATCCTATTTTTTTCCCACAAAATTATATTTTAGTCACCAATTTTTTATTTTCCCAAGGGTAACAGGAGAAATTGGACAGCAAAAGCTGTTGTCCAATTTGCCCTGAGTACGGGGAACCACTGTTTGGGTGCATGGTGGAGCTCAGAATGGAAGAGCACCATTTGACTTTTTCCAACCAAAATTGGCTGGAATTGAGATTGGACGCCATGTTGCATTTGGAGAGCCTCTGATGTGCCTAAACAGTGAAAACCCCACAAGTGACCTCATTTTGGAAACTAGACCCCCTAAGGAACTCATCTAGATCTGTGGTGAGCAATTTAAACCCCAAGTGCTTCACGCAACTTTATAATGTAGAGCCGTAAAATTTAAAAATCATATTTTTTCCACAAAAATGATCTTTTCAACCCATTTTTTATTTTTCCAAGGGTAACAAGACCCCAAAATTTGTTTTGCAATTTGTCCTGAGTACGTTGATACCCCATATGTGGGGGTAAACCACTGTTTAGGTATATGGCAGAGCTCGGAAGGGAAGGACTTTTTCAACACAGAATTGGCTGGATGCCATGTCGTGTTTGCAGAGCTCCTGATGTGCCTAAACAGTGGAAACCCCCACAAATGACACCATTTTGGAAACTAGACCCCTCAAGTAACTTATCTAGATGTGTGGTGAGAACTTTGAACCCCAGGTGTTTCACTAAAGTTTATAACGCCCAAGCATGAAAATAAAAAAAATCATATTTTTTCCACAAACATGATATTTTAGTCACCAAACCTTTTATTTTCCCAAGGGTAACAGGAGAAATTGTACCCCAAAAGTTGTTGTCTATTTTGTCCTGAGTACGTTGATACCCCATATGTGAGAGAAAACTACTGTATGGGCACACGTCAGGGCTCGAAAGGGAAGTAGTGACGTTTTGGATTGCAGACTTTGATGGAATGGTCTGCGGGCGTCATGTCGCGTTTGGAGAGCCCCTGATGTGCCTAAACAGTGGAAACCCCCCACAAGTGACCCCATTTTGGCAAATAGACCCCCCCAAGGAACTTATCTAGATGTGTGGTGAGCACATTGAACCCCGAAGTGGTTCACAGAAGTTTATAACGTACAGTCGTAAAAATGAAAAAAAATCATATTTTTTTACAAAAATGATATTTTTGCCCTCAATTTTTTATTTTCCCAAGGGTAACAGAAGAAATTGGACTCAAAGAGTTATTGTGCAATTTGTCCTGAGTATGCTGATACCCCATATGTGGGGTAAACTACTGTTTGGGTGCATGGCAGAGCTCAGAAGTGAAGGAGCACCGTTTGACTTTTTCATCTCAGAAATGGCTGGAATTGAGATCAGACGCCATGTCACATTTGGAGAGCCCCTGATGTGCCTAAACAGTGGAAACCCCCCAATTCTAACTCCAAACCTAACCCTAACACACCCTAACCCTAATCCCAACACTAACCCTAATCCTAACTTTAGCCGCAACCCTAACCCTAACCCTAAGGCCCGTGCACACGTTGTGGATTTACTAGCAGATTTTTCCGTGCGGATTTTGCTAAAACTGCAGGTAAAACGACCTGCGTTTTACCTGCGGTTTTAGCGCGGATTTACTGCGGTTTTGCCGCGGTTTTTGTGCAGATTTGCCTGTGGTTTTACACCAATAATGGAATAGGTGTAAAACCGCTGTGGAGTCCGCACAGAATTGACATTCTGCGGTTTTAAACCGCACCAAATATGCGCGGAAAATTCCGCATCATGTGCACTGCTTTTTTTTTCCCTTCACTAACATTGTACTGTACATGGCGTCCGGTTCTGCTGCAGATCCGCAGCGCCTAAACCGCTGCGGATCCACAGCACAATCCGCAACGTGTGCACAGGGCCTAACCCTAATGGGAAAATGGAAATAAATGCATTTTTTAAATTTTATTATTTTTCCCTAACTAAGGTGGTGATAAAGGGGGGTTTGATTTACTATTCCTAGCGGGTTTTTATGATTGGCAGCTGTCACGCTAAAAGACGCTTTTTATTGCAAAAAATAGTTTTTGCATCACCACATTTTTAGAGCTATAATTTTTGCATGTTTTGGCCCACAGAGTCATGTGGTCATATTTTTTGCAGTACGAGTTGACGTTTTTATTGGTGCCATTTTTGAGCATGTGACATTTTTTGATCGCTTTTTATTTCGATTTTTGGGAGGTTAGAATGAACAAAAATCAGCAATTCATGAATTTCTACTTGGAGGGCGTTTATACCGTTCCGCGTGTGGTAAAATTGATAAAGCAGTTTTATTCTTCGAGTTAGTACAATTATGGCGATACCTCATTTATATCATTTTTTTTATGTTTTGGCGCTTTTTTATTGTTTCGCTGATGATGCGTATTAGCGGCTTGTTTTTTGCGAGACAAGATGATGTTTTCAGTGGTACCATGTTTACTTATATCCGTCTTTTTGATCGCGTGTTATTCCACTTTTTGTTCGGCGGTATGATGATAAAGCATTGATTTTTTTCTTTTTTCTTTTTTTTTTAAGCGGTTCACTAAAGGGGTAAACTAATGGGACAGTTTTATAGGGTGGGTTGTTACGGACGCGGCAATACCAAATATGTGTACTTTTATTGGTTTCTTTTATTTACAGGAAGAAATGAATTTATTGGGGAATATTTTTTTTTCCTTTTATTTTGGAATTTTTTTTACACATGTTTATTTTTATTTTTTTTACTTTTTTACTTTGTCCCAGGGTGAGACATTACTGTATAATACCAGATCGCTGGTCTCACAGTGTGCACAGCACACTGTGAGACCAGCAATCTCACAGGCACTGCTGCAGGCTTCCTCAGCGCCTGCTCTCAGCAGGTACTGAGGAAGCCGCCTCCCTGCAGGACCCTGCGGCCATCTTGGATCCGGGGCCTTGCAGGGAGGAAGGCCTCAGAACAGCGCGATCACATCGCGCTGATCTGAGGGCCTTAGGGGAGCATGCAGGGAGCCCCTCCCTGCGTGATGCTCCCCTGTGCCCCTGGTACACCGTGAGCATGTTTGATCGCGGTATGCCAGGGGTTAATGTGCCGGGAGCGGTCCATGACTATAGTGACGGGAGCGGTCCATGACCATAGTGCCGGGTGTCAGCTGTGATAATCAGCTGACACATGGCTGCGATCAGCTGCGCTCCCCCGGGAGAGCAGCTGATCGCATGGGACGTACTATTCCGTCCATGGGAATGAGGTCCAGGGTCACATGGACGGAATAGTACATCGGATGGAATAAAGGGGTTAATGTCCGAGAGGAGGGAAGGAGGTTGTCATTCAGGATTTTACAGTACATGACTCCATCCATTTTTCCAATGATGTGGTGATCTAGTCCTGTGCCCTTAGCAGAGAAACACCGCAAAACATAATGTTTCCACCTCCATGCTTGTCAGTGGGGACGGTGCTCTTTGGGTCATAGGCAGCATTTTTCTTCCTAAAAACACGGCGAGTTGAGTTAAAGCCAGAGCTCAATTTTTGTCTCATCTGACCACACCACCTTCTCACAGTCACTCACAGAATCATCCAGGTGTTCATTGGCAAACTTCTGACATGCCTGCACATGTGCATTCTTGAGCAGGGGGACCTTGCGGGCACTGCATGATTGTAAACCTTTATGGTGTAATGTGTTACCAATGGTTTTCTTGGTGACTGTGGTCCCATCTGCCTTTAGATAATTACAATTATAATTAACAAGTTCCCCAGTGTAGTTTTAGGCTGATCTCTCACCTTCCTCATGATCAAGGATAGCCCACGAGGTGAGATTTTGCATGGTACCCCAGATCGATGTCAATTGACAGTCATTTTGTACTTTTTCCATTTTCTTACTATTGCACCAACAGTTGTCTCCTTCTCACCCAGCATCTTACTTATGGGTTTGTAGCCCATTCCAGCTTTGTGCTGGTCTATGATCTTGTCCCTGACATCCTTATAAAGCTCTTTGGTCTTCCCCATGTTGTAGAGGTTAGAGTCTGACTGATTAACAGGAGTCTTTTATAAGGGTGACTATGTAAGACAACTAACTTTAATGCAGTTGATTAGGAGCATCTAACTGGTCTGTAGGAGCCAGAACTCTTAATGGTTGGTATTGGATCAAATCCTTATTTCTTAGTGCAAAATCCAAATAAATTTATATAATTTATACAATGTGATTTTCTGGATTTTATCTTTGATATTCTATCTCTCAATGTTAAAATTAACTTACCCTTAAAATTATAGACTGTTCATGTCTTTGCTGATTTTGTTAGTTTGCCCACTGACAAAAGATCAAATAATTATTTCCTTCACTGTATGCTACTCTCAGATTAGGTTGGGAAAATTTGATGGCAGATTCCGCTTACGTAGACAAATGATTTCCACAATTTGTTCCACAATACCTGAACCCACCCTTACCAAATTTTGTCTCATATTTACATATGGATGGAAAAATTGGCTCTACAACAAATGTTGCATATGAGGTATTTCTCATTGTTAAAAATGAACTAGCTGTATATAGATGTATATAGATATATACATTATCAAACAGAATGAGGATTTTCAAAATGTGAATGCTTCAGTTTATTGGACTTGACATATTACAGGACTCCATATTTCCTGCAGTTTACTCCTCCTTCTCCATCTGTCCTACGTGCAGGACATCATTACAAGACACTAATGCCCAGAGCTGTTTTCAATTATATCAGCTTGTGACTCCGCAGTTGTTTACTGTTGTGTGAAATTAAGTGATAAATGTGTGTCAAATAGTAAAGTGTGACATATTCTATTAGAAACATGAAGAAATGTTTGCATCAGATGTTATTTGTCTCTCTGAAGAGTATTTCATTTTTCAAGATGGACTATCATTATCGAAGGAGACACACACAATTAAACTTTATTAAGAGATGGATCTTTTTGCACCCTATCCCTACCAGACTAATTCTCTTGTGTTTCTTAAAGCAAGTTTACATCAAGGCTGTGTCAGAACAACACTTCTCATCTCCTCTAACCAATAATCTACAGAGATCTGATTGGTTTCTTTGAGCATTCATCTGCCATACTATCAACAAATGGATTTGTGAATCTAATTAAGTTAGAAGTATAGAAATATTTATATGTAGGTCAATAACAAATTATGGCATGTCAATAATAAATAGAAAAAGGACTAAATTTGTTTTGCATAGATTTGGGAATACCTACACAATTATGAGAATGGATGCATTTATTTTACTAATTGAACTGCTGTATTATTTAGTGTTCCTCCACCCTGCATTTTATTGTATGAATTTTCAATGATCCAGATGAAAACGCTCTCTCTTCTTAAAGGTTCATTAATGTAATAAATTGCATCATCATGCAATAATATTACACGAGGGACTTAAAATATGTTCGATTATGAAAACTGTGCACATATTTTAATTATACAGCTTAGACTGGAGGCCTTCTTCATGTTCTGGAAAGACAAATCTTCAAAGCATTGGTAAACTTTCAGTGAACCTGAAATGCTGAAATTATCATCAGCCCTCAGGATCTGAATGCAAAACTTTGCTTCCTCCGAATCAAAGAGAATATATGATGTGTAGTCTGTGGTAAAAATGCTGAAGTTTAAGACAAAACATAAAATATTTAATGTGATAAATAATTTTGCATTGACTGGTATTACTTTCACTTCAAAGACCTCTACTCACTTCAGTCATCGTTACATCTAAACTATTTGTAGTTGTGTTTAGAGTAAATGAATAGTGAAATGTGAAAAAATACATTGTTAAACCAGAACTTCTAAGCAATTAGTTGCTTTTTCAGCAAAAGCCACTCACAAGTATTTTGTACAGTGAAACAGAAGACAAATATAGGGCATTCACACCAGAGGTTTGTGCAGATGACTCAGTCAAAAGTATAAACTACAGAAATAAAACATTAGAAAGTTTTTAAACAAATAAAATAACTTTCACCATGAAAAACTGAATAGATATATAAATTTAATCCACTGACTTGTTTCCCAATCTGAATGTTTAATTCTATTTTCAGAATATGATATTTTTTATAAGCAGAAAATTATTATAGAGTATGTATGTTAACACTGTTGCTTTGCTTTTTCCTGGATTCAAATCCCACCAAGGACAACATCTGCAAGGAGTTTGTATGTTCTTCCCGTGTTTGGGTGAGTTTCCTCTAGTGAACAAATGAAAGTCAGACATTGCTTTATAACCATGCTTCTACAGAATTAAAAAAAAAATAAAACTCATGAAATAGGCCTGGACAGAAATGATGGTACCCTTAACTTAATATATTGTTGCACAACCTTTTGAGGCAATCACTGCAATCAAACAATTTCAGTAACTGTTAATGAGACTTCTGCACCTCTCAACAGGTATTTTGGCCAACTCCTCAAGAGCAAACTGCTCCAGTTGTCTCGTGTTTAAAGGTTGCCTTTTCCAGACGGCATGTTTCAGCTCTTTCCAAAGATGCGCAATAGGATTTAGGTCAGGGTTCATAGAAGGCCACTTCAGAATACTCCATTGTTTTCCTCTTAGCCTTTCTTGGGTGTTTTTTAGCTGTGTGTTTTGGGTCATTATCCTGTTGCAAGACCCATGACCTGCGACTGAGACCAAGCTTTCTGACACTGGTCAGCAAATTTCTCTCTAGAATCCCTTGATAGTCTTGAGATTTTATTGTACCCTGCACATATTCTACACACATATTCCATTTTTCTCTCATCTGTCCATAGGACATTCTCCCAGAAGCTTTGTTGCTTGTCAACATGTAGTTTGGCAAATTCCAGTCTTTTTTTTTATGATTTTTTTTTTCAAGAATGGTGTCCACCTTGGTCGTCTCCATGAAAGTCACACTTTGGCTCATATGACGATGGATGTTGTGATCTGGCACTAGTGTTCCTTGAGCTTGAAGGTCACCTTTTATCTGTTTAGAAGTTTTTCTGGGCTCTTTTTTTACCATTCACATTATTTGTATCTTTGATTTGCATCAATTTTTCTTCTGCGGCCACATCCAGGGAGGTTGGCTAAAGTCCCATAGAGCTTAAATTTCTGAATAATATGTGCAACTGTAGTCACAGGAGCATCAAGCTGCTTGGAGATTATCTTATAACTTTTACCTTTAACATGTTTGTGTATAATTTTCTTTTTAATCTCCTGACACAACTCTTTCCTTCGCTTCCTCTGGTCCATGTTGAGTGTGATACACACCATGTCACCAAACAGCACAGTAAGTATCTGTAGCCCTCTATACAGGCCCACTCACTGATTCCAAGATTGTGGACACCTGTTATGCTAATTAGTGGACACACCTTGATTTAACATGTCCCTTTTGTCACATTATTTTCAGGGGTACCATCATTTCTGTCCAGGTCTATTTCATGAGTTTTACTGTATGTTTTTAAAAATTCTGTGGAAGCATGGTTGAAAAGCAATGTCTGATTTTAATTTGTTAATTGTCATAGATTTTTGATTTATTATTACTTTTGTCAGATTCAAGTTATTTCTGTGACCATTGTGGGCTTTTCCGTCACCACACGAGGAGTACTAACAATTTTGACCATGTGTATACATCTCTCTATATAATTATATACTATTCATGCCCCACTTTTTACAGTGATACACATTCCATATGTACAGGTACATGTGAATATATATATATATATATATATATATATATGTATATACTGTGTATATACATATATATATACATGTGTATATATATATATATATATACAGCTCTGGCAAAAAGTAACCCCTCGCTGACATTAGACATAGTATTCTGTCCATGTGACCTGGGACTTAATGCCCATGGACGGAATAGTACATCATACGCAATCAGCCGTGCTCATTGTGGAAGCGCGGATTAACCCGGATGGGTATCAGCTCATACTCACAGCTGACACCCGGCACTAAGTGCCAAAAGAGGTCAAGGACCGCTCCTGGCACTTTAACCCACGGAACACTGCGATCAAACATGATCGCAGCATTCCGGAGCAGCCAGAGGGGCTGACAGGATCGGAGACCCGCGGCATGACGCAGGGTCACCATCGCTGCTATGGAGACCCAATGTCGTCATGACGACATCCAGGTCTCCAGGCCTGATAGGCTTCTTGTCGTGCGTAGTGATGATCAGGAAGTCTCTCAGGTCAGTGTATTGAAGCTGCAGCGCTGACAGCTTCTGTAGCATGCAGATGCTGCTTTATTTTTTAAAAAATAATTGTAAAAATATTTTAAAAATAAAAAGTAATAATAATAAATCAATATTTATTACAGCAATAAATAAATATTTGAATTAAAAAAAATTCTAAACACTAACAGTACACATTTTTGGTATCGCCGCATCCATAATGACCCAACCTATATAACTGTCCCACTAGTTGACACCTTTAGTGAAAACCATTAAATAAAAAACAAGCCAAAAAACAATGCTTTATCATCATACCGCCAAACAAAAAGTGTAATAACACGCAATCAAAAAGACTGATATAAATAAACATGGCACACCTGAAAACGTCATCTTGTCCCGCAAAAATCAAGCCCCATACAGCTCCATCACTGGGAAAATAAAAAAGTTATAGCTCTCAGAATAAAGTGATGCAAAAATAATAATTTTTTACATAAAATAGTTTTTATTGAATAAAGGCACCAAAACATAAAAAAGTAAATGAGGTATCACTGGAATCGTACTGACCTAAAGAATAAAACTACCTTATCAAGTGTGTGACTGCTGCCAAACATGAAAACCCGCTATAAGAACCCGCTATAAAAAGTAAATCAAATCCCCTTTATTATCCCCTTAGTTAGGGAAAAATAACAAAATTAAAAAATTTATTTATTTTCATTTTCCCATTAGGATTGGGGTTAGCGTTAGTGTTAGGGTTGGGGCTAGGGTTAGGGTTTGGGCTGAAGTGAAGGTTAGGGTTGGGGCTAAAATTAAGGTTAGGGTTTGGGCTAAAGTTAGGGTTAGGTTTGGGATTAGGGTTAGGGTTGGGATTGGTGTTAGGGTTGAAATTAGGGTTAGAGTTGGGATTAGGGTTAGGTATGGGATTAATGTTATTGTTGGAATTAGGGTTAGGGGTGTGTTAGGGTTAGGTTTGTGGTTAGGGTTATGGTTAGGGTTGGTATTAGGGTTAGGGGTGTGTTGTGGTTAGAGTTGGAGTTAGAATAGTGGGTTTCAGTTTGTCTGATTTTTCTCTTTATAGGTATATTTTTGAGTAAAATGTAAATTGCTCTTTTATTCTATAAACTACTGACAACATGTTTTTGAATTTCCAAGCACTAAATTTTGTATTTATTTTCAGAAAATGAGAAATAGTCAAAAGAACAAAAAAATGCAGTGTTTGCAGACCTCAAATAATACTAAGAAAGCAAGTTCATAATCATTTAGAAACAACAATAGTAATGTTTTAACTCGGGAAGAGTTCAGAAATCAATATTTTGCGGAATAACCATGATTTTTAATCACAGCTTTCATACGTCTTCGCATGCTTTCCACCAGTCTTTCAAACTGCTTTTGGTTGACCTTATGCCACTCCTGGTACAAAAATTTAAGCAGTTGTTCTTTGTTTGATGGCTTGTGACTATCCATCTTCCTCTTGATTACATTCCAGAGGCTTTCAATGGGGTTCAGATATGGAGATTGGGCTGGCCATGACAGGGATTTGATGTGATGGTCCTTTATCCACACATTGATTGACCTAGCTGTGTGGCATGGTGCATTGTCCTGCTGAAAAAAACAGTACTCAGAGTTGGGGAACATTGCCTGAGCAGAAGGAATCAACTGTTTTTCCTGGATAACCTTGTATGTGCCTTTGCAAAGAGTAACCTGGCCAATTCTAGCCTTGCTGAAGCCTGCCCAGATCATCACCGATCCTCCACCAAATTTCACAGTTTGTGCAAGACACTGTGGTTTGTACGCCTCTCCAGGTCTCCATCTAACCATTAGACGACCAGGTTATGAGCAAAGCTGAAAATTAGACTCATCAGAGAAGATTACCTTACTGCAGCCCTCTATGTTCAAATCCTTATGGTCTTTGGCAAACTCAGCCTTGCTCTCCTTTGCTTCTCATTAATGAAAAGCTTTTTACTAGCTTTACATGACTTGAGCCCTGCCTCTAGGAGCCTGTTATGAACTGTTCTTGCCATGCATTTCACCCCAGCTGCAATTTGCCATTCCTTTTGTAGGTCACTTGATGTCATCCTGTGGTTGCTGAATGACATTCGAAGAAGATGACTGTCATTCCGGTCAGTGGAGAGTCGTTTTCGCCCTCTGCCGGTCTGTAGCTTTGTTGTGCCCAATGTCTGCTGCCTGACCTTGTTGTAATGGACTGCCATCTTAGAAATTTTAAGGATGGAGGCAACATGATGCTCACTGTATCCCTCTGCTTGTAAAGCCAGAATTGAGCCCTTCTTTTCCTCACTCAAGACTTTTCTTTTCAACTCCTTTGGCATGGTTAAAAGTTATTTTTTCATTCTTATTACTTTTGGGATATTACTAGCACTTGTTTTGCCATCCAGCTTGTCCTATTGCAAAAGATGCAAGAGGATTGTGAACACCACAGCAGTGTTTTTTATACTTTCCCTCGTTAAATAAGATTTGGTTCAGGTGATCACCTAATCAGAAGCTCATTAAGTAGATTAAGGTGTACTCTGGTTAGAATTCAACTGACAATGGAGTGGAACAGCTGTCAGACATGTAGAGAAGCTGATTTTTATAAAACTGCACAGTGGTCTCTTAATTTTTGCCTGAGCATATATATATATATATATATATACTGTATATATGTGTACATATATGTATATATTATATATTATTATATATATATATACAAGAAAAAACTCTTTTGTTGGCGTAGCCAGCTCACCACTGAAAACAAGGAATAAGTCCAGCCTGTGGTTGCATATAAAGGAAATATTTGTTTCTCCAGCAATCAGTCCAATGGTAGGGTAAAATATAGCTTTTATTTATCCATTAAAAAGTTTGAGATTGCATATAGTCAGTCCCTTTTGGACGACATGTTTCAACACTACATGTGTCTTCCTCCTGGAACCTACAAAACAAGAGGTGGACACAGCGTTTTTTTCTCTGGGGAACCCACTGCTCACTACTGCCGCATCTCTAGTTCAGCAATTAGAAGCTACATCAGGGCATTTGAAAGGTGTCTTCTAATATTACCTTTCTAGCTTCGTTTTCATGTCCACTTTTTCTTCTTCTCCAAGCAGTCAGACTGAAGAAGGTCCATGTTGGACCGAAACGTTTCTCCCTCACTGACTGCAGAATAAAAATTACCATAATAAGACAAAAGTTGAGTGCCAAGTTTTTTCTTTTTATTGATTGGTTTGGGTAACCTACTTGAGCACCTTCACGATAGTGCCACGTTATACATTTATATCTGCTATCACTTAAGCAGAGCTTCCGGCCATCAGCCTGTGGGCACCAGTCCTGTGCCCACATGATCGAAAGTAGGTAAGCTATATGTGGTATTTTCCTGAGGAAGGTGTGGTATTCACCCTGAAACGCGTAGATTAAACCACTTCTTAACTGCTACTACGTCTTGGAAATCTATTATTTGGGCAGGCGGACTGGAATCCACATCTTTTCTGCAGTATATCACATGATCGAAAGAGCATACTATTACGTCCATTTGCGGGAATGTAACGGTATATACAATGCCGGGAAGTGGTTAATTTTGGGCCTTTGTCTGAGTTGTTTGACATCTCTAAATAAATAATTCTGCACTCAGATTACATAGCAAGAATCTGCAGACTGATTCTGTTTAACCCAAGATTCCTTCTCTCAGTTTTCATGAATGCAAGCAATCAACTGGGTCCAAGAAATCTCAAATAAGCCTCATGAGCATCATGATATGTAGGCTTATATGATTTGGAGCAGGATTTCTGAACAAATTAAACTAGAATATGTATCAGCTAAAGACCCCTACTTACAAATCCATTTTTGTAATGGACTTTCAATTTATCGAAAAGTGTACTTTTTTAAAATCTGGTCTACATATTTATAACATCGTACAAAAAAATGGTTTAATCTACAACAGAATACAAAACATTATTGTTTCATAAAAATATAGCATGCCTGAAATAATATGGTTTATATGTAGATTTAAGAATGTAACAGTTATAGAGATTATTAGATAGCAGAAGGCCTTGCTAATACCCTGCATTTTATTCAACACAGGATACTTATACATAATCACCATGACTTAGATTGTGACCTTCTAGGAGAGGTCCAAAAACATATAAAAGTCTTCATTTCTTAACTACTATCTGACCTGTCATTATCTTCAGAATTAGAGTGTATTAAGAACTCCATGTGAATCCTAAAAATATAACCTCCAGACAATTAAAGGATTATAGGTCTCAGACAAAGATGGAATCTGCATAGAAAATTGCTTGTGTGGGAAAATGGACCGCTGTGCATAATTTGTAAATAATCATTCTTGAAGAGTAGAAAAGAAGTTGAATAAAATCTGCTACCTTGTCCGTTGTTTCGTGTCTCTCCTGCTATAATCCCTGTTTTTACCTGCTCTCCGCAAACAGTGATGTCCACTTTTATGAAATAAAGGATTTTTAATCCAAAGGATATGGATGAGTGCAGCATTTCTACTTCTACTTTTTGAATATATGCTATGCTTGGAGCTTTGCACCACCCAGCTATATTCCAGAAGAAGTTGCACATTGACCATTATCCATAAAAATAGTCGCAGATAGAAAAAATAGAAGTATACAAAAGAATAAATAATTTTAACGATAAAAATTGCATAATTGTAAACAAATCTTACAATTAATTAAATCAAGTAGAACAAAGAGGTACCAATTTTTTAACATAGCATTTTACTGATTATGTACAGTGGGTGCGGAAAGTATTCAGACCCCTTTAAATTTTTCACTCTGATTCATTGCAGCCATTTGATAAATTTAAAAAAGTTCATTGTTTTTCTTATTAATGTACACTCTGCACCCCATCTTGACTGAAAAAAAACAGAAATGTAGAAATTTTTGTAAATTTATTAAAAAAGAAAAACTTAAATATCACATGGTCATAAGTAGTGTTGAGCGATACTTCCCGATATCAAGAAGTATCGGATTGGATTGGATCGGACCGATACCCAAAATCGGGTATCGCCAATTCCGATACCGGAAACCAATGCAAGTCAATTGGACAGAAATATCGGAATTAAAATAAACCCTTTCTTTCCTTGTAAACACTAGATATACACACATAGAATACATATATATATATATATATAATATATATATATATACATGTCATTGTGACATATATATACATATATTTATAGTTCTAACACTTCTACATAGTAAAATAGCCGCTGATTCAATTGCCGGCTTTTGTGAAATTACAGAACCACCCGAAATGAAATGACACATGTTTTACATACAGTTAACCATGTCATTTCATGTAGTTTGATATATGGTTTTCACTAACAATTACATGAATGTATGTGTGCAAAATTTCACACATGTAGGAGTTAATTAAAGGTGTAAATTCGTTGAAAAAAATGCGAGGGCTCCAGCGCTATTTTCTAAACCAGACAGACAAAGCCAGCGAGTGGGGGCAGATAATAATAGCCGAGGGAGGGTGCATTTATTTTGTGCCCCCCCTGGCTACTAACATCTGCCCCCAGCCACCCCAGAAAAGGCAAATCTATAATTAGATGCGCCCTTTCTGGCACTTTGCTGGTCTATTCCCATTGCCCTGTATCGGTGGCGAATGGGTTAATAATGGGTTAAAGCCACCTTGCTTTTGAAAGGTGACTTTAAGCCAGGTTAATAATTGAGAGTTGTCAATTTGACAACTCTCAATTATTAATCCTATTGAAGGAAATAAAAAAAACACACACACATGAAGAGTAAATAATTTTAATGAAATAAACACACATTTTTTTGACCATCGCTTATTTAACTGGTAATCCTTGCGAAGCCATTGGTCTCCTGTAATAAAGAAAAAATAATAAAACAACATTATTCATACCTATCCGCCGCTTTGTCAGGTCCCCGATGTAATCCTTCACAAAGGGTTAACTGCCTTACAGCCAAGCAGTGCAGATAATAGTGCCTGCTCAGCTGTAAGCTCCCGAATGAATGAGTTCCTCTCCTGGCCACAGGAGAGGAACTGATTACTGTGGGAAGCTTCATTGATTGCTTCACACTTTCACTTCAGGTCAGCCAGGATTCCCTCTGACATCACTGATGCTCTGCGGTGTCCCCGGCTGACCTGAAGTGAAAGTGGGAAGCAATCAATTAAGCTTTCCACACTAATCACTTCCTCTCCTGTCAGCTGGGTAGAAGAGATGATTCATTCGGGGGTTTACTGCGAGGCTGGCAGCATTAGCTGCGGTCCCTGCAGTAAACATTAACCCTTTCAGAAGGATTACATCGGGGGACCTGACTGAACACCGAATAGGTAAGAATAATGTTGCTTTATTATTTTATTTTTATTACAGGAGAACAAGTGCTTCGCAAGGAATGGCAGTAAAATAAAAGATGGTCAAAAACTGTGTGATTATTTCATTAAAATGATTTTTAATTAAAGTGTGTGTGTTTAATTTTTATTTCATACAATATGATTAATAATTGATAGTTGTCTAATTGACAGCTCTCAATTATTAACCTGGCTTAAAGTCACCTTCTAATAGCAAGGTGGTCCCTCTCTGGGCTATTATTATCTGCCCCCACTCGCTGGCTTTGTCTGTCTGGTTGAGAAAATAGTGCGGGAGCCCACACATTTTTTTCAACGAATTTACACCTTTAATTAACCCCTACATGTGTGAAATTTTGCACACATACACTCATGTAATTGTTAGTGAAAACCATATATCAAACTACATGAAATGACATGGTTAACTGTATGTAAACCATGTGTCATTTCATGCCGAGTCTAATTTCACAAAAGCCGGCAATTGAATTAGCGGCTATTATACTATGTAGAAGTGTATGTACTATAAATATATATATGTATATGTGTCACAATGACATATATATATATATATACAGTATATATGAGGTGTAAAATTGTAGAAAAAAAATGCGTGGGCTCCCGCGCTATTTTCTCAACCATACAGACAAAGCCAGGAGTGGGGCCAGATAATAATAGCCTAGGGAGGGTGCATTTATTTAGTGCCCCCGGCTACTAACATCTGCCCCCAGCCACCCCAGAAAAGGCAAATCTATAATTAGATAATCCTATTGTATGAAATAAAAATAAAACACACACACTTTAATGAAAAATCATTTTAATGAAATAATGAAACAGTTTTTGGCCATATTTTATTTTCCACGTAAATCTATTCAAAGCCCTTGTTCACCTGTAATAAAAATAAAATAATAAAGCAACATTATTCTTACCTATCCGGTGTTCAGTCAGGCCCCCCGATGTAATCTTTCTGAAAGGGTTAACGTTTACTGCAGGGACCGCAGCTAATGCTGACAGCCTCGCAGTAAACCCCTGAATGAATGAGCTCCTCTCACGGCTGACAGGAGAGGAAGTGATTAGCTGGGAAGTGTAATTGATTGCTTCCCAGGCTAATCAGTTCAGGTCAGCCGGGGACACCGCACAGCATCAGTGACGTCAGAGGGAATCCTGGCTGACCTGAACTGAACTGATTAACAAAAATAGGGGATCCCCTCGAAAAAAAATGGCGTAAGGTCCCCTATTTTTGTTAACCAGTCAGATGAAGCAGACTACTGAGGCCTGGTATTTAAGGCTGTTAAAGGATACAAGAATCATGAACCTTGCAAGCCTGATAATACCAGACCACAGCAGTCTGCTTATCTTGGTTGGTTAACAAAAATAGGGGATCCCCTCGAAAAAAAAATGGCGTGGGGGTCTCCCTATTTTTGTTAACCATCCAGATTAAGCAGACTGCTGCGGCCTGGTATTAAAAGACTGTCAAGGCCCATGGATTTTGGCCCTCAACAGCCTAAAAATACCAGGCTGCAGCAGCCCCACAATTGGCGCATCCAAAGATTCGCCAATTGTTGCACTTTACCCGGCTCTTCCCACTTGCCCTGTAGCAGTGGCAAGTGGGGTAATAAGGGGTTAATGTCACCTTTGATTGAACGGTGACAATAAGCCCAGTTAATAATGGAGAGGCGTTAATAAGACACCGATCCATTATTAATCATAAAGTTTGTAAATTTTTAAAAAAATGCACAGCCAGAATAAAGTCTTTTAATGAAATAAGACACAACACAGTTTTAATTATTTTTTATTGCACTATCATCCTGCGACGCCATCGATCTCCTGTAAAAAAACAAAAATAACAAACGAACACAAATACTGTTATGAATGTGCTAGAGATGGTTTCTGAGCAGAGGCTCCCTCTGGTGGTTACAGACAGTACTGAACCTTTCAGCGAGGAATGGCAATCTGGAATCACGGACAGGTCTGATATAAGGGAGGTTCCCTCCCATGATGGTTGCCGGTGATCAATTGTTCTTGTCTCAATTGTGGTTCCTGGTTCATTTGGAAGTTTGCTGGAGTCTTGCCTGCATCTCCTGCTTTCAGATAAGATATTTTTTGCTTTTCTTTTTGTGCTTGCTTTTTGCATTGTTTTCTGCACTTTTGTGGAGGTCAGCCAGGTCCCCTCCTGGGGCCTGAGCTCCTCACAGTTTTTCTGCAGCCACTGTTATTTGCTCATTTGCTTTTTCCTGTTTTTTCAACGGCTGCGGCTTGGTTTTTGTTCACACTGAGATCTGATTTAGTGGGCGGTGAGATCGTGTGATTTCAGTATTTTTGTAATCAGAATTGTTGGATTTTTGTAGGGTTTTCTGGGTTGCAGAAAGTAATCTCTCCTGTCCTATCCTATTTAGTCAGCTTGTGGCCCCAGCATTTGCTCAGTCTATTTTCTGTCTATGTTTGTATTTTCATCTTGTCTAACCGCCATTATATGTTTGGGGGCTTCCTATTTTCTTTGGGGATCTGCTCCGGGGCAGATAGCTTTCATCTTTCTGCCTTTAGGTGTAGTTATCTCTCAGGCTGTGATGAGGCGTCTAGGATCAACGTAGGAACGCTCCACGGCTACCTCTAGTTGAGTCATTAGTTTAGGTATCTGCAACCCATTAGTTACCAACATCTCAGGTGTTCGGCTGCCCTGCTGTTGTTCCTGTCCTCCTCAGCTACCGAAACATAACAGTATCACCGGCCATAACTGAAAATTATATGGTACTCACAGAAGGGAAAAATAGTGTGGAAAGAAAAAAGTTGTCAGAGTTGTCAGAGATTTTTTTTTCTGTCTGTTGCATTTTTTCCCTCTTTTTCTCTGGGTGCTGTGGAGGATTTTTTTTCTCTCAATGGAATTTGCACTGTTGTCTGGCCATGTGGATCAGCTTGCCACTGAGGTTCGGAGTATTGCTACCTATCTTGCTGGGTTGCCGGTTGTGGAACCTAGGATTCCCATGCCAGATTTGTTTTTGGGGATCGGGCTAAATTTCTGAATTTCAAAAATTAGTGTTGAGCGATACGATACCTCAAGTATCGGGTATCGGCCGATATTAGCTCTATCGGCCTTTCGATACTTAGTTCCGATATTTTCGTCATATCGGATACCGGAATCGGGATTGTCACTGTCACTGTCAGTGTCCGTCGGTCGGGTCTGTCAGGAGTCAGCGGCACTTACCTGGCAGAAGATCTCCGGCGGTCACGGGCTGGACTGCTTCATGGCCGCCATCATCTTTCCCCGGCGGTCACATGCAGTTTCTCGCGATAACTGCAGTGACTGCTGGGTAATCCCGGCCGTAAAGCAGTCAGTCCGATGACGTCACCGCCGGGGAAGCAGGTAATCAGCCGTGCTGCGTTGCGATGACAGTCTCTGCCTGTCATTGCGATGTAAGCAGAGCTGGATCGTCGTGGGACTGTCGTTACTATGGACTGCGTCGGACAGGTGGTATACTGTTGGTTTGTTTTTTTTCTTTTTTTTACAGGAGATCGATGGCGTTGCAGGAATGAGTGTATAATAAAATTAATGAAAGCTGTGTTGTCTCTTTTATTTCATTAAAAGACTTTTTTCTTGCTTTGTCTTTTTTTTATATATTTAATAACTTTGGGATTAATAATGGATCGGTGTCTTATTGACACCTCTCCATTATTAACCGAGCTTATTGTCACCGTGAAATCAACGGTGACATTAACCCCTTATTACCCCACTTGCCACAGCTACAGGGCAGTGGGAAGAGCCGGGTAAAGTGCCACAATTGGCACATCTTTTGATGCGCCAAATGTGGGGCTGCTGTAGCCTGGTATTATCAGGCTGTTGAGGGCCAAAATCCATGGGCCTTGACAGTCTTTTAATACCAGGCCGCAGCAGTCTGCATTTTACTTGGCTGGTTAACAAAAATAGGGGGACCCCTACGCCGTTTTTTTTTCGAGGGGATCCCCTATTTTTGTTAACCAATAGCCAAGCTAAGCAGACTGCTGTGGCCAAGCTAAGCAGACTGCTGTGGCCTGGTATTATCAGGCTTGCAAGGTCCATGGATATTGGATCCTTACCAGCCTGAAAAACCAGGCCTCAGCGGTCTGCTTCATCTGGCTGGTTAACAAAAATAGGGGGGACCCCACGCCAATTTTTTTCGAGGGGATCCCCTATTTTTGTTAATCAGCCAAGATATGCAGACTGCTGTGGCCTGGTATTATCAGGCTGGCAAGGTCCATGGATCTTGGCTCCTTAACAGCCTGAAAATCCAGGCCTCAGCGGTCTGCTTCATCTGGCTGGTTAACAAAAATAGGGGGACCCCACGCCAATTTTTTTCGAGGGGATCCCCTATTTTTGTTAATCAGCCAAGATATGCAGACTGCTGTGGACTGGTATTATCAGGCTGGCAAGGTCCATGGATCTTGGCTCCTTAACAGCCTGAAAATCCAGGCCTCAGCGGTCTGCTTCATCTGGCTGGTTAACAAAAATAGGGGGGACCCGACGCCATTTTTTATTCGAAGGGAACCCCTATTTTTGTTAATCAGTTCCCTCTGACGTCACTGATTGTGTCCCTGGCTGACCTGAAGTGAAAGTGGAAAGCAATCAATTAAGCTTTCCACTTCCTCTCCTGTCAGCCAGGAGAGGAGCTCATTCATTTGGGGGTTTACTGTGAGGCTGCAGCATTAGCTGCGGTCCCTGCAGTAAACATTAACCCTTTCTGAAGGATTACACCGTGGGACCTGACTGTGCATGGGATAGGTAAGTATAATTTTGCTTTTTTATTTTATTTTTATTACAGGAAATGGTTTTTGCAGTCAAATAAAAGATGGTCAAAAACATGTGTCTTTGTTTCATTAAAATGATTTTTAATTAAAGTGTGTGTGTTTTATTTTTATTTCATGCAATAGGATTAATAATTGATAGTTGTCTAATTGACAGCTCTCAATTATTAACCTGGCTTAAGGTCACCTTTCAATTGCAATGTGGCTTTAACCCCATATTAACCCATTCGCCACCGCTACAGGGCAATGGGAATAGACGGGCAAAGTGCCAGAAAGGGCGAATATAATTATAGATTTGTCTTTTCTGGGGTGTCTGGGGGCAGATGTTAGTAGCCAGGGGGGGCAAAAATAATGGTCCATCTCTGGGCTATTATTATCTGCCCCCATTCGCTGGCTTTGTCTGTCTGGTTGCGAAAATAGGGCGGGAGCCCACGCATTTTTTTTAACCAATTTTACACCTCATATATATATATATATATATATATATATATACATGTCATTGAATTTGTGACAGATATATATATATATTTATATTTATAGTTCATACACTTCTACATAGTATAATAGCCGCTAATTCAATTGCAGGCTTTTGTGAAAATGCAGAACCCGACATGAAATGACACTTGGTGTACATAGGGTTAACCATGTCTTTTCATGTCCTTTGCTATCTGATTTGCACAAACAATTACATCAGTCTATGTGTGCAAAATTTCACACCTGTAGGGGTTAATTAAAGGTGTAAATTCGTAGCAAAAAAGTCCGTTTTTTTTACAACGAATTTACACCTTTAATTAACCCCTACAGGTGTGAAATTTTGCACACATAGACTGATGTAATTGTTTGTGCAAATCAGATTGCAAACGACATGAAAAGACATGGTTAACCCTATGTACACCAAGTGTAATTTCATGTCGGGTGCTTCTGTCTTTTCACAGAAGCCGGCTTTACCCGGCAATTGAATCAGAGGATATTTTACTATGTAGAAGTGTATAAACTATACATATATGTATATATATATATGTCACAATGACATGTATATATATATATATATATATATAATATATATGTATTCTATGTGTGTATATTTAGTGTTTACAAGGAAATAAAGGTTTTTTTAGTTGCGATATTTTGTTCCCATAGACTTACATGGGACTTCCGGTATCGGAATCGGATATCGCCGATATTTAGTGATATCGGCGATACCATTACGATCCGATATTTTTAGATATCGAGCAGTATCGCTCAACACTATCAAAAATAACTGTAAGTTGTTTTTTGCCTTAAAGCCTAAGTCTTCAGGTAACGCAGCACAGCAGGTTCAAATTGTCATCTCTCTCCTGCGCGGCGATCCTCAGGATTGGGCTTTTTCCCTGACACCTGGGGATCCTGTTTTGAATGATATTGATGCATTTTTTCTGGCTCTGGGGTTATTGTACGATAAACCTAATGTCACTGATCAAGCTGAAAAAACCTTGTTGGCATTAAATCAGGGTCTTGAAGACGCTGAGTTGTACTGTCAGAAATTCTGAAAGTGGGCAGTCCTGACCAAATGGAATGATGATGCTTTGGCTGCCCTTTTTCGGAAGGGTCTGTCAGAGAATGTAAAGGATGTTATGGTGGGATTACCTGCTCCTTCTGGTCTCAATGATTCTATGTCATTTGCTATTCAAATTGACAGACGTTTGCGTGAGCGCAGAGGTATGCGTGAGATAGTGTTGCCTTGTGAGCCAGCTTCTGAGCCCATGCAGTGTGATAGAGTGACTTCTGGGGCTCAGCGTCATGAGTTTCAAAAGCGCAATGGGTTATGTTTCTACTGTGGTGATGCCTCTCATGCTATTTCAGTCTGCCCTAAGCGGGGAAGATGTTTTGCACGCTCAGTTGTCTTGGGTAGTGTTCAGACTAAATTTCTGTTGACTGTTACCCTGATTTGCTCCCTGTCCACATTTTCTGCTCAGGCTTTTGTTGATTCAGGAGCAGCTATTAACCTAATGGATTTTAATTTTGCCAAACGTTGTGGGTTTCCCTTGATACCCCTGCGGAAGTCTATTCCCCTACTGGGCATTGATTCTACCCCTTTGGCAGAAAATAAACCCCAGTTTTCTACTCAGGTGCTAATGAGGGTTGAAACAGATCATCAGGAGAGTTGCAAATTTCTGGTGCTGTATAATCTGCATGACATTATTGTACTAGGTTTCCCTTGGTTACAGTCTCATAATCCTGTTTTGGATTGGAAATCTGTGTCTGTGACCAGTTGGGGCTGCCAATGTGTTAATGCCGACACTCCTGTTTTTTCTGCCTCTCCCAAGTCTCAGGATGTTCCTGACTTTTTGACTGATTTTTCGGATGTGTTTAGTGAAAGTAAACCTGCATCTTTGCCCCCTCACAGGAGCTACGATTGCCCTATTGAATTAGTGCCTGGTGGTAAATTTCCTAAAGGTCGCCTTTTTAACTTTTCTGTACCTGAATACGATGCTGTGCGATTTTATATCAAGGAGTCATTGGGGAAGGGTCATATCAGACCATCCTCTTCACCCTTGGGTGCCGGTTTTTTCTTTGTGGCCAATAAGGATGGTTCATTGAGGCCGTGTATTGATTATCGTCTCTTGAATAAGATAACTGTGAAGTATCAGTATCTGTTACCCTTGATTTCTGACCTGTTTTCCAGGGTGAAAAGTGCTAGTTGGTTTACCAAGCTTGACCTCAGGGGGGCGTATAATCTTATTCGCATTAAGCACTGGGATGAATGGAAGATGGCGTTTAATACCCCAGAGGGGCATTTTGAGTACCTAGTGATGCCCTTTGGGCTCACTAATGCTCCTTCCGTCTTCCAGTCCTTCATGAATGATATTTTCAGGGATTTTGTGGATACATTTCTGATTGTTTATTTGGATGATATCTTGATTTTTTTCCAATGACTGGGACTCTCATGTGAAACATGTTCGGACTGTGTTCCAGATTTTGAGAGAATGCATTGTATGTGAAGGGATCAAAGTGTCTTTTTGGCGTACAGAAGGTCTCATTTCTGGGATTAATTTTGTCTCCATCTGTTATTGAAATGGACCCGTCAAGGTTCAAGCCATCTGTGATTGGGTCCAACCTACTTCATTAAAGGCTCTTCAGAGATTTTTGGGTTTTGCCAATTTTTATCGTAAATTTATTAGTAATTTCTCCGGTATTGTTAAACCATTAACTGATTTGACCAAAAAGGGTTCTGATGTGGTGAATTGGCCTCCTGAGGCAGTCTCTGTGTTTCAGGAACTTAAGCAGAGATTCACTTCTGCTCCTGTTCTATGGCAGCCTGATGTTTCTCTACCGTTTCAGGTGGAGGTTGATGCCTCTGAAATTGGGGCAGGTGCCGTTTTGTCCCAAAGGGATCCAGAGACCTCTAAGAGTAACCCTTGTGCCTTTTTCTCTCGAAAATTTTCTCCAACTGAACGTAATTATGACGTGGGTAATCGGGAGTTATTGGCCATGAAGTGGGCCTTTGAAGAGTGGAGACATTGGCTGGAAGGAGCCAAACATCAGGTGGTGGTCCTCACGGACCATAAGAATCTGGTTTATCTCGAATCAGCCAAGCGACTTAATCCTAGACAGGCCAGGTGGGCCTTGTTTTTCACACGTTTTAATTTTTTGGTTTTTCTTCTTCCTGGCACTAAGAATGTTAAGGCGGATGCCCTCTCGAGGAGTTTCTTTGCGGACTCTCCTGAGTTATCTGATCCTACTGTTATTTTGAAAGAGGGTGTAGTTCTTTCCGCCATCTCACCCAATTTGAGACTGGCCTTGGAAGGGTGTCAGGAGGATAAACCTGAGCGCTGCCCTATTGGGAAATTGTTTGTCCCAGACCAGTGGAAGAAGAGTGTGATGTCTGAGATTCATTGTTTCGCGTTGGCTGGTCATCCCGGGATTTTTGGTACCAGAGACTTGGTGAGTCGGTCCTTTTGGTGGCCTACCTTGTCTCGTGACGTCAGGGAATTTGTGCAGTCCTGTGGGACTTGCTCTCGCTCCAAGCCTTGCTCTCGATCTAGTGGTTTGTTAATGCCATTACCTGTGCCCAAGAGGCCATGGACCCATATCTCTATGGATTTTATTTCCGACCTCCCTGTTTCTCAGAGAATGACCGTTATCTGGGTAATCTGTGATAGGTTTTCCAAGATGATACATCTTGTGCCATTACCTAAGTTACCTTACTCCTCCGAATTGGTGCCTTTGTTCCTTCAGCACATGGTTCGGTTACACGGCATTCCGGAGAACATTGTGTCTGACAGAGGAGTCCAGTTTGTTTCCAGATTTTGGAGGACATTTTGTTCTAAACTTGGTGTTCAATTATCTTTCTCCTCTGCTTTTCATCCTCAGACCAATGGACAAACCGAGAGAACAAACCAGACCTTGGAGACTTATTTGAGATGTTTTGTGTCTGCTGATCAAGATGACTGGGTCTCTTTTTTGCCTTTGGCTGAGTTTGCTCTTAATAATAGGGCTAGCTCTGCCACCTTGATGTCTGCATTTTTCTGCAATTTTGTGTTTCACCCTCGATTTTCTTCGGTACAGGTGGAGGCTTCTGTCTGTCCAGGTGTTGACTCTGTTGTGGAGTGAATGCAGCAGATTTGGGACCAGGTAGTGGAGAGGTTGTCTCTCTCTCAGGAGAAGGTCCAACGGTTTGCCAACCGGCATAGGACTGATGGTCCTCGTTTAAAGTGGGGGACTTGGTTTGGTTGTCCTCAAGAAATATCCCAATGAGGGTTGCATCTCCAAAGTTTAAGCCCAGGTTCATTGGACCTTATAAGATCATGGAGATTCTTAATCCTGTTTCCTTCCGTTTGCTTCTTCCAGGGACATTTAAGATCCATAACGTGTTCCACAAGTCCTTATTGAAGAGGTTTGTCGAGCCAGTGGTTCCTATGACTGCGCCTCCTGACCCTGTTTTGGTTGAGGGCAATCTGGAGTATGTGGTTGAGAAAATATTGGATTCTTGTTTTTCTAGACAGAAACTCCAGTATTTGGTTAAGTGGAGAGGTTATGGTCAGGAGGACAATTCTTGGGTGTTTGCTTCGGACATCCATGCTAGGAGACTGATCCGTGCCTATTACCGAGCTCATCCTGATCGGCCTGGTTGCACAAGTGAGGGTTCGGTGACCCCTCCTCAATGGGGGGGTACTGTTATGAATGTGCTAGAGATGGCTTCTGAGCAGAGGCTCCCTCTGGTGGTTACAGACAGTACTGAACCTTTCACCGAGGAGTGGCAATCTGGAATCACAGACTGGTCTGATATAAGGGAGGTTCCCTCCCATGATGGTTGCCGGTGATCAATTGTTCTTGTCTCAATTGTGGTTCCTGGTTCATTTGGAAGTTTGCTGGAGTCATGCCTGCATATCCTGCTTTCAGATAAGATATTTTTTGCTTTTCTTTTTGTGCTTTCTTTTTGCATTATTTTCTGCACTTTTGTGGAGGTCAGCCAGGTCCCCTCCTGGGGCCTGAGCTCCTCACAGTTTATCTGCAGCCACTGTTATTTGCTCATTTGCTTTTTCCTGTTTTTTCAGCGGCTGCGGCTTGGTTTTTGTTCACACTGAGATCTGATTTAGTGGGCGGCGAGATCGTGGATCTCAGTATTTTTGTAATCAGAATTGTTGGATTTTTGTAGGGTTTTCTGGGTTGCAGAAAGTAATCTCTCCTGTCCTATCCTATTTAGTCAGCTTGTGGCCCCAGCGTTTGCTCAGTCTATTTTCTGCCTGTTTGTATTTTCATATTGTCTAACCGCCATTATATGTTTGGGGGCTTCCTATTTTCTTTGGGGATCTGCTCCGGGGCAGATAGCTTTCATCTTTCTGCCTTTAGGTGTGGTTATCTCTCAGGCTGTGACGAGGCGTCTAGGATCAACGTAGGAACGCTCCACGGCTACCTCTAGTTGTGTCGTTAGTTTAGGAATCTGCAACCCATCAGTTACCAACATCTCAGGTGTTCGGCTGCCCTGCTGTTGTTACTGTCCTTCTCAGCTACCGAAACATAACAAAATACTCCCTGTCCGACGTAGTTCAAGATAACGAGTGTCCCACGACGAGTCCGCTCTGTTATATCTGGATGCCAGGCTCAGCCTGATATCCAGACACAGCAGAGCTGCTTACCTGAGGAGATTCCCGGCAGTGACGTCATCTGGACTTCTTTACGGCCAGCTGTCGCGATAGTACAGCTGGCCGAGATTACCCAGTACCCGGCAGTCACGTGCAGTTATCGCGAGAAGCTGCACGTTACCGCCAGGGAGAGGGTAATGGCCATCCATCCACAAAGTGACCACCGGGGATCTTCTGCCAGGTTAATGCTGAGTCCTGACTCCTGACAGAACCGAACGACACTGACAGTGACACTTTCGGGAAGTTCCTGTGTCACGTACTTCCTTCTGTGACACAGGAACTCCCCATATACTTTACAGGAAAATTCCGATTCCGGTATCCGATATGCAAAAAATATCGGAACTCAGAATCAGAATTCCGATACCGCGAATATCGGCCGATACCCGATATTTGCGGTATCGGAATGCTCAACACTAGTCATAAGTATTCAAACTACCTGCGATGATGGGCGGGGGGGGCCACTGCTGGCACTGGCCCCCCCTGACTGCTCAGGAGCCCTTAGTGGCCGGGCGGCAGTACAGGGAGATCGATTCTCCATGCTCTGCTGCAGAATGTAACTGTATAGGCGACATGTGCTGCCGATACAGTTACAGTAGCGTAGCTCTGGGTGGGCCCCCTCAGAGTGCAGGGCCGTGGTCGACTGCCCCCTCTGCCCCCCGATAGCTAGATTCAGACCCTTTGCTCAGACACTCATATTAAAGTCACATGCAGTCCATTTCCTTGTGATCCTCATTGAGAAGATTCTACTACTTCATTGGAATCCAGCTGTGTTTAATTAAACTGATAGGACTTGATCTGTAAAGGCACACACTTGTCTATATAAGACCTCATAGCTCACAGTGCATGTCAGCCCAAATGAGAATCATGAGGTCAAAGGAACTGGCCAAGGAGCTAAGAGACAGAATTGTGGCAAGGCACAGATCTGGCCAAGGTTACAAAAGAATTTCTGCAGTACTCAGGGTTCCTAAGTGCATAGTGGCCTCCATAATCATTAAATGTAAGAAGTTTGAGACCACCAGGAGTCTTCCTAGACCTGTCCTTCCAGCCAAACTGAGCAATCGTGGGAGAAGAGCCTTGGTGAGAAAGGTAAAGAAGAACACCAAGATCACTGTAGCTGAGCTCCACAGATGCAGTAGGGAGACGAGAGAAAGTTCCACAAAGTCAGCTATCACTGCAACCTTCACCAGTCGGGTTTTTATGGCAGAGTGGCCTGACGGAAGCCTCTCCTCAGTGCCAGACATTTGAAAGCCTGTATAGAGTTTGCTGAAAAACACATGAAGGACTCCCAGACTAAGAGAAATAAGATTCTCTGGTCTGATGAGATGAAGATAGAACTTTTTGGTGATAATTCTAAGCGGTATGTGTGGAGAAAACCGGGCACTGATCATCACCAGCCCAATACAATCCCAAAAGTGAAACATGGTGGTGGCAGCATCATGATATGGGAGTGTTTTTCAGCTGCTAGGACAGGACAACTGGTTGCAATTGAAGGAATCATGAATGCGGCCATGTAAAGAGACATCCTGGATGGAAACCTCTTCCAGAGTGCTCTGGACCTCAGACTTGGCCGAAGTCCACCTTCCAACAAGACAATGATGCTAAGCACACAGCTAAAATAGCAAAGAAGTGGCTTCAGAACAACTCTGTGACCATTCTTGACTGGCCCAGCCATAGCTCTGAACTAAACCCAATTGAGCATCTCTGGAGAGACCTGAAAATTTCTGTCCATCAACGATCACCATCCAACCTGATGGAACTGGAAAGGATCTGCAAGGATTAATGGCAGAGGATCCCCAAATCCAGGCGTGAAAAACTTGTTGCATCATTCCCAAGAAGACTCATGGAGGTACTAGCTCAAAAGGGTGATTCTATTCAATACTGAGCAAAGGAGCTGAATATTTATGACCATGTGATATTTCAGTTTTACTTTTTTAATATTTTTGCAAAAATTTCTACATTTCTGTTTTTTTCAGCCAAGATGGGGTGTAGAGTGTACATTAATGAGAAAACAAAATGGACTTTTTTGTATTTATCAAATGGCTTCAATAAAAAAGAGTGGAAAATTTAAAGGGGTCTGAATACTTTCCGTACCCACTGTATGTTAATTTGAAGCTGATAATTTTAATTTAGCATAAAGAATTGGAAAAGCAGAAAAGTAAAGGAAATTTACTGTTTCCACACTTTTTGATGAACTTTGCCCACTACACCATGCAACAATGATTTTGATACTGAGAGAAAAACACATGATTTTTTCTAAATTGAACTCACTGATTCCAAACATGAACTCCAAATTTGCTTGAAACGTCTAAATTTTAAGTTATGCATGCAAAGACTATTCACTTATTATACAGTATTAATGCATTATATTAATGCATTACTGTATTTTTCAGATTTTAAGACACACCATACCATAAGGCACACCTAGGTTCTAGAAGAGGAAAAAAAAATTGAAGCAACAACTGTGGTCATGTCACACTGTTATGTGGGGATCTGCTGCTGACACTGTTAAAGGGGTAATGTCCCCCAATTCTGTACTAAAATCCTCCTTCAAGTATATATGGCCACCATTCTCATCCTGGTATCCATGGCCACCATCCTCATCCTGGCATCCATGGCCACCATCCCCATCCTGGTATTCATGGCCTTCATCACCATTGTGGTATCCACGGTCCCCATTCTGGTATACATGGCCCCCATTCTATCATACATGCCTCCCTCCATCCCATCCTGATAAACATGGCCCCCATCATGGTGCAAACATACAAAAAAATGGTTCAACTTATGTTTCTTCCTCTACCTCGCAGCGCAGCATCCTGTGCTGTTACCAGCAGCTGATTTCAGCATGATGTCACTGCCAAGCGCCCTCACATGCTGAGGTCAGATGCTGGAATAGTCATTGCTTCCCATGACTATGGGCATGGGGAGCAGTGAATATTCATTCTGTTTAAAAGCGGGCACAATGTTAGCCGCAGCCGCTGACTTTCTGCAGAGGCTGGGCGATCATGTATGGCCAGTATTAAAGAGAATGAATATTCACTGCTCTCCACTCCCATGGGCTTGGAGATCATTGAATATTAATTCTCTTTAATCTCAGGTACACATGATCGACCAGCTGCTAAAACTGTGCCCGCTGCTCAAGAAAATGAATATTCACTGCTCCCCACATCCATAGCCATAGTCTCTCCCATCTCATGCCAGCATCAGTGCATAGAGGTGGGAGGGACTAAGGGCATGGGAAGCAGTGAATGTCCATTTTCTTTAGCAGAGGCTACAGTGTTAGCTTCAGTCACCAGCTCCTGCCTCCGGTGACCAGCTGCTCTGCCATTGCCACCCCCCATTCACAGCCAGACTATAAGATAAGCTACATCCAAACTATAAGATGCACCACCCGCTTTCCTCCAAAATTTTGCAGGAAAATAGTTTGTCTTGTAGTCTGAAAAATACAGTATATTTTGAAAATATTTTAACAGACATGCCCGGACCTGTCTAGATGCGCTCAGAATTTCCTATCTGCTTATGTCCACAGTAAGTATGTAAGGCAAGCCTGACAGCATTCAATATATTGATCTGTTATAGTGCTATCAGTTTTGAACCTTAAGATGGATAGATGTAAATGTGTTAACAAACCGGACAATTTCTGCTACATGTGTGGCAAATAAGTTACCTATAATCTGTGCAAGAATCTGACAAAGTGAATGGAAATTAACAGAAAAGCTGGGGTCCTCATGCTTGTTTCACTGTGCGTTACTCTGGGCTAACACAGTAGTTGAATGGTAAAAGGAAAGCAATGGCTTTGGCAGTACCGATGGTTTGGCGTGAGCAGAAAAATCACCATTCGCAATGTCATTTTTGCATGATTAAAAGAGATATTCAAAAAGAAAAGAAGTCAGAAATTGTGTATCATGACTGTTGTTCTGCTCTTAAATCAGTACTACACAATGTAGAGAATCCAGTGCCTGTCCCTCCAGAAGCAGGAATGGCAATTGAAACTGACGATTCTGAGCCTGATGAGGAAGAAGATGTGTGATTGGCATGATGTTTTTCCTGATCAGTACAACCGGAGGGTCAGCTTCACTTACTGAGCCAATCAGATTTAGATGATCTGGTGAGAGATCTGTCTTTATCTAACAATAAGTCACAACTGCTAGTTTCTAAACTTCAGGAATGGAATTTGCTGTAACAAGGTACTACAGATTTCCTACACAAAAAAACGGAGTACAAGCCCAAATGAAATTATTAAAAAAGCCAGTATATCTTTATTTATACAATAACTACAAAACATAAATAGGCAGATAAGAACAAACTAGGTACTGTATATACTCATGTATAAGCCGACCCGTGTATAAGCCGACCCCCCTAATTTTGCCACAAAAAACTGGGAAAACTTATTGACTCGCGTATAAGCCTAGGGTAAAAAATGATTATGCCCCCATAAACTGCACAGATTATGCCCCCGTATGATCCACAGATTATGCCTCCATATGCTGCACAGATTATGCCCCCATATGCTGCACAGATTATGCCCATATGCTCCAGATTATGCCCATATGCTCCCCTGATTATGCCCTCATATGCTCCAGATTATGCCCCATATGCTCCAGATTAAGCCCCATATGCTGCAGATTATGCCCCATATGCTGCACATTATGCCCCCATATGTTCCACAGATTATGCCTCATATGCTCCAGATTATGCCCCATATGCTCCAGATTATGCCCCATAGTATATACGTCCCTTATGCTGCTGCTGCAAAAAAACAAAAATTACATACTCACCTCTCGTCGCTGGGGGCCAGGTGCCGGTGTCCTGAGCAGGCGTGACACCGGCGCGCTATGGGGGACAGGTGCCGATGTCACCGCTCGCTCAGGACCCCGGCACCTGAGATATTTACCGATCCCCGGTCCACCGCTGCGCGCTGGTCCTCCTTCCGTGTCCTTGGCAGTGAATGATCAGGCAGAGGGCGCGGCGCTCACTAATGACATCATCGCGCCCTCTGCCTGATCATAACAGCAAGAGGACGCGAGGACACAGAGGGGAGCAGCGGTGGAACGGGACAGGTAAATATCGCTATACTCACCCCTCCGCAGGCGCGGTCTCTGCAGCCTCTCCTCTTCTCACGGTGGTCTCCGGCAGCTCTTCCTACAGCGATCACGTGAGACCGCTCATTAAAGTCATGAATATGTGCATATTCATGACTTTAATGAGCGGTACTATGTGACCGCTGCAGGAAGGAGCTGGAGATCGTGGGAGAAGCAGGGGGGCTGCAGAGACCGCGCCGGCGGAGGGGTGAGTATGATCCGACACCCCCGCTCCCCCTCCCCCGCTGACCCCCGCATATGACCCACGTATAAGCCGAGAGGGGGACTTTCAGCCCTAAAAATTGGGCTGAAAATCTCGGCTTATACACGAGTATATACGGTACATATATAAACTCATGTGTGGAAGGACACAGCTACTGTAGTAGCAGAGAGGGCTGAGTAGCAAACCACAGAACCGTAATCCATTAAAGATATTGTAGTAACATATTCTCAATAAAGTGCATAGTGCAAAGGAAATTGTGCAAAGTCATTGGACACGCACTGACGGGCATTTATGTTGGTGAGTTTAGCATTCCTTAAATAGATATTTCCCTACACTCTGTAGTGACATTGCAGCTTAGAATGAGGGTTGTGTAAATATCATGCCTGCTACATACCGTACATGGGAGGTTATCTTTGTGATTAATGCACAATTTCCTTTGCACTATGCACTTTATTGAGAATATGTTACTACAATATCTTTAATGGATTACGGTTCTGTGGTTTGCTAGTTAGCCCTCTGCGCTACTACAGTAGCTGTGTCCTTCCACACATGAGTTTACGTATGTACCATGTTTGTTCATGTCTGCCTATTTATGTATGGTAGTTATTGTTATAAATAAATATATACTGGCTTTTTTAATAATTTCTTTTGGACTTGTACTCCAGTTTTTGTGTAGGAAATATGATCTTTGGAGTGTCCATAGTAATTAATGTTGGTCTATGAAATTCGCACCTGGCCATTTAAGACATTCTGATATGTATCAGTAGATTTTTTTCTTAACCAGGTACTACAGCTTCAGACTTTCGTCATCGACACGCCAAGTTAGCTGCATACTATGCAATGGAACGTGATGTCTGTTTCTGTATTGATGTAAGTGTTCTCATTACAAAGTTAGATAGTACACGTGTTCCCCATGAATGGAGGCTATTCATAGGCTCCAGCAAAATGAGTTTGAAAGCTGTCTTGTTGCACAAGAATAGCAAAAAACCATCTGTTCCATTGGCTCATGCAGTTGGAATAAAAGACCCATGTTTATGTGGAGTTAATTTTGAAAATAGTCAAATACTCAAAACATAAATGGAAATTTTTTTCTGACCTGAAAGTTGTAGCACTGTTCGGCCTCTATATATAGTTAGAATACAACAAGCATATGTGCTTTTTGTGCATATGGAACAGTTATGGTGACAGCAATCATTACAAAATGAGACCGTGGTCTCTCAGAGTCGAGCACACAGTTGGTCAGTACAATATACTAAACAAATCACTGGTTGATCCACTTCAAGTTTATCTGCCACTACTTCACCTTAAACTTGGTTTAATAAAAAAATGTTGTAGTTGATATTGATTGTGGTGGATATGATTTAACACACTGAAAACTGACACTAAAATAAAGGTTGGAATTTTTAATGCCACTGAAATCAACAAACAAAACTAATAACCCTCTGGAACTTGTAGCTGGGGATGCATTTGTGCTAATAGTGCAGAACTTTATTGGGAACCGACGATTTGAAAATTTTGCTGAACTAGTAGACAACCAGCTTAAAGCATTGGAACAACTTGGCTACCAAATGTCATTGAAGACGCATTTCTTTCATTCCCATTTTGACTTTTTTTCCACCCAATTTAGGACACTTTAGTGAAGAACATGGAGAGAGGTTCCATAAAGATATTTCTACAATGGAGAACAGATTCAAGGCAACTGGAATTCCAACATGATTGGGGACTACTGGTGTTTTTTTTCAACAGGCATATATGACCTCTCACAAGCAAAAAAGCAGATATTCAAAGCACTTTTAACAGTACTGGCTTTGCTCAAGTAAACTTTTCAACTGGACTTTTTGAAATTTTGTTATTTGATTACATTTTCAAATACTGTTTACAATGAAAACTTTAAATAAGTTCTAGTATTAGTGGAGTAAAACTCACTCTGTTCAAAATGATTCAATGCTTTCCAAGTGCTTAATTCATTTGGGCAAATTTATACATAACAAAATTTCCTGACATGTTACAACAATTCTGACCGGATTTGGAATATGCATACTCGTATTAGTATAGGACATATGTTTTTTGCTCAGTAGCAACCGAAAAATGTTTTTGTTGTGCAGTGTATGCAAAATTCTTACACTATTTAAAATTTATTTTTATCTTAACATTTTCTATATTAGACTGGAATAACTCATTAAAATAATATTATGAAAACGTATGAATAGATTTCGAGACTTCCAAGGTTTGAATTATAATGCTACTTGTAATTTCAGTAAAAATTAAGTCACTGGAAACATGTCTAACAGGAATCATTCTGACAAATGGAAGGGGCTATTTACATATTCATGTCAAAATATTCTTATATAAAAATCTATGCAATTTTCAAAACACTTGAAGTTATGATGTGATACCATAGTAAATGCTTTCACTTTTTTTAGATTTATTTAGCCATTTTACAAGTGATGTGCATTCTTCCAAAAATTATTAGCACAAGGATTCCATCATATAAAATAAAAATACATGTTTCTAAACCAAATTACCTCTCCAACCTTTTTTATGACATATATTTTTTTTCATAATTATGTACATTTTAGGCAAGTTTCATATATCTGTATTCCATGGTGTATACTCGGTGCATGAACTGACACCAAGTTTCCTGGCCAAAGCTTGGCGGCATCATATAAGTGGTTGCCTAGTTAAGGTAAGGACATGCAAGGACAGTCAGTGCATTTTGGTCGGAGTAAAGACATCGAAACATGGATGTATGAAACAAATGAACCCCTTCCTAATGTGGCCAATTTGCATTTTTCCTCTTTTTCCTTGGATGTACTTGTCACTCAGCGATTATTAGGCGATGCTCTATGTAGAACTCAAATCCCTGCCTGTTAGACAGCCAGTAAGCATGCGGGGTATGCTTGTGTGTCACTGTGATACCGCAGTCATCTTTGTTGTGGCCTTACTGTGAAAGGGACTGGTCGTGTGACATCATCAGGAGTTATAAAGAACAAGTGCTGCCCAGCTCGGCACACTGACGCTTTGGCACAGCTCTGTGAGACTTCGTATTGGGGGGAGAGAGGGCTTGTTAAGGCCTGTATGTACACAGTATAACAAATCAGAGTCCTGTACTGTTAATACTGGTGCTGAAGCTGAACCATCATACTAACAGCCCTTGTGAGAGCTAATTGTTTGCTTTGCTGTTTGTATCACAAACATTCTGCATTTAGTGTAGGGAGGGAGAGCGGGTTGCAGGACTGGCTAAATAGTCTATAGACATGGATTAGGGCTGTGCAATTTGTTGCCAAATTAATATTAAGGTGCATTTCTTTGGTGGGGGATGAAAATTTTTTTTATATATTTTGATTCATCGAATATTATGTGCTTTGCGTTATTTTTTTGTGCTTATATAACACGCCAAAAAATTGTTGAAAATTTTTCCTTGGTTAAATTCCTTAGCCATACACTATTCTGTGTTATGGGGTAATTCTTTTTTTTAATATAAAACACTCCAAAAAGCATTTAAAAATTTATAAGGGTTAAATTTCTCAACCACACAGTATTCTGTGTTCTGTCGTACGTTTCTGTGATATCTAACTCTCCAAAAAAGTGTTAAGAAAAGCAGGACTGCATTTCTCACCCATACACTATTCTGTGGTTTGGGGTACATTTTTGTGATCTATGAAACTGAGAAAAGTTTTTAGCGTTAAATTTCTCACCCATACAGTATTACGTGCTTTGTGGAACATTATGTGGCATATAACACTCCACAAAAGAGTTATAATGTTTTTTGGATTAAATTTGATTGTCATTCGTTCTTTTGGTTACAGTGCCATGGTGCTAAACTGACAAAAACTGCTTTGACTACTCAATTTTCAATGCCAGGAGCTCACCATGCATGTAGACCAGCTGGGGATGGAGGAAGTCATAAGACAGAGATACTTTAGCCAGCCCAGCCTCATCTCATCTGCTCAGAGCTGATTGAGTAACAATAAGGAGGTGGATGCTGGGAAGGAGGAAGAGGATGAACAGCAGCTGGTGGCTAGCACCACAGAAGCTAGTAACCACACAACCTTTGTCCCGTCTCTCATACATGGATGGGTTGAGTATGGGAATTAGGATGAAGAGAGTGAGGAGGAGGAGGAAGAGGAAAGAGAGAGAGGAAGAGGAGAGGGAGAGGGAAGGGGAGGAAGAGGAGAAAGAGAGGGAGGAGGAGGAAGAGGAGATGGAAATTCATCATCATGGTGGAGACAGGGAAGTGTTAACTGTTTGCAGCTTGGCACATATGGCCGACTTTATGTATTGCTGTCTTTCCTGTGACCCCATGTTACATTCATCTTTTCTAAAAAAGAGTACCACTATAAGGAGAAATTTACATTTCTTCTTCCAGAGGGGGAGAGGTCTTATAAAATTGTGTTATACCAGAAGGCCATTGTGGAAATTTTGTGAAAAAAAATTCCCATCAGACAACACCAGCAGCAGGGGGCAAGCTGCCTTGTTCACCCAAGGAGGAGAAGCCAGAGAGACACACATCAGAGGCAGGGGTACACTGTCAAAGGCATGAGACAATTTCTTGACACCAACCCAGTGTCCAGGAACTGATGACCGCAATAATGGACCAATCAAACCAGCATACTCCCTACTTCCTCTGCAACTTTCAACTATTGGGTATCAAAGCTGGACACATGGCATGAGCTGTCCCTCTATGCCTTGGAGGTGTTGTGCTGCCAAGCCGCCAGCATCTTGTATGAACTGTTTTTTACTACCCCCGGTGGGGTCATAACACATAGGCCCTTTCGCCTGCCAGCAAAGAATGCAGACTCACTATCATAAAAATAAACAAAGCCTGGATTAGCCTGGATTAGCCCACACTTTTTCACACATGCAGCTGGCAGCAGCATATAAAGTCTTTTTAATATTCAATATTTGAATGATGCCTGCTATTTTTTTTGCTTTTCAGTGGTCTATGGATGACCCTTCTTATAATTTTTGACTGGCTTTGCACTTTCATTAAAATATATGACACAACAATTTAAATCAGACACCCAGCAAAATACAGCATATGAAACCAAACCTTATAGGGAGCTGTTTGTGGGTAAAGAGACCGCCAGTAACACTAGCAAAATAAATGTAGCTTAGACATATGTAACTATATATATATAGATCAGTACCATTGATGATATTTTAAATTATGTCTAAATAGTTAGGTGGTCCATATGAAAAACCTGGAACAATCTCACCAATCTGGTCGAGGATGCCAACTTGAAAAATGATCCCTCCTAAAGGTCAGTGGAAAGGAATCCTTAAAACCAATACATAGTATTCAATAAGCCATTCCTAGACAGGACCACCTCCCTGCAGTTTATTCACAATATTTTAATGAGGCAATACAATTGCTGCTTTCAAGGGTGTATGGATAATCCTGCTTGTAACTTTTGGGAGGATTTGCACTTAGTGCAAAGCCTTTATAAGTCTAGGAGTACTAATACAGTGGGGGATAAGACATGAGCAGTCTATAATTTTAATGGTAGGTTAATTTTAACATTGAGAGATAGAATATAAAAAATAAAATCCAGAAAATCACATTATATAAATGTTATATTTTTTTTGCATCTCTGGGACAAAGACCCCATCTCCTTCCTGAGCGGTATGATGGCTGGACATTCCCATCATTCCCGTACTTGCATATAATTGTTTGAACAGATGAATGAGGCACCTTCAGGCATCTTGAAATTGTGCCCAAGGATGAGCCAGACTTGTGCAAGTCCACAATTCTCTTCCTGATATCTTGGCTGATATCTTTAGACTTTCCCATGATGCTACACAAAGAAGCAGTGTGTTTCAAGTGTGCATTAAAATACATCCCCAGGTGTGTCTCTAATTAACTCAGATGATGCCAAAAAAATCAGAGCAGTGAGACTATGGAACTCTCTGCCGTCTAATGTTGTAATGAGTGATTCCCTACTAAAATTTAAGAAGGGACTGGATGCCTTTCTTGAAAAGTATAATATTACAGGCTATATTCACTAGTTTCCTAGATACTGCGTTGATCCAGGGAGCTAGTCTGATTGCCGTATGTGGAGTCGGGAAGGAATTTTTTTCCCCAATGTGAAGCTTACTGGTTGCCACTTGGGCTTTTTTTTGCCTTCCTCTGGATCAACATGTTAGGGCAGGTTAGGATAGGATATGGGTTGAACTAGATGGACTTAAAGTCTTCCTTCAACCTTAATAACTATGTAACTATGTAAGAAGCTTCCAAACACATGACATCATATGGGCATTCCAGAATTGTTTAAAGGCATAGTAATCTTAGTGTTTGTAAACTATTGACTTTGCAGTAAATAATAAAAATGCCTTAAAAATTTTTTTCTAATTATTCTGGCATTTGGCAAATATTAACAATTATGGTATTATTAATTGATCTAAAAAGGGAAAGGTTTATTCTGATTTCATGTCAGATATTGAGAAAAACATGAATATATGTCTATTTCTATAGTGTATGTAAACTTCTGGTTTCAACTGTACTTTTAAAAAGCTTCTGAATTCAATAGGAATTAATTCTGTTTATAACATAATTTGTCAGTATTCCGGGTTTTCTAGGTAACTTTGTCAATGATTTTGCCCTTTGTTAAGATGGAGTTTGCTGTTTTCTGTGCCCTACTTCCTGTTCGTTTGTTTAAAACCCGGCTCAGGTGCTGGCTTCACTGCTGGAATATTCTGCTTCTGTTTCCCTGCAACCCAGCTGCTTGTTCCTCACAGATTGTTGTGTATTTACCAGGAAAGTACATAGCCTTATCTTCAGGTGTTTCTCAGCCACAACAGTTTCTACCCATGGCTCTGGACATTCTCTGCATATGTAAGTTGCACATACTGTGTTGTCACTAAACTGTTGACTTGGGAATTTAACCTTTGGTTCACTCCATCTGATAAGAACTGTGTTTCTGAACTGTTGCTGTTTAACCCTTTGTGCATTACCTCTGGTGAGAGCTGTTGGAACTATTACTGGAACCTTACTGACTTATGAACTTGTTGTTGGACTTCACTGAATTAAGCCACAACTGAGATTAACTTGTTCCTGGACCTCCCTGTGTTTTCTGCATACCTGGATCTGACTCTTCACACACCAGCAGTGTGTAAATCCAGCCACGTTATCTGTGCATCAGACTTACCTTGTGGTCACATTTGTGTGAGGACTTCGTCGTAAGAACTTTACCACCCTCGCTATAGAGGTTCAAGGACTTATATATCCGGATTCATATAACTGGACTTGTGTATATATATATGGACTCATTGCATGTCACTACGGGTTGTTTGAATATTGTTTTTGGGGGTTTTGCTGTTTCACAAATACATTATTTGCATTCAAAGAAACCCGTCTCTGATTGTTCATTGCCCCACGCTATCAGAATCCTCGAGTTCCTACAATAGTATTACAGGATATTCCAGCCTAAAAAAGAGGATTCTGCTGGGGCAATGACGGAGACACGGGCAGACAAACTGTTCACCATAGTTAACTCCTTGCAGCAGGAGGTGTCGGCTGCACTCAATCAAATTAGAGACTTGGAGTCTCGGGTTAACCACAATGCACAGGGGTTTGGTCAGGCTCTCCAAGATCTACGTTCTAGGTTAGGAGTCCTGGAGGCCTTACCTACTGAGCCTACCTCATCCACCAGTATGCCCAAATTGCCTCCATTCCGTTTTAATGGTGACCGAAGTCAATTCCGTGGGTTTGTTAATCAATGTATATTATTTTTTGATGTACATGCCTCTTACTACCGGTCTGATAGATCTAAGGTTCTATGTATTATTATGTTGTTGACATCACGTGCACTGGCTTGGGCAAATCCTATGGTTGAAAGTCATGATACCCGTCTAAATAATTTGGACAATTTTCTGGCAGCCATGGCGCAAATGTTCGACGATCCCAACCGCCGTGCTACCGCTGAATCTGCCTTGCTTTCCTTACGCCAGGGGAAACGGTCAGTCATAGAATATGTTACTGAATTTAAAAGGTTAGTGGTGGACACCCAGTGGGAAAACAATGCTTTATTACCAATCTTTAGAAAAGGTTTGTCAAATGTAATCAAGGATGAGCTAGCTCGTTCAGAGTCTCCACAGGAGTTTGAATTGTTTATACAGCACTGTGTACGTATTGATACCCGTTTAACTGAACGCAGACAAGAAAAATGGGCCGCTGTAAATCGCATTACTAATTACTCTCTTCCGTCCAGGGAAACCACAGGCAAAAACCCGCGAGAGGCTGAGGAGGTGCCTATGCAGGTGGACTCACTGCAGAGACGTGAGAATAATGAACGCCGCGAACACCGTTTCCGTGAGCGCTTATGTTTCTATTGTGGTCAATCGGACCATTTCCTCATCAATTGTCCTAAATGTCCTAGGCGACCCAACAAGGTGTTGGCGGTAGTAGGAGATTATGATAACACAGACGCTGAGTCTGAAGTTTCAGAAACCAGTCTACATCTAGATGTGGTTTTTCCCCCAATACTGATGCCGACTTCCCCTAAAGATCACGGGGAGAAATATTCACATTGTTCTCTTCCTATACAGATTCAGTGGGAGGAACAGTGGATATCAAGTTCTGCCATGATAGACTCTGGAGCAGGTGGGAATTTCATGGATTCTTCTTTTGCAGAGAAACATGGTATAAAGACACAACTAAGAGCTTCACCAATCACTATGGAAACGGTGGATGGTTCCCCATTAGTTTCTGGACCAGTAGATCGGGAGACAGTGCCTTTGGAGTGTAAGATGGAACCAGACCATCAAGAAACACTTTCATTCATGTTAATATCTTCTCCTCATTTTCCTGTAATTTTAGGAATTCCCTGGTTACGGTCACAAAATCCAATCATCAATTGGGAAACCAAGGAGATAACCTTTCTCCCGAAGTGCAGTTCTACCATCAGTCCAACTGTAGCGGCTCCAGTTACCCAGAACTTGGAAGAGGTGATACAGGTACCTACTCTCCCTCTGATTTATCAGGAATTCTCAGACATTTGTGATAAAAGGAAGGCAGATCAACTTCCCCCACATAGACCGTATGACTGCCCCATAGAATTGCTTCCTGGAGCAGCGATTCCTTTCGGCCATGTTTACCCGTTGGCGGCTCCGGAATTAAAATCTTTACGAGAGTATATAGATGAGAATTTAGCCAAGGGGTTTATCCGACCATCTTCTTCACCAGCGGGAGCTCCAATATTCTTTGTAAAGAAGAAGGATGGTACTCTAAGACCCTGCATTGACTACCGGGAGTTAAATAAGGTAACCATTCGTAACAGGTACCCGTTGCCCCTAATTCCAGAATTGTTGGAAAGAGTTCGCCAGGCCAAAGTATTTACCAAATTAGATCTTCGTGGGGCATATAATTTACTCCGTATACGGCCCGGAGACGAATGGAAGACAGCTTTTAGATGCCGGTATGGACATTTTGAATATTTGGTGATGCCATTCGGACTCTGTAACGCTCCTGCTGCTTTTCAACATTTAGCCAACGACATTTTCAGGGATTTATTGGACCAATATGTGGTAATTTACCTTGATGACATCTTAATCTTTTCTGACTCCTTACAGGAACATCAGGAACATGTCAAGACCGTACTTAGACGTTTGAGAGATAATCATTTGTACATCAAACTCGAAAAGTGTGAGTTCCATTGTTCTGAAATTCAATTTTTGGGCTATGTTATCTCGCCTCAGGGATTGAATATGGAGTCCAGCAAGATCCAGGCAATCTTGGACTGGCCGGTACCAGGAAACATTAAGGAGGTACAACGATTCATTGGCTTTGCTAACTTTTATAGACGGTTTATCCGAAATTTTTCAGAAATTGTCCGTCCCATCACTCTCCTCACCAAGAAGGGGAAGAAGTTTGAATGGTCTTCGCAAGCTCAGGAGGCCTTTGATCGCCTGAAGGGTTGTTTTACCACAGCTCCAATATTGATGCATCCGGATCCTGCACAGCCTTTTATCGTGGAGGTGGACGCGTCTGACTGTGCATTGGGAGCTATCCTCTCACAACGTACCGGAGACAAAGGTTTGCTGCACCCGTGTGCCTTCTTCTCTCGTAGGTTATCTTCTGCAGAACTGAACTATGATGTGGCAGATAAGGAACTTTTGGCAATTATTTCTGCCTTTAAGGAATGGAGACACCATTTGCAGGGGGCAACTCAGCAGGTAGTAGTACTCACGGATCATCGCAATTTGGAATTCCTTAAGTCTGCCAGGTGTCTTTCTCCTCGACAAGCTAGGTGGAGTTTGTTCTTGAACCAGTTTAATTTTATTATTTCGTACCGCCCAGGTTCACGTAATGGGAAAGCTGACGCATTATCCCGAATCCATACCGTGGATTCCGTGCCTGGGACCCCGTCGAAGACCATCTTGTCGGAGGCCAATTTCGTTGGAGTGCTCCGGAACCGGGACTTGTGGCAGGAGATCAAGCTGGCCTATGACGGTGACGTATTTCTTGCAGCTCCACCTGACAATGTGAATCTTGTCCTTCGGAATGGTGTGTGGCTTAGAGATCGATGTATTTATGTCCCAGAGGCTGTAAGACTTCGAGTTCTCAGATTGGTCCACGACTCTAAATTGGCTGGTCATAGGGGGGTACAGAAGACGCAGGAATTGTTAACTCGTTTTTTTTGGTGGCCTACCTGCTTGAAGGATGTGAATGACTATGTCCGCTCTTGTGAAGTTTGTGCCCGGTACAAGGTTCCTCGTGTTTCACCTACTGGTCTTCTTAAACCGCTACCTGTACCGTCTCGTCCTTGGGGGTCTATTTCGATGGACTTTATTGTGGAGTTACCCACCTCTGGTGGTAAAAATACTATTTTGGTGGTAGTAGATCGTTTAACGAAAGCTGCTCATTTCATTCCGTGCGCTGGTCTTCCCTCAGCTACAGAGACAGTAGATCTAGTTATCCAGAACATTTTCCGGCTGCATGGGGTACCAGATGACATCATTTCTGACCGGGGAATACAATTTACCTCTAGATTTTGGAAAGGATTTTGTTCTGCGCTCCACATTAATGTTTGCTTGTCTTCTGCATACCATCCTCAGACCAACGGGCAGACCGAACGGACAAATCAAACTTTGGAGCAATATCTACGCTGTTACGTCAGTCATTTGCAGGATGATTGGCTGAAGCTACTTCCTCTAGCGGAATTTTCGTACAACAACTCCCAAAGCAGTTCCACGAAGGTAACGCCTTTTTTTGCCAACCTGGGTTATCATCCAAATATTTTGCCTAGGTCTCCGGTTACGATTTCGGTACCAGCGGTTGAAGACAGAGTGACGGCGTTGCAACGTAATCTTGAAGTTTTGAAGGACTCCTGACCACAGCACAGGAGCGTTACAAAAAGTCGGCCGATAGATTCCGGAAACCAGCACCTATGTATAAGGTAGGAGACTCAGTTTGGTTGTCCACCAAGAATCTAAAATTGGGTGTTCCTTCGCAGAAACTGGACAGAAATTCATCGGTCCATTCAAGATCACGGGGATTGTGAGCTCTGTTGCCTGTCGGTTGAAGCTACCACGGACTTTAAAGGTACACCCAGTATTTCATGTTTCCTTATTAAAACCAGTCTCTCCTAACACATTTCAGGGACGTATCGTACCTCCCCCTCCACCAGTGTTGGTTGATGGCGAAGAACAATTCGTGGTACAGGATATTGTTAATTCGAGACTTCATAGAAACCGGCTTCAGTATCTAGTTAGATGGCAAGGTTACTCTCCTGAAAAAGATTCTTGGGAACCAGTAAGTAACATCAATGCGCCTCTGAAGATTGCTCAGTTTCATCGGAGATACCCGGACAGGCCTGGTCCAGGACCGTCCGGAGGCCGTCTTTAGGGGGGGAGTAATGTCAGTATTCCGGGTTTTCTAGGTAACTTTGTCAATGATTTTGCCCTTTGTTAAGATGGAGTTTGCTGTTTTCTGTGCCCTACTTCCTGTTCGTTTGTTTAAAACCCGGCTCAGGTGCTGGCTTCACTGCTGGAATATTCTGCTTCTGTTTCCCTGCAACCCAGCTGCTTGTTCCTCACAGATTGTTGTGTATTTACCAGGAAAGTACATAGCCTTCTCTTCAGGTGTTTCTCAGCCACAACAGTTTCTACCCATGGCTCTGGACATTCTCTGCATATGTAAGTTGCACATACTGTGTTGTCACTAAACTGTTGACTTGGGAATTTAACCTTTGGTTCACTCCATCTGATAAGAACTGTGTTTCTGAACTGTTGCTGTTTAACCCTTTGTGCATTACCTCTGGTGAGAGCTGTTGGAACTATTACTGGAACCTTACTGACTTATGAACTTGTTGTTGGACTTCACTGAATTAAGCCACAACTGAGATTAACTTGTTCCTGGACCTCCCTGTGTTTTCTGCATACCTGGATCTGACTCTTCACACACCAGCAGTGTGTAAATCCAGCCACGTTATCTGTGCATCAGACTTACCTTGTGGTCACATTTGTGTGAGGACTTCGTCGTAAGAACTTTACCACCCTCGCTATAGAGGTTCAAGGACTTATATATCCGGATTCATATAACTGGACTTGTGTATATATATATGGACTCATTGCATGTCACTACGGGTTGTTTGAATATTGTTTTTGGGGGTTTTGCTGTTTCACAAATACATTATTTGCATTCAAAGAAACCCGTCTCTGATTGTTCATTGCCCCACGCTATCAGAATCCTCGAGTTCCTACAATAGTATTACATAATTACTGTTTCACCCAACTTATTTTCTTTTCAATTGCACCTGCTTTTCAGGTCCTGTCTATCAGTTAAAATTTTTCATTTAATCTAATGTCTCTAATTATATGGTATGATTTTTACTTCACTCTTTGAATTTAATTGGGTAGACTCGCCACCACTTCCTATTCTATTTACTTTTAGTAGAGCCCCAGCTAAAACATTTTCTCTTCAATCATGTCCTTATCCTCATCCCTTTCAAATTATTTTTACTAGATCTCATTAGCATAGTGACTTTCTAATTGTTGAAGATTACCTGAACCATTGTCATTATGAGTGAGCATGTTTACGATGATGCAAACTAGTTATCAGGGTTATAAGTAGTTATGAGCGAGTATGCTCGTTGCTCAGGTTTTGCCAAGCATGCTCGGGTGGTCTCCAAGTATTTGGAAGTGCTCGGAGATTTAGTTTATGTCGCCGCAGCTGCATGATTTGCGACTGTTAGAGAGCCTGAATACATGTGGGGATTCCCTAACAAACAGGCGATCCCTGCATGTATTAAGGCTGTCTAGCAGCCGCAAATCATGCAGCTGCAGTGACAGAAACTAAATCTCCGAGCACTTCCAAATACTCTGAGACCACCCGAGCATGCTCAGGAAAACCTGAGCAACAAGTTTACTTGCTCATCAGTAGTTATAAGAAAATTTTTGTCTGAATGTAATATATTTAGCATGTTTTCTTCTTTGCTTTTGTTGTCAGATGGAAGTACAATGATAAAACACTACTTAGTGCTGTTTTACAACAGTGAATTAGTTAGCTTGCTAGAAGTTAGTGAATTATTGCAATACTTCTACACAAATCAATGTGTCTACAGAAAATCATCTAATATTGTTTCCTAATCTGTTTAAAATGTAGTATATTAGTGAAAGAGTTTTCATTTCACGTGGTCACTATCAGTACTTAGTTTCTCATGTATATTATTTTGATTAACACTGATGTGGTAGAAATAGACAGGAACAAATTAAAGCTGAAATTTAATTACAAGTCTATCTAGAACTAATTGGAACCTTAGAAAATGTTCACCCTTCTAATTCATTAATCAGCCTTTCTGACTACCATCAAATTAATAAATGTAATTAAAAAACTATATATTTAAATGACCACTTTTGCATTCCGGACAAGCTTGTCTGTTTGCCTATTACCTTTGTTTCATAATTTATAGTATTTCAACTTATCTTTAAAGTAATGGCAAATGTCAAATCAGCGCCCATATTTTAACGACACTTTATAACTAGATTTAAAGCAACACCCAAGTCCAAGAATCAATTTTAAGAATTGAAGGGGTAATATGACCTTGCACAAAATTACAAGTTTGAGGTACTTACTGCACATTCTGATATATGCATTTTTCCTTTAAATATGTAATTGGATAAAAGAATAACGTAATTGTGAAACTGTGAAGATGCAACATGAGATAGGCTATGGGTGTGATTTTGGGTATTCATATTGATGTTATGAGGACTATATGACATCTTTGAAGATATGCTTTCTAATATGATGGCATCCAGAAATATTAAAAGGCCATAGCGTGTGCATGGACAAATGTGACAAAATTGTCTTCAACAAAGTGTTGCTGCTCTATGCACTAAGTCTGGAGCATGAGCACTGCTATTTCCAGGATGCCATAAACGTTGTGGATACTTTAGTACTGTCATTAATGATGGGGTGAGTCATAATGACAAATTATTTGCACATGTGGTCATTATGATCAATTAAGATATATTATTTTTATAAACACTGTTTGAAATATTGTTTATGTATGTCTTTGATGGAATCAATATGCTGATACACATGGATTTTGTACTGTCTACTTTATATGTATATGAATTTGAATTTTATGAACTTGTTTATTAATTGTCATGTAATTAGAACACTTATTTATATATCAATTGTATAACTCTGTATTGCTTGAAAAAGTTCCACACTTGGACCAAAAAGTCGCCCTGCTATGATGTGTTAATAAACCACTATATTTTGGACTTTTGGAGTGCTGCCTTCATCTTTTCTGGATAACTTTTTATACCAGGTATATGATTTTCTTGAAATGGCTGTAGAACTTGGTCTGCAAGGTGCATCTCCCATGTATTTGTTGTAGTCAATGACAGACATTGTTTTTTGCTTTGGAGTAATGGATCCTAGTCTTACCGTGGTCCTTATGACATCTATGTGGATAAAAATATCTTTTTATCCATATACTAAAGGGCAAGCAGCTATCCATCACGTACAGGCCCTGATTGCCCCTTTTGGAACTTTTCGTAAACCAATGATTGTGGAAACCTCTGACTGCTTTTACAAATGGTCTCACAATCTTCTATGTTGTGTTCAAATTTTAAATAGGGTTTGCTGGTGTAATAATTGTGTACATATAGGTTGTAGCCTTTTTGTAAAAATGGACTTATCAGCCTCCAAATTATTTTTTCCCGATATCATAAGATAAGTAGGGCATCCTGGTGATTTTAGTTGGCTGTTTTTCACCTCATAAATGTGAAAAGCTGATGTCTATCCTTTTGAACTCTCGCAAATTTTATTGAATTTTATTCCGAACCATGCCCTCTTAGATGTAATAAATTGCTTGGGGTGCAGTCTTTCTTTGAATTTTACAAAGGACTCCGCAATAGAAAGGTTTTGTGTTGTAGTATAGAGCCTTATCAACTTTTCTTCGATGATGGGTCTAATTTTATATAGCTTGTTATTTTCTGGGGCATTTCTGAGCAGGCATTTACAATTGTGGTTAAAATGACAGAATCTCATCAGCATTTCATAGCAGGTCCTAGACAGAAAACATAGGGATGGCTTGAACAGGGTGGTTTGACCAGAAGGACAGAATGCTCATTTTTTTTAACATAGTAAAAGCAAATATAAGTCCTAAAAATGTTTTAATATCCGAAAGATTAGTTGGCGTCCATAAATTTGACCTAGAATAATAGGATCATGGATTTGAACTGATAAATTGAGAAGCGTATAAATTTGTTTGCAGGACAATATACTCTAGTAAGTTATCTGTCATAAACAAATTTAAAATATTAAAGGAGATATGAATGCACTACACTCAATATTCAAATGTATCTCTAGTTGCATGTTTGGGTAGCAATTTCCATGTTTTGCCAATAAAGAAGGGTAATAAATAAAATTCTAAGGCCAAATAGCGCTTTGGGAAGATCACACATTTGGTAGACAATATGTTTGCAGTGTACTTGTAAATAGTGTTGCGCACCATATTGTAATGTACGAATTAAATAATCTTACAGATAAAAACATAAGTCGGTTATAATGGATGATCAATAAGGGTCAAGTTAAAAGTTTACTATCTATATCAACATTTGATTTTCTTTCTAAAACCTCTGAAAGGATATCGCTAGCAAAAGTAATAACTGCTGTTTCTGCATTGTGCAGTAAGTTAATGTGCCAGAAGGTGTATTGCATTAACTTCCTCCAACTTGAGCTTAACCTTAACTTTAAGCCTAACCCTAACTTTAAGCCGAACCCTAACTTTAAGCCGAACCCTAATTTTATGCTATTTCTTTGTCTGTTTTTTACCATATGACAATATCGCTGACTGACACAGCGTTAGCAGCAACACTCATCATGCTGTTTCTCCTCTGATCTCTCACTGACGGATAACTAGGAGAGAGCTCATGTATCTGAGAGCTATAAAGTGTGCTTTGGAGGCTTCCATTCACCTTTATTTGCTGTGTGTTACCCTAGCTGTAAACACTATTTATGCTAAAAATGTAACCACTTCCCGCACTGTGACGCAGCATATGCGTTATGAAAACCTGTGCCTTCCCGACCTGTAACGCAGCGTATGCATCATGGCGGGATCGTGTTCCTGCGGGTCAGGTGACGGGAGACACTAAAATGTCAGTCACCCGACCTGCAGGTACAGGAGGACCTGTACTTGATGCGGGGGTGGCTATGCCCCCCCGTGGCTCGATCACTCTGATTGGCTGTTGAAAGTGAAACAGCCAATCAGAGCAATTGTAATATTTCACCAATGAAACTTGGTGAAACATTACAATCCAGTTATGGCTGATGCTGCTATATCATCGGCCATAGCTGGAGACCGTGATCTGCCACCACCACCAACTGATGGCGGCGATCTTCCACCGCCGTCGGTATTTCCTCCCCTCCATCCTGTCCTCTGCTCCCCTCTTCTGCCCTCCGCTCCCCCCTTCTGTCCTCTGCTTCCCCCGCCGTCGGATTCCACCCTTCCCCCCTGGTACCTCCCGGTGTCCCTCCATCTCCAGGTCTTCCATCATGGGTGCCACTGTTATGAATGTGCTAGAAACGGTTTCTGAGCAGAGGCTCCCTCTGGTGGTTACAGACAGTACTGGGCCTTTCAGCGAGGAGTGGCAATCTGGGTTCACTGACTGGTCTGATATAAGGGAGGTTCCCTCCCATGATGGTTGCCAGTGATCAATTGTTCTTGTCTCAATTGTGGTTCCTGGTTCATTTGGAAGTTTGCTGGAGTCTTGCTTGCATCTCCTGCTTTCAGATAAGATATTTTTTTGCTTTTCTTTTTGTGCTTGCTTTCTGCATTGTTTTCTGCACTTTTGTGGAGGTCAGCCAGGTCCCCTCCTAGGGCCTGAGCTCCTCACAGTTTATCTGCAGCCACTGTTATTTGCTCATTTGCTTTTTCCTGTTTTTTCAGCGGCTGCGGCTTGGTTTTTGTTCATACTGAGATCTGATTTAGCGGGTGGCGAGATCGTGTGATCTCAGTATTTTTGTAATCAGTTACTGCTGTTGTTCCTGTCCTCCTCAGCTACCGAAACATAACAGTATCACCGGCCACCATCATAGGAGGGAACCTCCCTTATATCAGACCAGTCAGTGAACCCAGATTGCCACTCCTCGCTGAAAGGCCCTGTACTGTCTGTAACCACCAGAGGGAGCCTCTGCTCAGAAACAATCTCTAGCACATTCATAACAGTATTTCTGAATTTCAAAAATAACTGTAAGTTGTTTTTTGCCGTAAAGCCTAAAGTGGGGTAAGCGATGTAGCGTTGCTGGCTACCTTCAGTCGGAGCAGGTGCACATGAGCTACCTGAGGTTTTGTAGTCCGTCCACGCTTGCAAGTGCATGTTGATTAAATGTCTAAGCATGCAACTGGTATTCAAATTTCGGAGATTTTTCCCTCGGCTAAAGGTCCTTCCACACTTCTTAAAGATAACCTTTGCCTCATCAATAGGATTTTAGTCAAAAAAGTGCCACACTGCACTCTTCCTACTATGGGATAAATTTTCAGGGCTTGCACGCTGTGCTAATTTGACCGTCTGGCCAAGCTGTCCTGCAACTCTTTTTGTTTTTTTTAACACGTTTTTGGACTGCTTCGGGCCTGCCAGATAACCGCAGCTGGGATGTAGATGCCTGCTGCGGATCCTCCTCATGTTCTGAGCTATTGCCAGCGGCACCCTCTTCCCCTAATGGATGCCAATCCGGGTCATCAACTGGGTCATCCATCACCTCCTCTTCAATTTCATCTGCACCTTCCTCTGTGTCACCGTGTAAGGTAGTATAGTATGCGGGAAGGGGCACCTGAGTTTCATCAGGGTCAGATTCTGGCTCAGTAGACTGCGAGGGCAATGTAGTGCTCTGGGTGAATGTACCAGTAGAATCATAAAGCAGTGGCTGTGCATCAGTGCACTCCATTTCATAATCATCTTGGACTGGGGAATTCAGGATTAGACTTGATAACCAAGGCATGGCATGTGAAAAGAGCTCCATGGAGTAATCTGAAGTGTGGCCTGCCGCATCTTTCACTTTTGTTGGGGGTGAAGGACACAAGGAAAGGTGTTGTTCCTGACCAGGAGCCTGCACTGACGACTCAGTGCTTGCATTTTTTGAAACTTCTGAAGAGGAGGCGATAGAGCTGGAGGGTGTCTCGGCAACGTAAGCTAAAACTTGTTCCTGATGCTCCGGCTTTAAAAGCAGTTTACCTACTCCCAGAAAAGGGAGTCTTCTAGGCCTTCTGGAGCCAGACGATGACGCAGGCTCAACACCTCCTGCCTTAGGTGCTATTGTGCTTTTGGCACTACCAGAAGATGCACCACCACTACCATCAGTACCTGCTGGCCCCCCCTCACTCACGTCCCCTGCCTCTTCCACCATACTTCTCATGTCTGGGAAAATGTACTAAAAATACCAGCAGATAAATGGTACTGTATCAAAAGCGTACAGCTGTATACGGTGAAGGGGAAAATTAAAATCTCCGTATATATTTCCAGAGTCACACACAGACGCTCTCAGGCTCAGTTTGGATTAGACCAGAATATAAAAAGCAGAAAAAAGGTACTGTATCTGAAGATACCAGGTGTATATAGTATAGGTGAAAATTGTAAATCTCCGAAAATATTTGCAGAGTCACAGACAGACGCTCTCAGGCTCAGTATGGATAAGACCAGAATATAACAAGCAGAAAAAGGGTACTGTATCTGAAGATACCAGGTGTATATAGCAAAGGGGAAAATTGTAAATCTCCTTATATATTTTCGGAGTCACAGACAGACGCTCTCAGGCTCAGTATGGATTAGACCAGAATATAAAAAGCAGAAAAAGGGTACTGTATCTGAAGATACCAGGTGTATATAGTATAGGGGAAAATTGTAAATCTCCGTATATATTTGCGGAGTCACACACAGACGCTCTCAGGTCAGTATGGATTAGACCAGAATATAACAAGCAGAAAAAGGGTACTGTATCTGAAGATACCAGGTGTATATAGTAAAGGGGAAAATTGTAAATCTCCTTATATATTTTCGGAGTCACAGACAGACGCTCTCAGGCTCAGTATGGATTAGACTAGAATATAAAAAGCAGAAAAGGGGTCCTGTAACTGAAGATGCCAGGTGTATATATTATAGGGGAAAATTGTAAATCTCCGTATATATTTGCGGAGTCACACACAGACGCTCTCAAGCTCAGTATGGATTAGACCAGAATATAAAAAGCAGATAAACGTACTGTATCAGAAGTGTACAACTGTATACAGTGTTGGGGTAATTTTAAATCTCCGTATATGTTGCCGGAGTCACAAACAGACGCTCACAGGCACAGTATGGATTTGACTAGAATACAAAAAGCAGAAAAAGTGTACTGTATCTGAAGCGTATAGCTGTATACAGTGTTGGCGTAATTTTAAATCTTTCCTATATATTTCCGGAGAAACACAAAGACGCTCACATCAGTATGGATTAGACCAGAATATAAAAAGCAAAAAAGGGTACTGTATCAGAAGCAAAAAGCTGTATATAGTGTAGGAGTGTAGGGGAAATTGTAAATCTCCGTATATATTTCCAGAGTCACACACAGATAGTCAGCATGTATTTGTCCGTGATACCAGCTGGATCACGGTAGTGTGTGAGGAGCGTACAGCTCTATACGGTGTGGGAAAAAATGAACGCTCGGTATCTGTGCAGAAAAAAAGAATAAAAGTATTAGTGCTGTGTAAAAAGCAGTCTGCACAGCAGTGTACACACAGCAATACAGCTAGCAATCAGCCTACTAACCAGCACTGCTGCACACAATAAAATCCTCCCCTGTCACTGGCAGGCAGCCTAATAACCAGCGCTGCTGCACACAAGAAAATCCTCCCTTGTCACTGCACACTAACTGTACAGCACAATTTCTATCAGCACAAGCACAGAAGAACTTCTCTTTCCAGTCCTAACTCTCTCCCTACTGATAAACAGCGTTAGCAACCTCTCCCTACTGTTAAGATCGGCAGAAGTAAAATGGCAGTCATCGGTCAGGGCTTTTATAGCCACTATGACGCCCCCAAAGCAAGCCAGTCACTGCAATGCCCTTCTCTAAGATGGTGGTGAACGCTGCCCATGCCATCTCGCTACCCACAGTGTACGTCCTTGCTCATTGACTGAAAAAAGGCGCCTGCAAGCATTATGGAAAACCGACTTTGGCGCTCGGGTCGACGACCGCATGGCCGACTTCACGCTATGGTCGGGTTTTGCTCGGCGAAACTCGACTTTAGCGAAAGTCGGCGACTTATGAATCTGACCAACCTGTTTCGCTCAACACTAGCTGCCAGCTTTTGTACGTGCGGTGATTCCACATGTGTTCATTGAACACATGTGAAATCACTGCATCCTATACATAGGATGGTGCTATTTATCACGCGGAGACTGAGCGCTTCCGCAAGATAAATAGACATGCTGCAGTCAAGAAAGACCCGCCTCATGTGCGTATACGCAGGGCTGCCACCTGCATCTTTGAACGCATAGTGGACATGGGATTTCATAAAATCCCTTCCACTATGCTGTAACATCTGGCCACTGCGGATTGGACGCTGTGGCTTTACTTAGCATCCAATCCGCAGCAAATACTGACTGTGGAAACATACCCTAAGTGTATCCGCAAATGATTGCATTTTGAAAATTATATATTTATGTTTTTATGTATATTTCATTATCTGACTTGATGTTAATAAATAATACATTTGTGTGTTTATTATACAAAGGTGAAACAGTGCACATTCTGTGCAAAGCCTCCTAAAAAAAGAGAAAAGCTTTGGCCCACAGCCCCATTGCCCCTCTTAGCTGCTCAACCCTCTTCCTCCAAAACCAACTTCTCCACCTTGACAGAAGACCAGCTTTCCACCCTCCTATCAAGATCACGCCTCACCAAATGCATGCTCGACCCACTCCATCCCACCTTATCCCTAGCCTCGCCACATTCTTCACCCCTACTCTAACACACATCTTCAACCTCTCACTTAAAAATGATGTCTTCCCCTCATCCTTCAAACATGCCTCGATCACACCCATTCTCAAATAGACCTCCCTTGACTAGAGTTGAGCGATACTTTCCGATATCCAAAAGTATCGGAATCGGAATGGTATCGCCGATACACAAAAAATATCGGCGATACCCGATACCGATACCGGAAGTCCCATGTAAGTCTATGGGAACAAAATATCGAAATAAAAAAAACCCCATTCTTGCCTTGTAGGTTAATTGTACATGAAGGAAAACAACAAAGAGTAATGTAGAATGTATTGGGGGAGGTTGAGGAGACATTAAAGGCATAGATGTTTAACCCAATCCAATGGAATAGCATTAATTTTTTTTTTTAGGAAATACGTTCGGATTGACGAAGAAATTCTCAATGTTGTTAACCTTTTTTCTATTTTGTCAAATATGTCTGTTTCACAACTTCCATGGTCTTCACCTTTTTAACTTTTCACACACTTTCTCCTTCATAATCTTCAGCAGCATCATCTTTCTCATCAAATTATTCTTCATCTTCACCTTCTTAATCTTCTAAAACTTCTTGCTATTCATCTTTTTGTTAACATTACTTATATTGTTCTTATTAAACAGTTATTATTCTTCATATTCTACTTCTTCATCTTCTTCCTATTCATCCTTTTCATCATATTCTTATTTGTGACAGACATTCCTGTACTTGTAATCTGTAAAACTCTGAATTTTCATCCTTCCGTTCTTGCTGTCACGAAAGATTTTAATTACAACAGTATTTGTCCGCGTTCAGTTTAGCCTGCAGCAGCATCAGGCATTTTCCAGGGGCACCACGAGGAGGAACGGACTCACCCCCATACACTGCTTAGTCTTCTTCTGCTTAGAATTTAGAGCATATATTTTGCTCTTCATTTTGGTCTTATACTTAATGTTCTTCTGCTTTTTGATCTTCTGCTTATTGTTCTTCTGTCTCTTGTTCTGTATCTTGTAGTTTGTCTTAACCTTCTTTGTCCTGTTGGTGATGGTACAAAAGCCAATGGAAGTAACGAGGACCAGCTGACTGTGCTGGAACCCGGAGGGTCAGCAGAAGGAAAAGAGCCAATGGCACAACCGAGGACCAGCTGACGTTACTGGGACACGGTTACTAAGCAGGAGGTACCTGTGCTCCAAAGCACTACCAAGGACCAGCAGACGTTGCTGGAACTCGGATACCGACATGGAGGCACCTAGGCCAAAGGCACTGCGGAGAACCAGCTGACGGTACTGGAACCCGGATGGGTAGCAGAAGGTACAAGAGCCAATGAAAGTAACGAGGACCAGCTGACTGTGCTGGAACCCGGAGGGTCAGCAGAAGGAAAAGAGCCAATGGCACAACCGAGGACCAGCTGACGTTACTGGGACACGGTTACTAAGCAGGAGGTACCTGTGCTCCAAGCACTACCAAGGACAGCAGACGTTGCTGGAACTCGGATACCGAGATGGAGGCACCTAGGCCAAAGGCACTGCGGAGAACCAGCTGACGGTACTGGAACCCGGATGGGTAGCAGAAGGTACAAGAGCCAATGAAAGTAACGAGGACCAGCTGACTGTACTGGAACCCGGAGGGTCAGCAGAAGGAAAAGAGCCAATGGCACAACCGAGGACCAGCTGACGTTACTGGGACACGGTTACTAAGCAGGAGGTACCTGTGCTCCAAAGCACTACCAAGGACCAGCAGACGTTGCTGGAAGTCGGATACCGAATGGAGGCACCTAGGCCAAAGGCACTGCGGAGAACCAGCTGACGGTACTGGAACCCGGAAGGGTAGCAGAAGGTACCATAAATGAGCCAATGTTGAGTAACAGCAGGGAACAGCTGACATGTACTGGAACCCGTAAAGGGCAAGAGAACGGTAAAAGCACCGAGACAACCGAGGTACCAGGATGACGAATGGGACAGCGGTGTTAGGCAGAGGACTTTTGCCATTCCACACTACAGGGAACAGCTGACTTCTGAACCCGATAACACAGGAGGGTAACTGGCCAAAGGCACTTCGGAGAACACTGGGCGGTATTGGAACCCGGGATGAGAGAGGTACAGGTTAGGAGGCAGCAGGACTTTTTGCCGTTCACACAGCAGGGGAACAGCTGACATTACTGAACCCCAGTAACACAGGAGCAAGTGTAGACTGTGCTAACAGCACTTCCGAGAAACAACTGGCGGTGTTGTAACCCAGGGATGAGAAGAGAACAGGGTGGAGGCAGCAGGACTTTTTGCCGTTCACACAGCAGGGGAACAGCTGACATTACTGAACCCCAGTAACACAGGAGCAAGTGTAGACTGTGCTAACAGCACTTCCGAGAAACAACTGGCGGTGTTGTGCCCAGGGATGAGAAGAGAACAGGGTGGAGGCAGCAGGACTTTTTGCCGTTCACACAGCAGGGGAACAGCTGACATTACTGAACCCCAGTAACACAGGAGCAAGTGTAGACTGTGCTAACAGCACTTCTGAGAAACAACTGGCGGTGTTGTAACCCAGGGATGAGAAGAGAACATGGTGGAGGCAGCAGGACTGTTTGCCGTTCACACAGCAGGGGAACAGCTGACATTACTGAACCCCAGTAACACAGGAGCAAGTGTAGACTGTGCTAACAGCACTTCTGAGAAACAACTGGCGGTGTTGTAACCCAGGGATGAGAAGAGAACAGGGTGGAGGCAGCAGGACTTTTTGCCGTTCACACAGCAGGGGAACAGCTGACATTACTGAACCCCAGTAACACAGGAGCAAGTGTAGACTGTGCTAACAGCACTTCCGAGAAACAAATGGCGGTGTTGTAGCCCAGGGATGAGAAGAGAACATGGTGGAGGCAGCAGGCTTTTTGCCGTTCACACAGCAGGGGAACAGCTGACATTACTGAACCCCAGTAACACAGGAGCAAGTGTAGACTGTGCTAACAGCACTTCTGAGAAACAACTGGCGGTGTTGTAACCCAGGGATGAGAAGAGAACATGGTGGAGGCAGCAGGACTGTTTGCCGTTCACACAGCAGGGGAACAGCTGACATTACTGAACCCCAGTAACACAGGAGCAAGTGTAGACTGTGCTAACAGCACTTCTGAGAAACAACTGGCGGTGTTGTAACCCAGGGATGAGAAGAGAACAGGGTGGAGGCAGCAGGACTTTTTGCCGTTCACACAGCAGGGGAACAGCTGACATTACTGAACCCAGTAACACAGGAGCAAGTGTAGACTGTGCTAACAGCACTTCTGAGAACAAACTGGCGGTGTTGTACCCAGGGATGAGAAAGAACAGGTGGAGGCAGCAGGACTTTTTGCCGTTCACACAGCAGGGAACAGCTGACATTACTGAACCCCAGTAACACAGGAGCAAGTGTAGACTGTGCTAACAGCACTTCCGAGAAACAATGGCGGGGTTGTACCCAGGGATGAGAAGAAACATGGTGGAGGCAGCAGGACTTTTGCCGTTCACACAGCAGGGAACAGCTGACATTACTGAACCCAGTAACACAGGAGCAAGTGTAGACTGTGCTAACAGCACTTCGAGAAACAACTGGCGGTGTTGTAACCCAGGGATGAGAAGAAACAGGGTGGAGGCAGCAGGACTTTTTGCCGTTCACACAGCAGGGGAACAGCTGACATTACTGAACCCCAGTAACACAGGAGCAAGTGTGACTGTGCTAACAGCACTTCGAGAAACAACTGGCGGTGTTGTAACCCAGGGATGAGAAGAAACATGGTGGAGGCAGCAGGACTGTTTGCCGTTCACACAGCAGGGGAACAGCTGACATTACTGAACCCAGTAACACAGGAGCAAGTGTGACTGTGCTAACAGCACTTCTGAGAAACAACTGGCGGTGTTGTAACCCAGGGATGAGAAGAGAACAGGGTGGAGGCAGCAGGACTTTTGCCGTTCACACAGCAGGGGAACAGCTGACATTACTGAACCCCAGTAACACAGGAGCAAGTGTAGACTGTGCTAACAGCACTTCCGAGAAACAACTGGCGGTGTTGTAGCCCAGGGATGAGAAGAGAACATGGTGGAGGCAGCAGGACTTTTTGCCGTTCACACAGCAGGGGAACAGCTGACATTACTGAACCCCAGTAACACAGGAGCAAGTGTGACTGTGCTAACAGCACTTCCGAGAAACAACTGGCGGTGTTGTAACCCAGGATGAGAAGAAACAGGGTGGAGGCAGCAGGACTGTTTGCCGTTCACACAGCAGGGGAACAGCTGACATTACTGAACCCCAGTAACACAGGAGCAAGTGTGACTGTGCTAACAGCACTTCCGAGAAACAACTGGCGGTGTTGTAACCAGGGATGAGAAGAAACAGGGTGGAGGCAGCAGGACTTTTTGCCGTTCACACAGCAGGGGAACAGCTGACATTACTGAACCCAGTAACACAGGAGCAAGTGTAGACTGTGCTAACAGCACTTCCGAGAAACAACTGGCGGTGTTGTAGCCCAGGGATGAGAAGAGAACAGTGGAGGCAGCAGGACTGTTTGCCGTTCACACAGCAGGGGAACAGCTGACATTACTGAACCCCAGTAACACAGGAGCAAGTGTAGACTGTGCTAACAGCACTTCGAGAAAAACTGGCGGTGTTGTAAACCCAGGGATGAGAAGAGAACAGGGTGGAGGCAGCAGGACTTTTGCCGTTCACACAGCAGGGGAACAGCTGACATTACTGAACCCCAGTAACACAGGAGCAAGTGTAGACTGTGCTAACAGCACTTCGAGAAACAACTGGCGGTGTTGTAGCCCAGGGATGAGAAGAGAACAGGTGGAGGCAGCAGGACTTTTTGCCGTTCACACAGCAGGGAACAGCTGACATTACTGAACCCCAGTAACACAGGAGCAAGTGTAGACTGTGCTAACAGCACTTCCGAGAAACAACTGGCGGTGTTGTACCCAGGATGAGAAGAGAACAGGTGGAGGCAGCAGGACTTTTTGCCGTTCACACAGCAGGGGAACAGCTGACATTACTGAACCCCAGTAACACAGGAGCAAGTGTGACTGTGCTAACAGCACTTCCGAGAAACAACTGGCGGTGTTGTAACCCAGGGATGAGAAGAAACAGGGTGGAGGCAGCAGGACTGTTTGCCGTTCACACAGCAGGGGAACAGCTGACATTACTGAACCCCAGTAACACAGGAGCAAGTGTGACTGTGCTAACAGCACTTCGAGAAACAATGGCGGTGTTGTAGCCCAGGGATGAGAAGAAACAGGGTGGAGGCAGCAGGACTTTTGCCGTTCACACAGCAGGGAACAGCTGACATTACTGAACCCCAGTAACACAGGAGCAAGTGTGACTGTGCTAACAGCACTTCGAGAAACAACTGGCGGTGTTGTACCCAGGGATGAGAAGAAACAGGGTGGAGGCAGCAGGACTGTTTGCCGTTCACACAGCAGGGGAACAGCTGACATTACTGAACCCCAGTAACACAGGAGCAAGTGTTGACTGTGCTAACAGCACTTCCGAGAAACAACTGGCGGTGTTGTAGCCCAGGGATGAGAAGACAACAGGGTGGAGGCAGCAGGACTGTTTGCCGTTCACTCAGCAGGGGAACAGCTGACATTACTGAACCCCAGTAACACAGGAGCAAGTGTTGACTGTGCTAACAGCACTTCTGAGCAACAACTGGCGGTGTTGTAGCCCAGGATGAGAAGACAACAGGGTGGAGGCAGCAGGACTGTTTGCCGTACACACAGCAGGGGAACAGCTGACATTACTGAACCCAGTAACACAGGAGCAAGTGTTGACTGTGCTAACAGCACTTCCGAGAAACAACTGGCGTGTTGTAGCCCAGGATGAGAAGACAACAGGGTGGAGGCAGCAGGACTGTTTGCCGTTCACACAGCAGGGGAACAGCTGACATTACTGAACCCCAGTAACACAGGAGCAAGTGTTGACTGTGCTAACAGCACTTCCGAGCAACAACTGGCGGTGTTGTAGCCCAGGGATGAGAAGACAACAGGGTGGAGGCAGCAGGACTGTTTGCCGTTCACACAGCAGGGAAACAGCTGACATTACTGAACCCCAGTAACACAGGAGCAAGTGTTCACTGTGCTAACAGCACTTCCGAGCAACAACTGGCGGTGTTGGAGCCCAGGGTCAAGTAGGATGTTTAAATACTAGATCAAGTATTTTCCTTGTTACGTGTCAATTAAAAATGTCTATACTCCAAACAAGAGAAATATAACCTTTAGTACCATAAGATGATGATTTTACTTAAAAAAATATATGTAAATTAATAATTTACAAACATAAACGCATACATTAACATGTTGAAAAGCAATGCAAACCACAATTAAAAAAGGTTAAATATTCTGCTATACGGTTTAAAATAAAAGCATACAAGTACATATCAGAATCCATTAATGATGGCTAAGTAACAGTATGTACACCATTTTTATTCTGTAGACAATGAATGGCTGACTTAAAAACATAATCAGCATTACAAGTTATCTTTGACATTCATAAAACTTTACATTTGGTGAATAATATCACTAAAAAGTTTTTAAAAATATCTAAAATTTCCATCATGTAATACTGATAATTAGTGTTGAGCGATACTGCTCGATATCTAAAAATATCGTATCGAAATGGTATCGCCGATATCACTAAATATCGTCGATATCCGATTCCGATACCGGAAGTCCAATGTAAGTCTATGGGAACAAAATATCGCAACTAAAAAAAAACTTTATTTCCTTGTAAACACTAAATATACACACATAGAAAATATTATATATATATATATATATATATATATATATATACGTCATTGTGACATATATATATACATTATGTATAGTTTATACACTAGTACACATAGTAAAATATCCTCTGATTCAATTGCCGGGTAAAGCCGGCTTCTGTGAAAAGACAGAAGCACCCGACATGAAATGACACTTGGTGTACATAGGGTTAACCATGTCTTTTCATGTCCTTTGCTATCTGATTTGCACAAACAATTACATCAGTCTATGTGTGCAAAATTTCACACCTGTAGGGGTTAATTAAAGGTGTAAATTCGTTGTAAAAAAACGGACTTTTTTGCTACGAATTTACACCTTTAATTACCCCTACAGGTGTGAAATTTTGCACACATAGACTGATGTAATTGTGCAAATCAGATAGCAAAGGACATGAAAAGACATGGTTAACCCTATGTACACCAAGTGTCATTTCATGTCGGGTGCTTCTGTCTTTTCACAAAAGCCTGCAATTGAATTAGCGGCTATTATACTATGTAGAAGTGTATGAACTATAAATATAAATATATATATATGTGTCACAAATTCAATGACATGTATATATATTATATATATATATTGAGGTGTAAAATTGTTTAAAAAAAATGCGTGGGCTCCCGCCCTATTTTCGCAACCAGACAGACAAAGCCAGCGAATGGGGGCAGATAATAATAGCCCAGAGAGGGCAAAAGTATCGGAATCGGAATGGTATCGCAGATACTCCAAAAATATCGGCGATACCCGATACCGATACCGGAAATCCAATGTAAGTCTATGGGAACAAAATATCGGAATTAAAAAAACCCCATTCTTGCCTTGTTGGTTAATTGTACATGAAGAAAAACAACAAAGAGTAATGTAGAATGTATTGGGGAAGGTTGAGGAGACATTAAAGGCATAGATGTTTAACCCAATCAAATGGAATAGCATAAATATTTTTTTTTTTTAAAGATGTTCGGATTGACGAAGAAATTGACAATGTTGTTGACGTTTTTTCTATTTTGGCAAATATGTATATTTCACAACTTCCATGCTCTTCACCTTTTTAACTTTTGACACACTTTCTCCTTCATAATCTTCAGCAGCATCATCTTTTTCATCAAATTATTCTTCATCTTCACCTTCTTTATCTTCTTCTTAAACTTCTTGCTATTCATCTTTTTGTTAACATTACTCATATTTAGTGTTGAGCGATACGATACTGCAAATATCGGATATCGGCCGATATTAGCTGTATCGGCCTTTCGATTCCGAATACCGATATTTTCGTCATATCGGATACCGGAATCGGGATTGTCACTGTCACTGTCAGTGTCCGTCGGTCGGGTCTGTCACTGTCAGTGTCCGTCGGTCGGGTCTGTCAGGAGTCAGCGGCACTTACCTGGCAGAAGATCTCTGGCGGTCACGGCCTGGACTGCTTCATGGCCGCCATCATCTTTCCCCGGCGGTCACATGCAGTTTCTCGCGATAACTGCAGTGACTGCTGGGTAATCCCGGCCGTAAAGCAGTCAGTCCGATGACGTCACCGCTGGGGAAGCAGGTAATCAGCTGTGCTGCGTCGCGATGGCAGGCTCTGCCTGTCATTGCGATGTAGCAGAGCTGGATCGTCGTGGGACAGTCGTTACTATGGACTGCGTCGGACAGGTGGTATACTGTTGGTTTTTTTTTTTCTTTTTTTACAGGAGATCGATGGCGTCGCAGGAATGAGAGTACAATAAAAGAAATGAAAACTGTGTTGTCTCTTTTATTTCATTAAAATACTTTTTTCTTGCTTTGTCTTTTTTTTTATGCATTTAATAACTTTGGGATTAATAATGGATCGGTGTCTTATTGACACCTCTCCATTATTAACCGGGCTTATTGTCACCGTGCAATCAACGATGACATTAACCCCTTATTACCCCACTTGCCACCGCTACAGGGCAGTGGGAAGAGCCGGGTAAAGTGCCACAATTGGCACATCTTTTGATGCGCCAAATGTGGGGCTGCTGTAGCCTGGTATTATCAGGCTGTTGAGGGCCAAAATCCATGGGCCTTGATAGTCTTTTAATACCAGGCCGCAGCAGTCTGCATTTTACTTGGCTGGTTAACAAAAATAGGGGGACCCCTACGCCGTTTTTTTTTCGAGGTGATCCCCTATTTTTGTTAACCAGCCAAGCTAAGCAGATTGCTGTGGCCTGGTATTATCAGGCTGGCAAGGTCCATGGATATTGGATCCTTACCAGCCTGAAAAACCAGGCCTCAGCGGTCTGCTTCATCTGGCTGGTTAACAAAAATAGGGGGGACCCCACGCCAATTTTTTTCGAGGGGATCCCCTATTTTTGTTAATCAGCCAAGATATGCAGACTGCTCTGGCCTGGTATTATCAGGCTGGCAAGGTCCATGGATCTTGGCTCCTTAACAGCCTGAAAATCCAGGCCTCAGCGGTCTGCTTCATCTGGCTGGTTAACAAAAATAGGGGGGACCCCACGCCATTTTTTATTCGAAGGGAACCCCTATTTTTGTTAATCAGTTCCCTCTGACGTCACTGATTGTGTCCCTGGCTGACCTGAAGTGAAAGTGGAAAGCAATCAATTAAGCTTTCCACTTCCTCTCCTGTCAGCCAGGAGAGGAACTCATTCATTTGGGGGTTTACTGTGAGGCTGCAGCATTAGCTGCGGTCCCTGCAGTAAACATTAACCCTTTCTGAAGGATTACACCGTGGGACCTGACTGTGCATGGGATAGTTAAGAATAATTTTGCTTTTTTATTTTATTTTTATGACAGGAAATTGTTTTTGCAGTCAAATAAAAGATGGTCAAAAACATGTGTCTTTATTTCATTAAAATGATTTTTAATTAAAGTGTGTGTGTTTTATTTTTATTTCATGCAATAGGATTAATAATTGATAGTTGTCTAATTGACAGCTCTCAATTATTAACCTGGCTTAAGGTCACCTTTCAATTGCAATGTGGCTTTAACCCCATATTAACCCATTCGCCACCGCTACAGGGCAATGGGAATAGACGGGCAAAGTGCCAGAAAGGGCAAATCTAATTATAGATTTGTCTTTTCTGGGGTGTCTGGGGGCAGATGTTAGTAGCCAGGGGGGGCCAAAAATAATGGTCCCTCTCTGGGCTATTATTATCTGCCCCCATTCGCTGGCTTTGTCTGTCTGGTTGCGAAAATAGGGCGGGAGCCCACGCATTTTTTTTAAACAATTTTACACCTCATATATATTATATATATACATGTCATTGAATTTGTGACACATTATATATATATTTATATTTATAGTTCATACACTTCTACATAGTATAATAGCCGCTAATTCAATTGCAGGCTTTTGTGAAAATGCAGAACCCGACATGAAATGACACTTGGTGTACATAGGGTTAACCATGTCTTTTCATGTCCTTTGCTATCTGATTTGCACAAACAATTACATCAGTCTATGTGTGCAAAATTTCACACCTGTAGGGGTTAATTAAAGGTGTAAATTCGTAGCAAAAAAGTCCGTTTTTTTTACAACAAATTTACACCTTTAATTAACCCCTACAGGTGTGAAATTTTGCACACATAGACTGATGTAATTGTTTGTGCAAATCAGATAGCAAAGGACATGAAAGACATGATTAAAGGTACTGCCACACTTAGCGATCTCGTTAGGGATCTCAATAATGACGCAAGCTAACGAGATTGTTTTTGTGATCTCTTTTAGGTCGCTAGTAGCTGCCAAACAGGAGATCTCAAAAACGACTCATCAGCGGTCAGCGATCTCTTTAACGACTTTGGCGGTCGTTAGGATGTCATTAGCATGTACTGAGCACTTCTGATTCATAGGAATTTCCAGCATCGCTCCTGCTCTCTGCTCCTGCTAGCCTGCTTTGCAACTTCTGCGATCCTCTCTGTGATGCAAAAGAGAACTTACAGATATTGCGATCCACTCCGTGACGCAAAACAGTCATGCGTCACAAACGAGGTCGCTCGTCGTTCGCAAAAGGTGCCAAAACACAGCGATTCAGGCTCACCAGTGGGACGCCAACGATCAAAAAACGGTCCAGAACTCTAGTGAACGATCAGCGACATCACAGCAGGGGCCACATCGTTGCTACATGCCACACAAAACGAGGTCGCTAACGAGATCGCAAAATAGTGCCATTTTAGTGATCTCGTTTGTGATCTCGTTTGCGATCTCGTTTAGTGTGGCATACCTTAACCCTATGTACACCAAGTGTCATTTCATGTCGGGTGCTTCACCCGGCAATTGAATCAGAGGATATTTTACTATGTAGAAGTGTATAAACTATACATTTTATGTATATATATATGTCACAATGACATGTATATATATATATATATATGTATTCTATGTGTGTATATTTAGTGTTTACAAGGAAATAAAGGTTTTTTTTAGTTGCGATATTTTGTTCCATAGACTTACATTGGACTTCCGGTATCGGAATCGGATATCGACGATATTTAGTGATATCGGCGATACCATTTCGATACGATATTTTTAGATATCGAGCAGTATCGCTCAACACTACTCATATTCTTCTTATTAAACTATTATTCTTCTTCATATTGTACTTCATCTTCTTCATCATATTCTTATTTGTGACAGAGATTCCTGTACTTGTAATCTGTCAAAGTATGAATTTTTTCATCCTTCCGTTCTTGCTGTCACAAAAGATTTAAATTACAACAGTATTTTTCCGTGTTCAGTTTAGCCTGCAGCAGCAGGCATTTTCCAGGGGCACCACGAGGAGGAACGGACTCACCCCCATACACTGCTTAGTCTTCTTCTGCTATATAATTTAGAGCATATATTTTGCTCTTCATTTTGGTCTTATACTTCATGTTCTTCTGCTTTTTGATCTTCTGTTATTGTTCTTAAGTTCTTGTTCTGTATCTTGTAGTTTGTCTTAACCTTCTCAGTCTGTTGGGTAATCTTTTATTTCTTCTTTGTGATGGTGTTTAGGCTGGTTGGCTTGATGCTCGTCGTCCTTGTGGTCGTCATTTTTCTTCGGGGTGGTCATCAGGGTCGTCGTCTTCATTGTTGGAGATCCAGAGTGATTACCCAAAAAAACATTTAAAAATCTTCAACTTGTAAATGTAGCAGAAGGTACAGAGCCAAAGCAAGTAATGAGGACAGCTGACTGTGCTGGAACCGGAGGGGCAGCAGAAAGGAAATGAGCCAATGGCACAACCGAGGACCAGCTGACGTTACTGGGACACGGTTACTAAGCAGGAGGTACCTGTGCTCCAAAGCACTACCAAGGACCAGCAGACGTTGCTGGAACTTGGATACCGAGATGGAGGCACCTAGGCCAAAGGCACTGCGGAGAACCAGTTGACGGTACTGGAACCCGAACGGGTAGCAGAAGGTACAAGAGCCAATGCAAGTAACGAGGACCAGCTGACTGTGCTGGAACCCGGAGGGGCAGCAGGAAGGAAAAGAGCCAATGGGCATCAACCGAGGACCAGCTGACGTTACTGGGACACGGTTTACTAAGCAGGAGGTACCTGTGCTCCAAATGCACTTCCTAGACAGCAGACAGTTGCGGGATATCGGATACCGAGATGGAGGGCTACTAGGCCAAATGGCACTGCGGAAGAAGTGAACGTGCTGACGGTACTGGAACCCGGAGGGTAGCAGAAGGTACCCATTGTAATTTAAGTGACGGCCGCGGCCGGCGCAGTTTACGTTCACAGTACTACAGTGAGTGATTGTCCTATTGTCACAACTGGACACAGCTTTATTGGCCATATCCCGCAAACGCACACATAGAAGCACCTAATCCAGCACCATAGAGTCGGCTAACCCGGACCGCAAATGACAGGACAACTTATTGGAGGCTAAGTGACGTTTACACTGACAGGGAAAACAGATGGAGTGTGTAACAGTCTGGGCAGGATGGAGTGAGAGTACCCGTGCCAATGACACTTCGAGCAACAATGGCGGTGTTGTAGCAGGTATGAGAAGAGAACGGTTGGAGCAGAGGACTTTTTGCCGTTACACACAGCAGGGAAAAAAGGACATTACTGAACACCCAGTAACACAGGAAGCAAGGTTGACTGTGCTAACAGCACTTCCGGCAACAACTGGCAGGTGTCTGTAGCACAAGGGATGAGAAGACAACAGGTGGAGGCTGCCAGGACTGTTTGCGTACACACAGCAGGGAACAGCTGGACATTACTGAACCCCAGTGTCAAAGGAGCAAGTGTTGAACGGTGCTAACAGCATTCCGAGCAAACAACTGGCGGTGTTGTTGCCCAGGGATGAGAAGACAACAGGGTGGAGGCAGCAGGAATTTTAGCAGTTCAAAACTGCAGGGGAACAGCTGACATTTTGAACCCAGTAACACAGGAGCATGGGTGACCTGTGTAACAGCAACTTCGGCAATCAACTGCGGTGTGTAGCCAGGGTTGAGAAGACAACAGGGTGGAAGGTCAGCAGGACTGTTTGCCGTACACCAGCAGGGGAACAAGCTGACAATACTGAACCCCAGTTACACAGGAGCAAGTGTTGACTGTGCTAACTGCACTTACTAGGCA
>JARQOD010000005.1:286579982-286627062 GCA_033576555.1 Oophaga sylvatica
TAGTGGGGGGTCCCTCAGAAAGACTTTTTTGAACCCCGGGACCCCATCCAAAAAAATTTAAAAAACCAAATTTAAAAGCCCCAACAGAATAAAAAGAACCCCCCCTGCTCATTCAAAGGTAAAGAAAAAAAAACGGGTGCCTCTATGGTACTACAATCTAAATTGGAGGTTAAAGGGGGGAGCTCAGGGGGAAACTACAACCTTTACTACAAAAGTGCCCGATATTAAATCCAATTTCCACCCCCCCACTCTTGTTTTAGGCACCCCAAAAAATGAAAAAAGCATCATTGTCAGAACCCCTGTCCTCCCCAACAGCCCCCAAAACCTTTCCTTTTGAAACCAAAAGAATAAAAAACCTGTCTTTTTAAATGACCACGGACAAGATAAAATCCCCAACTCCCATCCGACTAAAAAATCCTAGCTATTTAGTGCATCACTTTTAAAGTGGTGTACCTAATTATAGTAAAAAAATGCCAAAAATGGGGGTCTGTATGGGGGGAGACCGGAAAAAAATGAAAAAAAGGATGAATTATCATCGCCCACATAAAGAAAAAATAATGGATTTACCTGTGGCAAAAAATTTTGGTAGCCCGGTCTAGCATGAGGATATGGAATTACTGGATTAAAATGTAACTTCAAATCTGAAAAAAGATAGAAATTTCGGAATTAAGCTCTCATGCCTTTTTTACCTTTGTGCTTGAATGAATAATCACACGGTTTTTTTGTCTTTCTTTTAAAAATTAAGAATCTGCGTCTCTGTCTTCCGGGGGGCATGAAAAAAAAACCACCCCCCAATCAGGGGCAAAAAAACTTTCTATCCTTTCTAGGAACTGTTAAATTTTTTATTTTTCCCTCTGGATAATGACGTTCTGTGCAGTCCTTGTTTACCTTTCACTATTCCTGGTCCTTTGGTATAAAATATGTGATTTTCTTTTTTTTGTTTTAGTCTTTGCTGTGAAGAGACGGAGTAGCCTCGAAAGCTTGCAATTTTTTTCCATCTTTTCAGTTATCCTTAAAAGGTATCAACCACTGATGACCCAAAAGTCTAAATATTTTTCTTCTACTGGAAAAGACGGTAGAAGATACACATTTTCCCTAATCCAAGAATAAAAAAAAGCCCTAAAAATAACCTATATGCACTGGCAAGAATGGAAAACACCACCCAAAAATTATTTTCAAAATAAGTGTTGAAAAATTTTAAAAAAAAATCCATTTTTGTTTTTTGAATAATGTTAAAAACGCTATGTTAAACCATAAAATATAAAAAACAATGGGTTTTTTATAGCACTCCATCATCATTAATTTTTTGTGACAGTCAAAGACATTTAATTTTTTTAATTTAAAAAATCGTTTTCTTTGTACAGCATTAGAAATGCCCCGCATGGACTCAAATTGAGCCAAATAATGTACGATAAAAAAATTTAAACCTTTAAAAAAACTTTTTGCTTCACAATTTAAGTGGTGCCTGCAGGTGTGGTGAAACAAAGGCAAAAGGATAGCAAAGGTAATTCTATGCTGAAAAAGAAGTGCACCCCTTATGGGTAAGGGGGATGTTATCTGTACGTCAATAAAAGTTGCGGCTGCAATCATGCTTTTTTGGACTTTTTGAAGAGGGTAAAAGCAGTCTGGTTTCAAAAGGCTTTATCCGTCAACACACCTTCCACTGTCACTTTTTGGGTAGGGTAGCGTGTGTCTTTAGAACCCTCATAAAAGGACGTTACGCAGCTTATTGTGCCAGGGACCCAAATATACGACAGCAGTATCTTTACTGTCTAAAACCCACCCTATGACAACAAAAAAGCACGTTCCCCTCTTTAAAAATCTACAAGACTAAAAGCTAATGGTTGACGCTGATTTATTGAGGAACGTATTACATCGACATTGTCCATGATAACTATGCATGTGATACCTATATACCATTTTAATTTATATCGTTTGGGGGTTGTTTAACAGAAATTTCAGGTATAACTACTTTGTCAGTATGCATGATCACTTTTAGATGTAATAATTTATTATTGCACATTATTACCGGTTTAGATGCTGGCCTTTCTTATTTGGGGGTGAAGTTTACAGTTGGCATCAGTTTGTGTATTTTTAATGTTGTCAAAATATTAACTCTGTGATGATGATGAGGTGTTTATGATTCGTACATCCTTGACTGCATTACCCTTACAGGTAAGATAAAGTTCTTTAAAAAGATTATTATAAGTATGAATGTACTTTTATGCATTAATTTCAAAAAGTGAACCTTTTTTAGTTTTTTTACCATTTCTAATAAGACATGTTGTAATGTTGTGTAATTTCATATAGGTTTTGTGCTTGGGTGCAAATTGAAAAAACAGGGTCCAAGTTTGATATAGAAAATCCTGTTTTACTTCATACAATTTGGCGGGAAATGTCACACAGTTTGCAGACCAGAAAAGGGGGGACACAGCAGGCCATGTAATCCAAGCTCGCAATCACTCTCCAATACAGATTCAGGATCTTCTTCTCTGTTACCGTAAGTCCATGCAAACGTGGGTCTTTCAAAGGCAGGGTTAAGCCCCACAAGTGCTTCGAGTTCCCGTGGGGAATAGCTGGAGTACAAGGCCAAGGCTACAGGGTCAAGTCAAGGTTCATGCAGGTAGATTTGAAGCACTGATTGCTCAGCTGTGGTGTTAAAAAGGGCAAAGGAGAGAATCAGGGGGGGAACATGCAAGCTGGAAACCCATTTTGACTGAGGGCAGATAGCTGCAGCAAGACAGAAAGAAAAAATGGTGACGAACAAACGGGTTTTTCGGAATATATAATAGAACCTTAATTACTCCCCCCTTAAGGACAACCTCCGGATGACCTCAGACCAGGCTTGTGTGGGTACCTCTGATGAAATGACGGAGCAAGCGAGGAGCATTAACGTATTGACCGGTTCCATGAGTTGTCCTCCACTGGGTAGCCCTGCCATTTAATCAGATATTGTAACTGATTCTATACAACCTGGAATCTAAAATCCTTTCCACCACAAATTCTTCCTGACCATCGACTAGCACTGGGTCAGGGCAAGGAGGGAACATCCAGGAAACGTATTGGGTGTCGCAGCCTTTAGTAGGGATACATAAAGACAGGGTGGATTCTCATAGTTCTGGGCAGTTGAAGCGACAAGCATACGCACTTATAATTTTACTGATTTTATAGGGTCCAATGTACTTATGTCCCAACTTAGACGATGGAATCCTTAATTAAGATTTTGGTTGACAGCCAGACCAATTCTCCTACCTTGACAGCTGGTGCGGTTTACGAAATTTATCTGCTGCTTTCTTGTCCTTTCTTGAGCCGATTCCAGATTTTCCTTTAGAAGATCCATATTCTTCTGTAAAGACGTGATTCTTTCAGCCATGCTGGTAAAGGGTTTCTATGGGAAAATCGTGGTAGATTGTTAGGATGAAACCTAGATTAGAGTAAAAAGGAGGGAATGTGTTTAGTGGAGGCACTCTGAGAGTTGTTATACGAGAACTCAGCTAATGGAGTAGATCCACCCATCATCTGTAGGTGGCAGATAAAGCAGCGGAGATACTGCTCCAGGGTTTGATTGGTTCGTTCGGTCTGTCCATTAGTCTGGGGATGAAAAGCAGAAGAAAGGTTTACTTTAATGTCCAATGCTGCACAGAAATTTTGCCAAAACCTAGAAGTGAATTGCACCCCTCGATCCGAAATAACCTCATCCGGTACTCCATGTAAGCGAAACACATCTTTAATCATCAAATCTGATGTCTGTTTTGCAGGGGGTAAGCCGAACAAGGGATAAAATGAGCTGCCTTTGTTAGCGGTCAAACCACCATAAATGGTGTTCTTCCCCTGAGAGGTTGATAACTCCACATGAAGTCCATTAGAAATGAATCCCCACGGGCGGGACGGGGTGAGAAGAGGCTGTACGACCAGTTGGTGAGGAGCGAGGTTTTTGCATCTTGCACAGACCTCACAAGAAGTGACATAATTCAAAAACATCCTTCCTGCAAGTGGGCCACCAAAAGAAACGAGAAAAGAAATTCCTGTGTCTTTAGAATTCCTCTATGCCCAGCTATCTTGGATCGTGAATGGTTGCAATACTCTTAATCTGACTATTTCAGGAATATACAGACGTTGTCCCTGAATCCACACACCATCTTAAAGACAAGACTTACGTCCCTTGGGGGTTGTGCCAAAAAGGAATCCGCATGGTATGCTTCCTTGATGTCCTTAAGTAGGTCTTGATTATGAATTACTCCTAAAATCTAGAGTCAGGAAGATAGTCTTAGGGGAGTAATTGGAGTGTCTCTGCTGAGTAAATCCTAGAGAGTGCACAGCCTTTCCATTGCGCGATCTGGTCTATAAGAGATGATAAATTAAATTGGTTTAAGAAAAGATTCCAGCGAGCCTGGCGAGGAGTCAGGCACTTAGCCGACCTGATAAACTCAAGGTTACGATGATCTGTCAGGAGACTATTTGCTGTGCAGCTCCCTGAAGAAGGTGTCTCCATTCTTTGAAGGCGGCAATAATGGCCAACAACTCTCTTTTGCCCACATCGTAGTTCCTCTCAGCCGAAGACAAACTGCTGGGAAAAGAAGGCACAGGGATGCAAGACATTCTTCTCACCTGTTCTCTGAGAGGTATAGCTCCAACGGCACAGTCTGAAGCATCCACCTCTATTATGAAGGCAAGCTCGGGGTTGGGATGTCTAGGATAGGTGCAGTGGTAAATTTTTCTTTTAGACGGGGGGAAAAAGCTTCCTGGGCTTGGGGAGTCCAGGAAAACCTAGACTCTTTCGGGTAAGTTGAGTGATAGGTGACATACCTCAGAAAAATTTCTAATGAAACGTCTATAGAAGTTGGCAAACCCGATGAAGCGCTGTACCTCCTTCACATTTCTAGGACTTGGCCATCCTTGATGGCTTGGGTTTTGCTTCCATCCATACTAATTCCTTGTGTAGACAGTACATACCCAGAAATTGATTTCGGTCCTATGGAATTCACACTTTTCAAGTTTGATGTAAAGATGATTTTGTCTTAGACGTTCCAAGACCATTCTCACATGTCCATGATGTTCCTCTGTGGAGTTAGAAAAAAATTAGAATATCATCCAAATAAATTACCACGAATGTATCTAGGAGATCCCTGAAGATGTCATTCACCAAGTGTTGGAAAGTGGCTGGGCGGTACTCAGACCAAAAGCATAACTAGATGTTCAAAGTGTCCATAGCGTGACCTGAATGCAGTCTTCCATTCATCCCCAGGTCTAATACGGACTAAGTTATAGGCCCCACGAAGATCTAGTTTAGAAAAAATTTTGGCATGTCGCACTCTCTCCAATAACTCAGGGATTAAAGGCAATGGATAACGGTTTCTAATAGTAACCTTATTGAGTTCCCTATAGTCTACGCATGGTCTCAGAGATCCATCTTTCTTCTTTACAAAGAAGATGGGTGCACCTGCAGGAGATGAAGAGGGGCGTATGAAGCCCTTGGCTAGATTTTCATCTATGTAATCCTTTAAAGCCTTTAGCTCGGGCCCGCCAGGGGGTAGATCTTACCAAAAGGTTCTCTGCTCCAGGCAATAATTCAATTGGACAATCATATGGACGGTGAGGGGAAGCTGGTCAGCGTTCTTCTTGTCACATAAATCCACATAGTCCTGGTATACAGCTGGTAGTTCAGGGACTGACATGATTCCTTTAGGAACAGAGCAAGCTGAAACTTTTGGACTCATCTGTTTCTCTGGAAAGTGTAATTCCTTGGTCTCCCAGTTAATGGTAGGATTCTGAGCCTGCAGCCATGGTAGCCCTAGAATAATGGGAAGTGGGGAGAAGAGATAAGCATAAAGGACAGTTTCTCTTGATGATCTTTACCCATAAGAACCCTCAAAGGCTCTGTTTCCTGATTAACTGGTCCAGAGGTCAGCAGGGAGCCATCCACAGTTTCCATCTGTACTGGAGTAGCCTTCTTCACTGAACGTATTCCCTGTTTCAGAGCAAAGGAGACATCCATAAAATTTCCACTTGCCCCTGAGTCGATCATAGCAGAGCTAGACACCCAAGCTGAGTCAACCCAGAGTTTGATGGAAAGAAAGCAATGAGAATTGTTTTTCTTACAACTCAGCTGGGACACGCTGAGGAAACTTGAAAAATGGCAGCGTTTACACAGTCAACGTCCTCAGAGGTAACGGAGTTTAAGTCCGAGAAAATCAAGATCTGTTGCTGCAGATCTCTCTGGAGCCTGAGGCTCGGACCTGACAGATCCCCTCTCGCAACACTCACAATGAATGAGTGCTGCAGTAGTCTTACGAGAACGGCTGGGCAGTTTATAATGAAGTGCCCTGACTTACCACAATAGAAACATAGATTCTCCTTAAAACGATGTTCCTTGCGTGCATCACTAACCGTCGTTGTAAAGAGTCTACCTGCATGGGTTCAGGTTCAGGTTCCCGTGTAATCCTACTCAAAGGTTCCTTAGCTGGAGAAGAAGGTAGGAAAAGGTTAGTACGATTGCTTTCGAACCATCTCTCTTGCCTGCGTTCAGTCAGACGAGTATCAATACGGATGCAGTAGTTAATAAAGTCACCTAACGCAGTGGGAGGGTCGGCACGAGCAAGTTCATCCTTAATCAGTGGAGATAACCCCTTTCGAAAAATAGATTTTTTGGCAGAACTGTCCCAGGTGGTATCAAGGGCCCATCTCCTGAAATCCAAGGCATATTCAGCTACCGAGTGCTTACCTTGGCGCAAAGCTAACATGGCTGCTTCAGCTGTTGCACCTCGATTGGGGTCATCAAACACCTGCCCCATGGCTGAAATAAAATCATCAAGGTGATTCAAAAAAATCATCCTCAGTCTCAATCAGAGGGTTTGCCCACATTAAAGCCTTGTTGGTAAGCAACATAATTATAGTAAGCACCTTAGATAGTTCAGTGGGAAATTGTGAAGCATGTGCAGAAAAAAAAAAGATTGCATTGATTAATAAATCCCCTGAATTTCTCACGTTCACCGCCAAAATGAAAAGGGGGCAACTTGGAATCCCAGCACTCGGGGCTACGGCAGGAGCCTGGACTCGCCCCTCTAGAACCTCAATCCTGGCTCGCAAATCCTGGGTAGTCTGTCCAACCACTTGCAAATTGTGATTATTGAGGTCCTGTAGATTTGTAAAAGGGTCTTTATATTCTGCAAATCTGCAAGGATATTATCAGTCACTCCGCAAAGTTCCTTTATGCGGGCCTCCATTTTCCAGATCTTTTAAGACAGGATTACTGGAAGAAGAGGAGAGAAAAAAAAAACAATAGTGTTCACCTGTGGCAACACTGCAGAGAGAAAAAAAATTAAGGGAACTGCTCACCTGGAATGGTTGTGAGGAGTCACAACCACTATCATCACAGAAAGTTTCAACCAGACATCTGATATCCAGAGTTACAGCAGACAAAAAAGAGAAAAGAAAGGAAAAAAAAAAAAAACAATAGTGTTTACCTGTGGTAACACTGCAAAAGAAAAAACTTAAGGGAATTGCTCACCTGGAATGGTTGTGAGAAGTCACAACCACTGTCATCACAGAAAGTACAACCGGACGTCTGATATCCACAGTACAGCAGACACAGCCTTCCAGACCCAGCAGACACTAACGTTTTGGCTTCAGAATCTTGTAATGTATGTAGTACAGTTCATATAGCGTCTTGTGCTTGGGTGCGATGAAAACACAGGAGTCACAGGTTTGATATAGAAAAGTCCTGTATTACTTCATACAAGTTGGCAGAAATAGTCACACAGTTTGCAGACACAGAAACAGGAGACACAGCAGGCCAGTGTAATCCAAGCTCAGCAATCACTCTCCAATACAGATTCAGGATCTTCTTCTCTGTTACCGTAAGTCCATGCAAACGTGGGTCTTTCAAAGAGCAGGGTTCAGAGTCCACAAGTGCTTCAGAGTTCCTCAGTAGGAATAGCTGGAGTACAAGGTCCAAGGCTTACAGGAGTCAAGTCACAGGTTCACTGCAGGCTAGATTCTGAAGCACTGATTGCTCAGCTGTGGCTGCTTAAGAAGCAAAGGAGAGAATCAGGGCGGGAACATGCAAGCTGGAAACTCCATTTTGACTGAGGGCAAGATAGCTGCAGCAAGACAGAAAGTAAAATGGCTGACGAACAAACTGAGTTTCAGGAATATATACATAGAACCTTACACATGTGCAGATATGCGCTGTGATGACAAATTATTATTTGTCCATATTTGTTATAAAAATTTATCATTCTAGGCCTGGAAAACTTCACTATTTCCTGTTTTAAGCATAACAATCAGGGTGACGGCTCTTCCCTATTTGGAGCATGTTCGACATGGGTTTTTCTGTGCATGTGTAGGGAACAGGAGACTTCTTGCCGGACACACAGCAGGGGAACAGCTGGCGTTACTGAACCCCACTAACACTATAGCTTGTGTATTGGTCTGTGGACACGACACTTCTGAGCAGCAACTGGCAGTGTTGTAGCCCAGGGAGTAGAGTTCAGGTGGTAGAAAGATGAACATAACAGGAGACATGGATAACGTTGCGAACCAGTTATTTAATCTGAAAACGGACAGAGAAATTCTGGCGAGATCCATGCCTTGTTCATTTTCAGAAAAGTAAGCCGGTCTACATTATCGGAGGATAGTCGCATGCGACGGTCTGTTAGTACACCACCTGCAGCACTAAAGACGCGCTCCGATAATACACTGGCAGCAGGGCAAGCCAGCACCTCCAATGCATTGTATACGGATGGAAGCGCGTCACACTAATAGATTATATTTTTTTAAAATAGAATGGAGCAGCACCAATTAGAGAAAAATGTGAAGGATGAGGCAGTGACACACGCTCAGCAGACTACAACCAGCAGTGGTTGAAGAACTAACTGGAGCGTAATCTGCACTCAAAAAATGAAAAGCTCACAGACTACAGTGAACACTGCACACAACTGTTCACTAGCTGTGAAAGGCTCCTTTCTGTACTTCTATAGTGTTTGCAACCAATGTACTGTATACGGATGGAAGCACGTCACAATAATAGATCACTGTTAATTTCAATTGAATGGAGCTGCACCAATTCCACAAAATAAAATAAAAAAAAGAGTCAGTGAGTGACACGTGCAGATGCCTACAAACAGCGGTGGATGCAGAGCAAACAGCAGCGTCACCTGCACTCACACACACACCTTGCACAGAGCTGTTAAAACAACACTGCAAGACAAAAGGAAGCTTTACACAGCGGTTGGTAAACTAGCCTGCCTAAAGCACAGTACACAAAATCGCAATCTCTAACTGTCCCTCAGAGTCAGCAGAGCAGCGTTCTGTCCCTAACTGAGTTCACAGCACAGTGACGCATAAAATGGCGGCGGCGCCTTTTATAGTGCATTCTGACATCATTTCAGCAGCCAATCACAGCCATGCCATTAGTTAAGATGACCGCAGCATTACAGGATGTGCCCACACTTCGTAGGATTCCTCATTGGCTGACTAAAATCACAGTGCCTCTCAAAGAATTATGGGAACTTCCGATTCCGGTATACGATATAGGAAAAATATCGGAACTAAGTATCGGAATTCCGATACAGCGAATATCGGCCGATACCCGATACTTGCGGTATCGGAATGCTCAACACTAGTGCTAAGCGAACAAAGAACGTGATCATGCGCTAATGTCCTCGCGGGAGTCACCCGGAATCTATGGCGTCTGAACGCCAGGCCCTGAATACGGCAATCAAACTCCTCACCGGTTATGCTGGTATTCTAGGGTATCTAGGACACCGACCCTGACCAGCTAGCATACCAAACTCCTCACCGATTAAGTCGGTATTCTAGGGGCTTATTTCAGCCGGGCCCTAACAACACACATGCATGACCACACTGGCGCAAAGCATATAATGGTTAATACTAGCTCATGGCGGCTCAGCATTGCCACCCTTTTACAATAACAGCTACAGGACCTGCCAGAAACAAGGACCAATGAAACTTGTTCCAGAACACCAGTAGTCACAGGACCTTCCTGGCAGACCAATAGGAGCTGCTGAAGTTCCTGAGCATGTGACCCCTGATCTCCAATGAGAGATCTCACCTGGGCATGCTCAGAAGGGAAAAAACAAGGACTTTGTCCTAAAGACGTCTGCTCGCCGCTAACCAGTACTGGCCACAATAGCAGAGTCTGGAGGAGCAGCAGTAATCCTCTGCACACTGCCAAACTGGGTGAGACGCTGGGACCGACGTCTAAGCTGAGCAGAGTCCACTGCGGCCGGAGACGAATGGGAGACCGCAGCCGGAATGGCTTGAGATTCCCCATGTGCAGAAGCGGGAACTCTACCCCTAACATTACTCCCCCTCCTAGGGCCCCCTCTTCTCTGGGCCTCGCTGCGTTCAAAAGCAGCGATGAACTGCGGAGCGTGAACGTGCTCGGCAGGCTCCCAGGACCTATCCTCAGGCCCATAACCCCTCCAATCCACCAAATAAAATCTTTTGCCCCATACCACCTTACACCCTACGATGGCGTTCACCTCATGGTCATCCGTAGACGAACCCGATGTCCCGGCAGATGACTCGGAAAACCGGGACATGAGCACGGGTTTCAAGAGGTATACGTGAAAGGTGTCGGAGATACCCAGGCGTGGTGGAAGAGTCAAACGGTATACCACAGGGTTAACCTGCTCGAGGACCTTGAAAGGACCCAGAGATCGGGGTGCCAACTTAGTGGACTCAACTCGCAGCCTAATGTTACGGGCGGAGAGCCACACCAAGTCCCCAGGAGCAAATGTTGGAGCGGGGCCCCGATGTGCGTCGGCGGAGGACCTCATCCTCTCCTTGGATGCCTGAATGGCATCCTGGGTACGGTCCCAAATGTCCCGTGCCTCCACAGCCCAGTCTGCCACCCTGGAGTCGGCGGAAGACACGGACATGGGCACCGGAACCCGCGGATGCTGACCGTAGTTCAGGAGGAATGGAGTCTGTCCGGTGGAGTCAGCCACAGCATTGTTTAGTGCAAACTCAGCCCATGGTAGCAAGGATGCCCAGTCATCCTGCCTGGCTGAGACAAAATGTCGTATATAGGTGACCAAGGTCTGGTTGGCCCTCTCTACCAACCCATTCGTCTCAGGATGGTACGCTGAAGAGAGATTTAACTCAATACTGAGTAGACGACAAAGCTCTCTCCAGAACTGAGACGCAAACTGGGGACCTCGGTCACTGACAATTTTGTCCGGCATGCCGTGTAGACGGAAGATGTGTCTAACGAACAACGCTGCTAGAGCCCGTGCAGAAGGTAACCGTGGTAGCGGCACCAGATGCACCATTTTGGAGAAATAGTCAGTGATTACCCAAATGATGGTGCAACCCCGAGACTTGGGCAAGCCCACCACAAAGTCCATCCCAACCATCTCCCAGGGCCTGTCTGCCACCGGCAAAGGGTAAAGTAACCCAGCTGGCCGTTGTCGTGGAGACTTATTTTTGGCGCAGGAGATACACGCCCGAACATAGTCCCCAACATCACGGACCATATGCAGCCACCAGTATGTTCTCGCCAGCAATTCAGATGTCCTCTTTGCCCCAAAGTGTCCACCCACCATGGACGAATGTGCCCAAGAGAGTACCTCCGGTCGCAAATTGGTAGGCACAAAAGTATTGCCCGGGGGCACAGACTCTAGCGAAACCGGGGCCACTGTTCTCAGGCTCTCTGTGGGGACAATAAGCCGAGGCTCCTCCACCTCCTCCTCAGAGGACACCACAGAGCGAGAGAGAGCGTCGGCACGAATGTTCTTCTCTCCGAGAGGAAATGGAGTGTGAAATTAAACCGGGAGAAGAACAAGGACCATCTGGCCTGGCGAGAGTTAAGCCGCTGGGCTGTCTGCAGATACACCAAATTTTTGTGGTCGGTGAAGACTTGGAAGGGAAAGCGGGCCCCCTCCAACAGATGTCTCCACTCAGAGAAGGCCAACTTCATGGCTAGCAACTCCTATCCCCGATGGAATAATTCCTCTCCACTGATGTGAAGGTCTTAGAGAAGAAGAAGCAAGGATGCTTCCGACCTTGAGCATCCTTTTGGAAGAGGACTGCTCCAGCACCAACGGATGAGGCATCCACCTCCAATAAAAATGGCTTATCAACATCGGGGTGATGTAGGATGGGAGCGCTAGCAAAATGAGACTTAATAGAAGTGAAAGCCTTGGAGACCTCTTCCGACCACAATTTGGGATTTGCTCCCTTTTTTGTGAGGGCTACCTCGGGAGCTACCAAGGTAGAGAAATGGGGAATGAACTGGCGATAGTAATTAATGAACCCCATAAAGCGCTGCACCGCTTTAAGAGAGTGGGGTTCCTGCCAGTCCATCACAGCCTGTAGTTTGGCCGGATCCATAGCCAATCCCTGGGTTCAGATGATATAACCAAGAAAAGGTAAAGACTCCAGCTCAAACATACATTTCTCTAACATAGCATAAAGGGAATTAGCCCGTAAGAGGTCGAAGACTCTGCAGACATCTCTCCGGTGGGAGTCAATATCTGGAGAGAAGATGATTATATCATCCAGATAGACTATGACCAAGGTGGAGAGCATATCCCGGAAGATGTCATTGACAAAGTCTTGGAAAACGGCTGGAGCATTACAGAGCCCAAAGGGCATCACCAGATATTCGTAATGCCCATCCCTGGTATTAAAAGCCGTCTTCCATTCGTCCCCCTCACGGATGCGAATCAGGTTATAAGCACCGCGCAGATCTAGTTTAGTGAATACCCTTGCTCCTCGAAGCCTATCAAAGAGCTCAGAAATCAGGGGTAACGGGTACTTGTTTTTAACGGTGATGACGTTAAGACCCCTGTAATCAATACACGGACGTAATGCTCCGTTCTTCTTCTGCACGAAGAAGAATCCCGCCCCTGCCGGTGACACCGACTTCCTAATAAACCCTCTTGCCAGGTTCTCCTGAATATATTGCGACATGGCCTCTGTCTCAGGAAGAGAGAGGGGATAGACCCTTCCCCGAGGAGGTTCTGCGCCAGGCAAGAGGTCGATAGGACAGTCATAGGGGCGATGAAGCGGAAGAGTCTCCGCAGCCTTCTTGAAGAACACGTCTGCGTATGACCAGTAGCACTTGGGAAGTGGAGTAAGATCTGCGGGTAACTCAGTAGTGGCAACCTGAACGCAACTCCTGACACATCTGCCTCTACATGCATCACTCCAACCCAGTATCCAACCAGAAGTCCACTCTATATGTGGGGAGTGGAAACGGAGCCAAGGTATACCTAGTAGGATCTCGTCTATTCCCTCGGGAAGGACGAGTAGGGAAATAAGTTCCTGATGGGAAGGAGATACAAACAATGCAAGTGGAACAGTCTGGTGTGTAATTTGTGAGGGCAATGTCGACCCATTCACTACCCGAACAGTCACTGATTTGTCAAGCGCCCAGAGGTATTGCGTGACGGCAAGCAAAGTTAGAGGACATGAAGTTCCCTCTGCTCCTGAGTCCACGCAAAGGTCGGCGGTGAAAGTGGAAGTGCCTACAGTGATTGTCCCTTTAAGTGTCATCTTGGAGGAAAATGCCGCTGTCTCTAGTGAACCTCCTCCCAGGGCCACTAGACGCGATCGCTTCCCCGATCGCTGTGGACATTTGTTGGCATAGTGTCCTGTCTGCTGACAAAGGTTACAGACCACGGATACTCGGACGGTCCGAGACTTAGGTCCTGCATGAGGAACCTCTGTGGCCTTTTGGGGTTCGGACGCCAGATCGGGGGATTCGAGAGGTTTGGCAAAGGTGGGAGCCAACCGAATCCTCTGCCTACACTGGGCCCGCTCCAACCTCCGCTTGTGAAAACGGAGGTCAATGCGGTTAGATATGGAGATAAGCTTCTCCAGTGTGGCGGGAATCTCCCTGGTAACCAAAGTGTCTTTAACATGGTCAGCCAGTCCTCGCCAGTAGACTGGAATGAGAACTTTATCCGACCAGTCTAGCTCTGAGGCCAGAGTACGAAACTGGACGGAAAACTGACTGACCAAAGACGAACCCTGTGCCAATGTCAGCAGTTGTAGCGCCGTATCGTGGGTGACCTGAGGTCCTAAAAAGACCTTTTTAAGAGCCTCCAGGAAACGAGGAGCACTCCGCACCACACGCTCCCACAGCGGCGTTGCCCACTCCAATGCTCTGACCCCAGAGTAGAGACAGTACAAAACCCACTTGTGCCCGATCCGTGGGGAAAAGTGCAGCCAGAAGCTCGAGCTGTAAAGGCACTGACTCACGAATGCCCAACATTGCTTGCTGTCACCAGCAAACTTGTCAGGAAGCGGGAGGTGGGATAATGTAGGGGCAGAGGTGGCAGAGGTCAAACTGGCTGCAGCCACGCTAGCAGCCTGAACAGCGACTGCGGTAACATCCACAGCTGAGGTTGTGCGCTCTAGAGCCGCCAATCTACCGTCAAGCTGCTGGATTTACTGCTGTAGACGCTGGTCGTCCGCCATTTTACTAGCCAGACCCTGGCGCTAGTATTATGTTAGGGTCTGCGGAACGCACCAAATATATGAGGTAGAGAGATGCGTTCGCAGCCAGGACATAATCGTCCAGCCAAACTGAGCAATCGTGAGAGAAGAGACTTGGTGAGAGAGGTAATGAAGATCCCCAAGATTACTGTGGCTGAGCTCCACAGATGCAGTAGGGAGATGAGAGAAAGTTCCACAAAGTCAACTATCACGGCAGTCCTCCACCAGTTGGGCCTTTATGGCAGAGTGACCCAACGGAAGCCTCTCCTCAGTGCAAGACATATGAAAGACCGCCCGAGATTGCTAAAAAACACATGAAGGACTCCCAGACTATGAGAAATAAGATTCTCTGGTCTGATGAGACAAAGATAGAACTTTTGGTGTTAATTCTAAGCGGTATGTGTGGAGAACAGTGAAATATGGTGGTGGCAGCATCATGCTATGGGGGTGTTTTTCAGTTGCAGGGACAGGATGACTGGTTGCAATTGAAGGAAACATGAATGCGGCCAAGTACAGAGATATCCTGGATGAAAACCTCTTCCAGAGTGCTCTGGACTTCAGACTTAGCCGAAGGATCACCTTACAACAAGACAATTACCCTAAGCACACAGCTAAAATAACAAAGGATTGGCTTCAGAACAACTCTGTGACCATTCTTGACTGGCCCAGCCAGAGGATACCCAAATCCAGGTGTGAAAAATTTGTCGCATCATTCCCAAGAAGACTCATGGCTGTACTATCTCAAAGGGTGCTTCTACTTAATAATGAGCAAAGGGTCTGAATACTTATGACCATGTGATATTTCAGTTTTTCTTTTTTAATATGTTTGCAAAAATGTCTACATTTTCTGTTTTTTTTCAGTCAATATGGGATGCAGAGTGTACATTAATGAGAATAAAATGAACTTTTTTGAATTTATCAAATGGCTGCAATGAAACAAAGAGTGAAACATTTAAAGGGGACTGAATACTCTCCGTACCCTCCATATTATCTTTTTACTATACTTTTAAATAGTACATTTAATATTGTGTACTGTTTTTATGTGTTATCCACTTATATCAATGAAGTGCATTTATCATTGTACGTGAAATTTGAATTTGGATTCTTTTTTATATTTGTAGTTTTGACGAGGGCCAAAATGTCATATAGTGATTAAGTGGATTACTTATGTGAAATACAATAAATCTACCATTTCTTTTCATCTATTTTGAAGGGAAAGTCTCATATAATTTGGTACAAACAATTTGCCTATTCTGCTCCCGTTTAAGGGCGCAATTCTTAGTAGAATGTTACTAGGGAAAGTCACCCCACATAAAGCTTCTTTCAATACAGAATGGCAACTCAGTATCTACATTTGAAGTTGTGCGCATGTGACAGTTTTGCAACAGAAAGCACTATCTAGGTGACTTGACATAAATTGTGGTGAACTTATGTATGTGGGAGTTCAGTTTCCACACAAACAAATGGCTGGATGCATTTGGTCAAAGTTATGTGAGCACACAAATCTCCAGCGGTGTCCAAACTTTTGCATCTACTCAGTTCCCTTTTTATAATTTTTAGACTGAAAAAAGAAAATAATATATTATTTTTTTACCTAAAATACAAAGGAAATTTAACTTTAGGCCTTTTAGAGATCATTTAATTTTCAACTTGCTTAACTGTTCACGATAACAGTAATTTTCACCAGGGGTGCACAAACTTTTACATGACACTGTGTATAAATACATATTCATCTATTAGTTAACATTAAAGCAGAACTCCTTAAGCTTACTTTCCTAAAAACTCTATACTCACCTAAAACCTGACACCCTCACCCCCCCCCTTTAATTGCAGGCTTGTTAATTATTTTCTAAACTGTTATTATTCTTATAAAATTGTTAATATCTAATGTCTTTTGTAATTCAATATTAACATGCTGATCTTTGCCCAAAATTAAATAATCTAAATAAAAAAATTACTTCTACAATGAGTTTGGGCAATCAAAGATCAGAGCAGTTGTTCACTTGAAATGAGCAAATAAATTCAAATGGAATAGAATTTAACTTGAATTTTATAAAAATCTGCAATCACTGAAATACACATTTTTTGTAATTTGCTTTCATGCGTATTCAAAAAATGGTGGCCTCCATCCTTCTGAAACATAAAAGGGTATCAAAATGTTAAAGAAAACAAAAAAAAACATGTTTTGCTGCAGCCAACGCCTCTAATCAAGGTGGCTCCGTGCGCATGAGGATTCTGGACTACTGCTGAGATTGAAAATCTTCTGGACTACTGCTGAGACTGGTGAGCTGACTATTTTCCTGCTACCCACCTTTTCCCTGCCTACAAAAAAAAAAACATATACTCATCTCTCTGGACCCTACACACCACGCTACCCACCTGATCACTTCTCATCGTACAGTTGGATCAGCAATGCTGAAATCCTTGTCCCTTGGTCACTAGATGTGAAGGTCGCTGCCCAGGCTGAGATGTATGACATCGCAACCTTTTCGGGTACAGAAACCTTTCAGAACAGCAAGGTGAGCAGTGAGGTGAACATTAGGATTTTTATTATTTTTTTTATTATTTTTTACATATTACATTTATTATGCTCCAGTATTCCCAGGGAATAATATGGAACATTACATTTGCTGAGAATAACTTCTCCACAATTTGAAGATCCCAGGAAAAAGCATGCCAGCATATGAATTAAAATTTTGTAGAAATTCAAAAAGAATCCAGCTGAACGGACAATAAAATCTTCCTTTATTATTGCATGATTAAAATCGTAAAAAAACATTGATGCATTTCTGTTGTTGTACCTTTAATAAAGTTATTAGAATAGTACTGGAAGTTAGTTTGAATAGTTCTCCATTCCGGTGAACACACCAATGATATAATTAGATAGCAAGACATCATATGAAAAAAGGTCCATGCTAACAATTAATATAGATTAATAAAAACAAAAATAGAAAATACAATAATGGAAATATTGAATGCATAAAATTACAATATAAAAAGCAATCAACTCACTGAGAGAAGAAATGGAGGCATGACAGAAAGAAAATGCACCGTCAAGCTGTCTAATAGTACAACATTATTTATTTGTGCAAATTTAGCGCATATGGAACTCAAGTATTTAGTATAAAAATTCACTATGCTGATCTCATTTCAAGTGTTCACGCATCAACCTACGTCTAATCTAGCATCAGAATGAGCTACTAGTGCTTATGTATTTTTATTATTATTTTTTATTATTATAGATTTTTATAGCGCCATTTATTCCATGGCGCTTTACATGTGAGAGTAGTGTTGAGCATTCCGATACCGCAAGTATCGGGTATCGGCCGATATTCGCTGTATCGGAATTCCGATACTTAGTTCCGATATTTTTCCTATATCGTATACCGGAATCGGTAGTTCCCATAATTCTTTGAGAGGCACTGTGATTTTAGTCAGCCAATGAGGAATCCTACGAAGTGTGGGCACATCCTGTAATGCTGCGGTCATCTTAACTAATGGCATGGCTGTGATTGGCTGCTGAAATGATGTCAGAATGCACTATAAAAGGCGCCGCCGCCATTTTAGCGTCACTGTGCTGTGAACTCAGTTAGGGACAGAACGCTGCTCTGCTGACTCTGAGGGACAGTTAGAGATTGTGATTTTGTGTACTGTGCTTTAGGCAGGCTAGTTTACCAACCGCTTTGTAAAGCTTCCTTCTGCCTTGCAGTGTTGTTTTAACAGCTCTGTGCAAGGTGTGTGTGTGAGTGCAGGTGACGCTGCTGTTTGCTCTGCATCCACCGCTGTTTATAGGCATCTGCACGTGTCACTCACTGACTCTTTTTTTTATTTTATTTTGTGGAATTGGTGCAGCTCCATTCAATTGAAATTAACAGTGATCTATTAGTGTGACGTGCTTCCATCCGTATACAATACATTGGTTGCAAACACTATAGAAGTACAGAAAGGAGCCTTTCACAGCTAGTGAACAGTTGTGTGCAGTGTTCACTGTAGTCTGTGAGCTTTTCATTTTTTGAGTGCAGATTACGCTCCAGTTAGTTCTTCAACCACTGCTGGTTGTAGTCTGCTGAGCGTGTGTCACTGCCTCATCCTTCACATTTTTCTCTAATTGGTGCTGCTCCATTCTATTTAAAAAAATATAATCTATTAGTGTGACGCGCTTCCATCCGTATACAATACATTGGTTGCAAACACTATAGAAGTACACAAAGGGGCCTTTTACAGCTACTGAACAGTTGTCTGCAGTGTTCACTGTAGTCTGTGAGCTTTTCATTTTTTGAGTGCAGATTACGCTACAGTTAGTTCTTCAACCACTGCTGGTTGTAGTCTGCTGAGCGTGTGTCACTGCCTCATCCTCTCACATTTTTCTCTAATTGGTGCTGCTCCATTCTATTTAAAAAAAATATAATCTATTAGTGTGACGCGCTTCCATCCGTATACAATACATTGGTTGCAAACACTATAGAAGTACACAAAGGGGCCTTTCACAGCTAGTGAACAGTTGTCTGCAGTGTTCACTGCAGTCTCTGAGGAATAACCACACTTAGGCCTTATAACTTTTCTGACTTTCTTTATCAATCTACCAAGATGAAGAAGGCAGGGAGTAAGGCACGTGGTCGTGGCCGTGGAGTTTCAGCAGGGAGAGGACGTGGGGATTCTGCGGCTGCTGCGCCCCCAGTGACACAGCATCCACCAGTTTTCCCCGTGAGCGTTCCTTTATGCGCACTTTTGTAGGAGCTCGGCGTAGCCCCCTGCTGCGGAAAGAACAAATTGAAGCCGTTGTTGGTTGGATGGCAGCCAATGCATCGACTTCAATTGCTTCCACCTCCTCTCAGGACCACAGCACTGTTGAACAACCATCTGTCTCTTCACCGCCTGACAAATTGCCCAGGCAGTCAGAGAGTTTTGTAAAGGAGCCAGCTGAGTCTCTGCTTCTGTTCTCAGAATCTGTTGGCTTGCAAACAGGGGCCCAGCCAAGCAGCATTCTGGAATGTGAAGAAGAGGGAGTATGCAGTGATGCGCAACAGCTGTGTCTCTCTGAATCGAACCGATGGTCAGCACACCGCAGAACGCATCTGATGATGATGAGACTCAGGTGCCAGTTTCTGTTGAGCATGGTGCTGGCCAGACCACCCAACAGCAGCAGGTGTTGGAAGAGGGTAGTGAGATGATGAGGTCCAAGACCCAACATGGCGTGAGGAACAGGAAGGTGGTGGTAGCAGCTCTGAGGAAGAGATTGCCCCAACGGTCCAAACAGTAGGGAGAGGTAGGCTGCAGACTCGGTTGCCTGTAGCCTCCAGTTTGGCACCCGTTAGTAGCAGTTCTCTTCCAACAGCCAAAACGGGCGCTCCCAGGACTTGCACTGTGTGGTCCTTTTTTGACACACTTGCAGATGATATTTGCTATGTCAAATGCAAGCTGTGTAATCAAAAAGTAAAAAGAGGTAAAAGTGTCAGTAACCTTAATACCACAAATATGTGGAAACATGTGCGGTCAAAGCACGTGGTTGAGTTACAAAGACACACTGGAGATGTAGGCCAACCTACAGCAGCACCTACATCTTCAGCTCGTGTTGGAGCCTCTTCCTCCAGCTCACACACAGCTGGTTCGGTGTTATGTTTCGGTAGCTGAGGAGTGCAAGTAAAAAAGGCAATACACCAGAGCAGTTGGAATCTATGGGATTGCAGTACCCTGACTAACCACCACAACTAGAGGCAGCCGTGGAGCGTTCCTAGTTGGTCCTAGACGCCTCGTCACAGCCTGAGAAACTAACTACACCTAAAGATAGAAATAGGAAAGCTATCTGCCCTGGAGCAGAACCCCAAAGATAATAGAAAGCCCCCAAACATGTAATGGCGGTTAGACAAGAGGAAATACTGACACAGAAAGAAAATAGAATGAGCAAACGCTGGGGCCCAAACTATCTAAATAGAAAAGGACAGGAAGGGTACTTACTGCAATCCCAGAAAACCCTGAAAAACACCAACTGTACTAATTTCAAAATCACCTGAGATCACACGACCTCTACCACCTAAATTAGCTCTCTGGTGTAACAAAATCAAAACAGCAGCCACTGAAAAAACTGGAAAAAAGCAAAAGAACAAAACTCAGTGGCTGAACTAAATGAAAAGGCAGAAGCCCCCGGAGGGGACCCAGAAGGCCCCAAAGAAGTGCAGGACAAAATGCAAAAATATAGCAACAACACAAAAGAAGAAAAATTCTTATCTGGTAGCAGGAGATGCAGACACGACACAGCAGGCTACAAGGGAAACTGGAATGAAGGATTCAGACCAGAACAATTGATCACCGGCAACCCTGATGGGAAAATGACTCCCTTATATAAGACCAGTCAGTAACACCTGATTCCCAGTCCTCACAATCTTCACTAGTACCGCTTGTAACCACCAGAGGGAGCCTCGCTCAGAACTCATCTCAAACCCATTCACAACAGTACCCCCCCTTGAGGAGGGGTCACCGAACCTCATTTGAGCAACCAGGTCCGTCAGGATGAGTTCTATGATACGCACGGATAAGTCTCTAGCATGGATGTCCGAAGCAAACACCCAAGAATTGTCTTCCTGACCATAACCTCTCCATTTAACCAAATACTGGAGTCTTCGTCTAGAAAAACGAGAATCCAATATTTTCTCAACCACATACTCCAGATTGCCCTCAACCAAAACAGGGTCAGGAGGCACAGTAGCAGGAAGCCACTGGCTCAACAAACCTCTTCAACAAGGACTTGTGGAACACGTTATGGATCTTAAATGTCCCTGGAAGAAGCAAACGAAAAGAAACAGGATTAATAATCTCCATGATCTTATAAGGTCCAATGAACCTAGGCTTAAATTTAGGAGATGCTACTCTCATAGGAATATTCTTTGAGGACAACCAGACCAAGTCCCCCACTTCAAACCGAGGACCATCAGTCCTATGCCGGTTAGCAAACCGCTGGGCCTTCTCCTGAGAGAGGGACAACCTCTCCACTACCTGGTCCCAAATCTGCTGCATACGCTCAACAACAGAGTCAAACACCCGGACAGACAGAAGCCTCCGTCTGTCCTGAAGAAAATCGAGGGTGAAAACCAGAATTACAGAAAAACGGAGACATCAAAGTGGCAGAGCTAGCCCTATTATTAAGAGCAAACTCAGCCAAAGGCAAAAAAGAGACCCAGTCATCCTGATCAGCAGACACAAAGCATCTTAGATAAGTCTCTAATGTCTGGTTTGTTCTCTCAGTTTGACCATTGGTCTGAGGATGAAATGCCGAGGAGAAAGACAATGAACACCCAGTTTAGAACAAAAAGTCCTCCAAAATCTGGAAACAAACTGGACTCCTCTGTTCAGACACAATGTTCTCAGGAATGCCGTGTAAACGAACCACGTGCTGAAGAAACAACGGCACCAATTCAGAGGAGGAAGGCAACTTAGGTAATGGCACAAGATGTATCATTTGGAAAACCTATCACAATTACCCAGATGGTGGTCATTCTCTGAGAAACAGGAAGATCGGAAATGAAATCCATAGAGATATGGATCCATGGTCTCTTGGGCACAGGCAATGGCATCAACAAACACTAGAGCGAGAGCAAGGCTTGGAGCGAGAGCAAGTCCCGCAGGACTGCACAAATTCCTGACATCGCGAGACAAGGTAGGCCACCAAAAGGACCGACTAACCAAGTCTCTGGTACCAAAAATTCCGGGATGCCCAGCCAATGCGGAACAATGAATCTCAGACATCACACTCTTTTTCCATTGGTCCGGGACAAACAATTTTCCAACAGGGCCAGCGCTCGGGCCTATCCTCCTGACACCCCTCCAGAGCCAGTCTCAAATTGGGCGAGATGGCGGAAAGAACTACACCTCTTTCAAAATAACAGAAGGATCAGATAACTCAGGAGAGTCCGCAAGGAAACTCCTCGAGAGGGCATCCGCCTTAACATTCTTAGTGCCAGGAAGAAAGGAAACCACAAAATTAAAAACGTGTGAAAAACAAGGCCCCACCTGGCCTGTCTAGGATTGAGTCGCTTGGCAGATTCCAGATAGACCAGATTCTTATGGTCCGTAAGGACCACCACCTGATGTTTGGCTCCCTCCAGCCAATGTCTCCACTCTTCAAAAGCCACTTCATGGCCAATAACTCCCGATTACCCACGTCATAATTACGTTCAGTAGGAGAAAATTTTCGAGAGAAAAAGGCACAAGGGTTACTTTTAGAGGTCTCTGGATCTTTTTGGACAAACGGCACCTGCCCCAATTTCAGAGGCATCAACCTCCACCTGAAATGGCAGAGAAACATCAGGCTGCCGTAGAACAGGAGCAGAAGTGAATCTCTGCTTAAGTTCCTGAAATGCAGAGACTGCCTCAGGAGGCCAATTCACCACGTCAGAACCCTTTCTGGTCAAATCAGTTAATGGTTTAACAATAACCGAGAAATTACCAATAAATTTACGATAAAAATTGGCAAAACCCAAAAATCTCTGAAGAGCCTTTAATGAAGTAGGTTGGACCCAATCACAGATGGCCTGAACCTTGACCGGGTCCATTTCAATAACAGATGGGGACAAAATGAATCCCAGAAATGAGATCTTCTGTACGCCAAAAAGACACTTTGATCCCTTCACATACAGAGCATTATCCCTCAAAATCTGGAAACACAGTCCGAACGTGTTTCACATGAGAGTCCCAGTCATTAGAAAAAATCAAGATATCATCCAAATAAACAATCAGAAATTTGTCCACAAAATCCCTGAAAATGTCATTCATGAAGGACTGGAAGACGGAAGGGCATTAGTGAGCCCAAAGGGCATCACTAGGTACTCAAAATGCCCTTCAGGGGTATTGAATGCCGTCTTCCATTCATCCCCGTGCTTAATGCGAATAAGGTTATACGCCCCCCTGAGGTCAGCTTGGTAAACCAAGTAGCGTTTTTTCACCCTGGAAAACAGGTCAGAAATCAAGGGTAACGGGTATTGATATTTCACAGTAATATTGTTCAAGAGACGATAATCAATACCGGCCTTAATGAACCATCTTTTTTGGCCACAAAGAAAAAACCGGCACCTAAGGGTGAAGAGGATGGTCTGATATGACCCTTCTCCAATGATTCCTTGATATAAGACCGCATAGCGTCATTGTTCAGGTACAGACAAGTTAAAAAGGCGACCTTTAGGGAATTTACTACCTGGCACTAATTCAATAGCGCAGTCATAGCTCCTATGGGGAGGTAAGGATGCAGATTTACTTTCGCTAAACACATCAGAAAAATCAAACAAAAAGTCAGGAACATCCTGAGCTTGGGGGAGGCAGAAAAACAGGAGTGTTTGTATTAACACATTGGCAGCCCCAACTGGTTACAGACACAGATTTCCAATCCAAAACAGGATTATGAGACTGTAACCAAGGGAAACCCAGCACGATATGTCATGCAGATTTATAGAACCAAAAATTTGCAAACTCTCCTGGTGATCAGGTTTAACCCTCATTATCACCTGAGTAGAAAACTGGGGTTTATTCTCAGCCAAAGGGTAGAATCGATCCCAGTAGGGAATAGACTTCTGTAGGGGTTCAAGGGAAACCCACAACGTTTAGCAAAATCATAATCCATCAGGTTAATAGCTGCTCCAGAATCAACGAAAGAAAGCCTGAGCAGAAAATGAGGACAGAGAGCATATCAGAGTGACAGTTAATAAAAACTTAGTCTGAACACTACCCAAGACAACTGAGCGTGCAAACGTCTTCCCCGCTTAGGGCAGACTGAAATAGCATGAGAGGCATCACCACAGTAGAAACATAACCTATTGCGCTTTCGAAACTCATGACGCTGTGCCCCAGACACCACTCCATCACACTGCATGGGCTCAGAAGCTGGCTCACAAGGCAACACCACTCCACGCATCTTCTCCGCTCACGCAAACGTCTGTCAATTTGAATCGCTAATGACATAGAATCATTGAGACCAGAGGGGACAGGGAATCCCACCATAACATCCTTTACATTATCCGACAGACCCTTCCGGAAAAGGGCCGCCAAAGCGTCGTCATTCCATTTGGTCAGGACTTGCCCACCTACGGAATCTCTGACAGTATAACTCAGCGTCATCAAGCCCCTGATTTAATGCCAACAAGGCTTTTTCAGCTTGATCAGTGACATTAGGCTCATCGTACAATAACCCCAAAGCCTGAAAAAACGCATCAACATCACTCAAAACAGGATCCCAGGTATCAGGGAAAAAAGCCCAATCCTGAGGATCGCCGCGCAGGAGAGAGATGATAATTTGAACCGCTGCGCTGCGTTTCCTGAGACTTAGATTTTAAGGCAAAAAACAATTTACAATTATTTTTGAAATTCTGAAACTTAGCTCGATCCCCTAAAAACAAATCTGCATGGGGATCCTAGTTCCACAACAGGCAACCCAGCAAGATAGATAGCAATACTCCGAACTCAGTGGCAAGCTGATCCACACGGCCAGACAACTGTGCAAACTCCATTGGGAGAAAAGATCCTCCCCAGCACCCAGAGATACAGAGGGAAAAAAAAAAAATGCAACAAACAGAAAAATATCTCTGAAACTCTGACAACCTTTTTTCTATCACAATATTTTTTCCCTTCTGTGAGTACCATACAATTTTCAATTTTTAGGCCGGTGATACTGTTATGTTTCGGTAGCTGAGGAGTGCAGGTAAAAAAGGCAATACACCAGAGCAGTTGGAATCTATGGGATTGCAGTACCCTGACTAACCACCACAACTAGAGGCAGCCGTGGAGCGTTCCTACGTTGGTCCTAGACGCCTCGTCACGCCTGAGAAACTAACTACACCTAAAGATAGAAATAGGAAAGCTATCTGCCCGGAGCAGAACCCCAAAGATAATAGAAAGCCCCCCAAACATGTAATGGCGGTTAGACAAGAGGAAAGAAAATAGAATGAGCAAACGCTGGGGCCCAAACTATCTAAATAGAAAAGGACAGGAAGGGTACTTACTGCAATCCCAGAAACCCTGAAAAACACCAACTCTACTAATTTCAAAATCACCTGAGATCACAACGACCTCTACACCTAAATTAGCTCTCTGGTGTAACAAAATCAAAACAGCAGCCACTGAAAAAACTGGAAAAAGCAAAAGAACAAAACTCAGTGGCTGAACTAAACTGAAAAGGCAGAAGCCCCCGGGGGGACCCAGAAGGCCCCCAAAGAAGTGCAGGACAAAATGCAAAAATATAGCAACAACACAAAAGAAAAAAATTCTTATCTGGTAGCAGGAGATGCAGACACGACCAGCAGCTACAAGGGAAACTGGAATGAAGGATTCAGACCAGAACAATTGATCACCGGCAACCTGATGGGAAAATGACTCCCTTATATAAGACAGTCAGTAACACCTGATTCCCAGTCCTCACAATCTTCACTAGTACCGCTTGTAACCACCAGAGGGGAAGCCTCTGCTCAGAACTCATCTCAAAACCCATTCACAACAGTTCGGCTTCCTCACAGGATCGCCATGGAAGAACCTCTGTCACTGTTGTCCGAGACCCAGTGTTATTCACCCACAGCTGCAAGTCCCTGTCATCCTCACACTCCAGGCCACAAAACAGCCATCGGTAGCACAGGCATGGATAAAAGAGGCCATACTCGGCAAACCATCACGAGCACAGGCTCTGAATGCTGGCATTGCAAAACTCCTGTCCCTTGAAATGCTGTCATTCAGGCTGGTGGAGACTGACAGTTTCCATAACTTAATGGCATTGGCAGTCCCACAATACAATATGCCCAGCCGATTTTATTTCAGCAGGCAAGCCGTCCCTGGTCTGCAAAAGCATGTTGAGGGAAAAATTAAACATGCGCTACTAAACGCCGTCAGTAGCAAGGACCACCTGACCACCGATGCGTGGACCAGTACCCATGGCCAGAGACGATACCTTTCCTCACTGCCCATTGGGTCAATGTTGTGGAGCGGGTACAGATCTGCGAGTGGCGCTGTACGTGTTGTGCCAAACTCCAAGGATTGCAGGAATCAAGTCTGTCCACATTGACTCCTCCTCCTACTCCAGTTCCTCAGAATCATCGCTGCAGGAGCCGTCACGGTCTACCTCCACATGGACCCGTGAAGCTTACCTGTTGCGACCCGATATGAGCCAGCCGTGGCCAAACGTCAACAGGCCGTCCTGAAATTAATTTCCATGGGAATCGAAGCCACACAGCGCAGGAGCTCTGGAATGCCATCAAGCAGGAGAGCGACGTGTGGTTTTTGCCAGTGAATCTCCAGCCAGGCTTGGTAGTTGTGACAATGGCCGAAATCTGGTGGCAGCTCTGGGCCTTGCAACCTCACTCACATACCATGTCTGGCACATGTGCTCAACTTGGTCGTGCAGAGTTTTTTGAGGGACATCCCAGATCTTGATGCACGTGCACAAGGTCCGCCTAGAGTGCGCTCACTTGCGACGTTCCAGCATGCCAGATCGCGCATTGCAGCTCTGCAACGCAATTTTCGCCTTCCTGACATCGCATCATAATGTGACGTACCCACCAGGTGGAATTCCACGTTACATATGTTGGAGCGGTTTGTTGAGGGAGCGCAGCAGAAATGGAGTATCAGCTGCATCAGGCGCAATCAACTCGCATTTGCGCCGTTCACACTTCACCACTACTGAGTGGGCTCTATGAAGGACATCTGCACTTTTTGCGTGCGTTTGATGAGTCAACGCGGATGGCGTTTCAGATGAGTGCACTAAGTCAGCCTACTGTCCCCCTTATCTGCCTGCTTCAAAAAACACTGCAAGCACTAAGGGATGAGGTTTTGGAAGAGGTGGAGGGATGAGGAGTCACAAATTCCATCATCTTCTGGACAGTCAGCGCAACGTGGTTCCTCACAAGGGCTGGGACAGGCTCACTTTGTGGGAGGATGAGGAGGAGTCAATGGAGGAGAAGACACGCTCCAGAGGGAGGTACACAACGCTCTTGTCAGTATATAGAGCGAGGGTGGGGTGATGCAAAGCAGGCAGAGATGACGCCTCTTGCAGGGGACGCGTTTCTTGGCCATTGGGAGTCTCACACTGGTTGATTTCATGCTGCGGCCTAAAGAAACGACCCCCCCGCACGCCCACATTTCACCACGTCTGTTATTGGGTGTCACCCCCAAACCCCTCGCACCGGGGCAACTTCAAGCCTCATCACACCGTTGAACCGGGGCGAAAATGGGGAGTACCAGAACACTGGTGCAATCCATAATGTTCTCCATTCCAGCCGAGAGATGCTGTGCTACTGCTTTACAAAGCAGCTCTGGCGTCAGGAGTGGAGAAGCTCCTCAACAAAGGGCACAAGCGGGCCTCTCACAGGGCAAGACCATATGTTCCAAATGTGGGAAGTTTTGTGGCAGCGCCACAAATGTTCACCTCCGAGACGGCCCAGTCGCAGGAGGCACGTTTTCCGTAAGATGGGACAACTACTGTCTTTCCCTCTCAGTTACCCAGATGGCTCTTCCCCATTCATTTTGGCTCTAAGCTGGATACTGGCCAAACTTAGCCAGATGCATTGGAGGTGGCTGGCTTCCCTGCTGCCATGATTATCGGAGCGGTCTTTTGTGCTGCAGGTTTTTTTGTATAACAGCCGTCCATGGAAAATTCCTCCGATAATTAGACCGGTTATTTATTCTGAAAATGAAAAGGCATGGATCTCGCCAGAATTTGTCTGTCCGTTTTCGATTAAATAACTGGTTGCAACGTTATCATTCTCCTGTTTGTTCATCTTTCCCACCGAAACTCTATCCCTGGGCTACAACATGCCGTTTTGCTCAGAAGTGTCGTGTCCAGACCAATCACAAGCATAGGTTTAGTGGGTTCGTAACGCCAGCTGTTCCCCTGCTGTTTCCGGCAAGAAGTTCCTTTTTCCCCTACACATGCACGAAACCATGGGAACGGCTCAAATAGGGAAGAGCGTCACCCTGATTGTTATGCAAAAAGGAAATTGTAATTTTCCGGCCTAGAAAGATAAAATTTTTATAACAAATTTGGACAAATAATAATTTGTCACCAGCGCATATCTGCAATGTTATTAGAAATGGTAAACAAAAACTAAAACAAGTTTTCACTTTTTGAAATTAATGCAAAAAAATCATTTCATACTTTCAATTAATTCTTTTTAAGGAACTTTATCTGTACCTGAAGATAATGCAGTCAATGGTTCGAATCATAAAATCCTCATCCATCTCAGGGTTTATTTAGGACGAATTTAAAAATACAATCGATGCCAACTGAACTTACACACCAAATAAATGGCCAGCATCTAAACCGGAATAATGTGCATAATAAATTATTACATCTAAAAGTCATCATGCTCGACAATGGTGTTTCCTGCAAGTGTGTTGAAAAACCACAAAATATAAATTTATTAATGGTTATATAGGTACACGGCATAGTTCTCATGGACAATGTTGTGTAATACTGTACCCAATAAAGTCAGCAACACCATTATGCTTGTTAGTCTTTAGATTGGTTAAAGGGGAACGGCTTTTTTTTTGGTCATAGGTGGATTTAGACATAAATGTTACTGTGTCGTATTTTTGGCGTCCTAGGGCCCAATAAGTGCGTAACGTCACTTTTATAGAGAGTCATCTATTAGCCACGCCCCTACCCTACGCGTACAGTAGGAAGGTATGTTACGGAAAAAAGCCCTTGCCCCAACTGCTTTTACCTCTTCAACATGCAAGAAAAAAAATGAATGTTCAGCCGACTACTTTATTGATACGTTAACATCGCCTTACCATCACAGGCTGTCCAGCGATACGACAAAGAATAACCTTTGCTACCGTTGCCTTTGTTTCACCTACACTTGCGCACACACTTAAATTGTGACAATGCATAATTTTTTTTAAATGGTTTTTTTTATCGTAATTATTGCGTCATCACATTGAGAGCCATGCTGGACATGTCATCATGCTGTCAAAGTAACGATTTTATTTAAATTAAATAATTGAAATGTCTGTGACTGTACATATAAATTGCAATGGATGATGAGTGACATACAAAATCCATTGTCTTCACTATTTTTAGGTTTAACCCTAGCGTTCCTAAGCATTATTAAAAATACAAAAAGGACTTTTATTCTAAAATTTAAAAACACTATATTTTGTAACCAATTTTTTGGGTGGTGTTTTTCCATTTCTTGTTGGCATTTGCCTTATGCGTTTATATTTGCGGGTCTTTTTTTATTTTAAGTTAGGAAAACATGTGTACTTCGTACCGTGTTAGCAGTAGATAGAAAAATATTTAGACTTGAGAGTCCGCAGTGGTTATACTTTTAATGGATAACTGAAAAGATGGTAACAAATTGCAGCTTCGAGGCTACCACGTCTTTCATCAGGCAAAGCTAAAACAAAAAATGAAGCATCAATATTTCTATAACCAGGACAAGGAATATGCAATAGGTAAGAAAGGAGTGTAGCAGAACGTCATTATGACAGAGGAAACATAAATATTGGAAAGTTCCTAGGAAGGAAGAAAGTTTTATTGCCCCTGTTGGGGTCTGGTTTTGTTTTTCATGCCCCTGGAAGGGCAGGCGCGATTCCTTAATGATATGAATGCATAAATCCGTGTGATCTATCATTCCAACAAAGAGTGTCAAAGGTATGATGGCTTTATTCCGAAACCTTTTATCTTTCTCAATTTGAAATTATATTTTAATCCCGTAATTCCTATCCATCATGCTATGACCGGGCATACAAAAGTGTTTTGCCACAGGTAAATCCATTTTTTTCTTATTGTGTGGCGCTGAAATCACCTGTTCTCAGTTTTTGGCCGGCTCCCCCACATACAGACCCCATTGGACATTTATCATATAATTAGGTCACCACATCTGTGATGCGCGAAAGTAGCGGGGTATGTAGTCGTGATGGGGTTGGGGTCTTTTCTTGCCATGTTCATTATGAGCACGGGTTTTTTCATTTTTCCTGTTGAAGGAAGGTTCCTGCAGCTGTTGGGGAGGCAGGGACTTTACAATGAGCTTCTTAGTTGTGGCTGCCTAAAACCAGTTGTGGGGGGTCTGAATATGGATTGTAATATCGGCATCTTTTTTAGAAAAGTGGAGTTTCGTGTACTCCCCTTAGCACCTCCAGATTTGGTTGTGGTCCCCCAAGAGGCACCCGGTTATTTTCTTCTTTATTTGTAATGAGCAGGTGATTCCTTGTTTCAGTTGGCTTTCAAATTTGGTTTTCAATTGTTTTGGAGGTTCCCTGGTTCAAAAAAGTCTTTCTGAGGCGACCCCCACTACTGGTTTTAGGACCCCCAAATCTAAGGTCTTTGTCAGAAGCCCCTGTCCTCCCCAACACTCAGGGACCTTTCTTGAACCAGAAGAAAGTAAAACGTGCATCTATAATGACCACGGACAACATAAGATCCCCTACTCCCATCACTCAAAAAGGGGGTACTTTCAGCTGCATCAACTAATGTGGTGTACCTAATTATTGTACAAATGTCCCAACGGGGGCTGTATGTGGGGGAGACCGGCCAAAAACTGAGAAAAGGTGAATTATATCGCCCCAAAGAAAAAAATAATGGATTTACCTGTGGCAAAAACCTTTTGTATCCGGCATGCATGATGGATAGGAATTACTGGTATTAAAATTTTAACCTTAAATCGAGAAGATCAAAGGTTTCGGAATATAAGCTCCTGACCTTTGACCCTCTTAGTGCGGAATGAATAGATCAAACCCGGTTCAGTCATTCTATATCAATTAAGGAATCGCGTCTCTGACCTTCTAGGGTCATCAAAACAAAACCAGACCAATCGAGGGCTAAAACTTTATCTCCTTATCAGGAATGTTCCAAATTTATGATCACCCTCTGCCTAAGACGTTCTGCTTCAGTCACTTGTCTTACCTATTGATATTCCTGTGCCTGTTGGTTTTAGAAATATGTGATTCTTAATTTTTTGTTTTAGTCAGCCTGATGAAGGACCGAGTGTCCAAAAGCTTGGAATTTGTTACCTCTTTTCGTTAGCCATTTAAACGGTACAACCACTGAGGATTCAAAATATAAATATTTTTCTATTCTTGGTGAAAATCATCTTTTTTGTCCTAGTAAAATTCATTTATTCTTGTTGAAGTACAACATTTGCAATGGCCACGTATCAAGGCAATAACTCAATATTTTATGCCTACACCCTCCTTGCCCTGGGCTTCAACACCGCCAGTTTGCTGTCAGGTTGTTAGGCACAGTGAAAACAATCGTGATGTGTTTGTGGGGTTCAGTAACGCCTGTGTTCCCCGCTTGTGTCTGGCAAAAATTAGTGCTAACTTCAATTCAACTTCAAGTCTCTACTAGGCCTCTGCCTACACCTCCCCTTTACCCTGGGTTAAACCGCCGTTGCTTCCAGAAGTGGTAATGCACAATAAAACAATGCTGATGTGTTTGTGGGGTTCATAACGCTGCTGTTCCCCTGCTGTGTGTCCGGCAAAAAATTATGCTATACCTACAATTTGAAAAAAAATGACGTCAAAGTGTCTAGGGCCCATAGATATGAGGCTACACCCGATTTTCTAAGCTTAAAACATTTAAACGTCGCTTTAAAACATAAAAATTGTCTTTGTCAGAAATCTTAACAAAATAAATTGTGACATATTATTTCGATAGCACATGTCGAAAACAATGCAACACAAAACCACTTTGCATAGGATACTGAGGGCAACCTTGTCACTCCAAGCTTAGACAATCCAACTCACATCATGACTCAAATGCTGAATGTTGGAATGCAAATGGGGTTGAATTTGACAACAGGCAGGCAAGGTTAACTTCAGTGTTCTTGGCTTTTAATAAAAGCCAAACAAGAAATAAATAATCCAATGTTGATTAAGGGAGGTGATGACACCGTAATATTGTCAAAAAATGCTGTAGGAATATCCTCTTCACATTATTTATTTGGTATTTTAAAAAATAATATTTAATTAGAAAGTTAACAGCCCATATATAAAGGTCCTTCATGTAAAATGATAATGTAACAAAAATCATGCTTACCTTTTAAAGTCAATGTGATAGTACAATAGCAAAATATATACCTGTAAAGGGGCTGAAAGAACGAAACTGATAATAGGTGAATGATATCTATTTATCAGATGAATAGGACACCTTACAATGTCGATATATTTGTACCTTAACAAACAGCTGTTCACACCTCACATCGTTTTTCTTGTAGCTTTTATTAAAGGGCACTGGTGGTTTAATATTTGATGTTTCTGATAAAGCGTCATGAAACCCTTTGTGTTGTCGGTAGCTTGCGTGATAACGATGCGCACCTGAATGTTGTCTGCGTCATAAGACGCACGACGCTCCTTACCCAACGCGCACAGCAGGAACCAGTCTGGCGGTCCAAACAAGGCGCAACCATACATGCAGAACTTTTATAAATATTAAAAAAAAAGGATTAGTAGTAACCAACTTTATTGAGGTACGTATTACTCGTCATTCACCATCTGTGGCTATGCAGTCTCATCTATATATACCTTATCTATCCGTTGTCATGCTTGCAAGTCCACAGTCAGGCATAAATAGCTGTTTTCACTATGCACTTTTTAAGTTTTTGTTTGTTAATATAAATGATTGGCACATATTATCAGTAGTGTTGAGCGATACGATACTGCAAATATCGGATATCGGCCGATATCAGCTGTATCGGCCTTTCAATTCCGAATACCGATATTTTCGTCATATCGGATACCGGAATCGGGATTGTCACTGTCACTGTCAGTGTCCGTCGGTCGGGTCTGTCACTGTCAGTGTCCGTCGGTCGGGTCTGTCAGGAGTCAGCGGCACTTACCTGGCAGAAGATCTCCGGCGGTCACGGCCTGGACTGCTTCATGGCCGCCATCATCTTTCCCCAGCGGTCACATGCAGTTTTTCTCGCGATAACTGCAGTGGCTGCTGGGTAATCCCGGCCGTAAAGCAGTCAGTCCGATGACGTCACCGCCGGGGAAGCAGGTAATCAGCTGTGCTGCGTCGCGATGACAGGCTCTGCCTGTCATTGCGATGTAGCAGAGCTGGATCGTCGTGGACAGTCGTTACTATGGACTGCGTCGGACAGGTGGTATACTGTTGGTTTTTTTTTTTCTTTTTTTACAGGAGATCGATGGCGTCGCAGGAATGAGAGTACAATAAAAGAAATGAAAACTGTGTTGTCTCTTTTATTTCATTAAAATACTTTTTTCTTGCTTTGTCTTTTTTTTATGCATTTAATAACTTTGGGATTAATAATGGATCGGTGTCTTATTGACACCTCTCCATTATTAACCGGGCTTATTGTCACCGTGCAATCAACGGTGACATTAACCCCTTATTACCCCACTTGCCACCGCTACAGGGCAGTGGGAAGAGCCGGGTAAAGTGCCACAATTGGCACATCTTTTGATACGCCAAATGTGGGGCTGCTGTAGCCTGGTATTATCAGGCTGTTGAGGGCCAAAATCCATGGGCCTTGACAGTCTTTTAATACCAGGCCGCAGCAGTCTGCATTTTACTTGGCTGGTTAACAAAAATAGGGGGACCCCTACGCCGTTTTTTTTTCGAGGGGATCCCCTATTTTTGTTAATCAGCCAAGATATGCAGACTGCTGTGGCCTGGTATTATCAGGCTGGCAAGGTCCATGGATCTTGGCTCCTTAACAGCCTGAAAATCCAGGCCTCAGCGGTCTGCTTCATCTGGCTGGTTAACAAAAATAGGGGGGACCCCACGCCAATTTTTTTCGAGGGGATCCCCTATTTTTGTTAATCAGCCAAGATATGCAGACTGCTGTGGCCTGGTATTATCAGACTGGCAAGGTCCATGGATCTTGGCTCCTTAACAGCCTGAAAATCCAGGCCTCAGCGGTCTGCTTCATCTGGCTGGTTAACAAAAATAGGGGGGACCCCACGCCAATTTTTTTCGAGGGGATCCCCTATTTTTGTTAATCAGCCAAGATATGCAGACTGCTGTGGCCTGGTATTATCAGGCTGGCAAGGTCCATGGATATTGGATCCTTACCAGCCTGAAAAACCAGGCCTCAGCGGTCTGCTTCATCTGGCTGGTTAACAAAAATATGGGGGACCCCACGCCAATTTTTTTCGAGGGGATCCCCTATTTTTGTTAATCAGCCAAGATATGCAGACTGCTGTGGCCTGGTATTATCAGGCTGGCAAGGTCCATGGATCTTGGCTCCTTAACAGCCTGAAAATCCAGGCCTCAGCGGTCTGCTTCATCTGGCTGGTTAACAAAATAGGGGGGACCCCACGCCAATTTTTTTCGAGGGGATCCCCTATTTTTGTTAATCAGCCAAGATATGCAGACTGCTGTGGCCTGGTATTATCAGACTGGCAAGGTCCATGGATCTTGGCTCCTTAACAGCCTGAAAATCCAGGCCTCAGCGGTCTGCTTCATCTGGCTGGTTAACAAAAATAGGGGGGACCCCACGCCATTTTTTATTCGAAGGGAATCCCTATTTTTGTTAATCAGTTCCCTTTGACGTCACTGATTGTGTCCCTGACTGACCTGAAGTGAAAGTGGAAAGCAATCAATTAAGCTTTCCACTTCCTCTCCTGTCAGCCAGGAGAGAACTCATTCATTTGGGGGTTTACTGTGAGGCTGCAGCATTAGCTGCGGTCCCTGCAGTAAACATTAACCCTTTCTGAAGGATTACACCGTGGGACCTGACTGTGCATGGGATAGGTAAGAATAATTTTGCTTTTTTATTTTATTTTTATTACAGGAAATGGTTTTTGCAGTCAAATAAAAGATGGTCAAAAACATGTGTCTTTATTTCATTAAAATGATTTTTAATTAAAGTGTGTGTGTTTTATTTTTATTTCATGCAATAGGATTAATAATTGATAGTTGTCTAATTGACAGCTCTCAATTATTAACCTGGCTTAAGGTCACCTTTCAATTGCAATGTGGCTTTAACCCCATATTAACCCATTCGCCACCGCTACAGGGCAATGGGAATAGACGGGCAAAGTGCCAGAAAGGGCGAATCTAATTATAGATTTGTCTTTTCTGGGTGTCTGGGGGCAGATGTTAGTAGCCAGGGGGGGCCAAAAATAATGGTCCCTCTCTGGGCTATTATTATCTGCCCCCATTCGCTGGCTTTGTCTGTCTGGTTGTGAAAATAGGGCGGGAGCCCACGCATTTTTTTTAAACAATTTTACACCTCATATATATATATATATATATATATATATATATATATATATACATGTCATTGAATTTGTGACACATATATATATATTTATATTTATAGTTCATACACTTCTACATAGTATAATAGCCGCTAATTCAATTGCAGGCTTTTGTGAAAAGACAGAAGCACCCGACATGAAATGACACTTGGTGTACATAGGGTTAACCATGTCTTTTCATGTCCTTTGCTATCTGATTTGCACAATTACATCAGTCTATGTGTGCAAAATTTCACACCTGTAGGGGTTAATTAAAGGTGTAAATTCGTAGCAAAAAAGTCCGGTTTTTTTTACAACGAATTTACACCTTTAATTAACCCCTACAGGTGTGAAATTTTGCACACATAGACTGATGTAATTGTTTGTGCAAATCAGATAGCAAAGGCCATGAAAAGACATGGTTAACCCTATGTACACCAAGTGTCATTTCATGTCGGGTGCTTCTGTCTTTTCACAGAAGCCGGCTTTACCCGGCAATTGAATCAGAGGATATTTTACTATGTGTACTAGTGTATAAACTATACATATATGTATATATATAGTCACAATGACATGTATATATATATATATGTTTTCTATGTGTGTATATTTAGTGTTTACAAGGAAATAAAGGTTTTTTTTAGTTGCGATATTTTGTTCCCATAGACTTACATTGGACTTCCGGTATCGGAATCGGATATCGACGATATTTAGTGATATCGGCGATACCATTTCGATACGATATTTTTAGATATCGAGCAGTATCGCTCAACACTAATTATCAGTATTACATGATGGAAATTTTAGATATTTTTAAAAACTTTTTAGTGATATTATTCACCAAATGTAAAGTTTTATGAATGTCAAAGATAACTTGTAATGCTGATTATGTTTTTAAGTCAGCCATTCATTGTCTACAGAATAAAAATGGTGTACATACTGTTACTTAGCCATCATTAATGGATTCTGATATGTACTTGTATGCTTTTATTTTAAACCGTATAGCAGATTATTTAACCTTTTTTAATTGTGGTTTGCATTGCTTTTCAACATGTTAATGTATGCGTTTATGTTTGTAAATTATTAATTTACATATATTTTTTTTAGTAAAATCATCATCTTATGGTACTAAAGGTTATATTTCTCTTGTTTGGAGTATAGACATTTTAATTGACACGTAACAAGGAAAATACTTGATCTAGTATTTAAACATCCTACTTGACCCTGGGCTCCAACACCGCCAGTTGTTGCTCGGAAGTGCTGTTAGCACAGTCAACACTTGCTCCTGTGTTACTGGGGTTCAGTAATGTCAGCTGTTCCCCTGCTGTGTGTACGGCAAACAGTCCTGCTGCCTCCACCCTGTTGTCTTCTCATCCCTGGGCTACAACACCGCCAGTTGTTGCCTGGAAGTGCTGTTAGCACAGTCAACACTTGCTCCTGTGTTACTGGGGTTCAGTATTGTCAGCTGTTCCCTGCTGTGTTACGGCAAACAGTCCTGCTGCCTCCACCCTGTTGTCTTCTCATCCCTGGCTACAACACCGCCAGTTGTTGCTCGGAAGTGCTGTTAGCACAGTCAACACTTGCTCCTGTGTTACTGGGGTTCAGTAATGTCAGCTGTTCCCCTGCTGTGTGAACGGCAAAAGTCCTGCTGCCTCCACCCTGTTGTCTTCTCATCCCTGGGCTACAACACCGCCAGTTGTTGCTCGGAAGTGCTGTTAGCACAGTCAACACTTGCTCCTGTGTTACTGGGGTTCAGTAATGTCAGCTGTTCCCCTGCTGTGTGTACGGCAAACAGTCCTGCTGCCTCCACCCTGTTGTCTTCTCATCCCTGGGCTACAACACCGCCATTTGTTGCTTGGAAGTGCTGTTAGCACAGTCAACACTTGCTCCTGTGTTACTGGGGTTCAGTAATGTCAGCTGTTCCCCTGCTGTGTGAACGGCAAAAAGTCCTGCTGCCTCCACCCTGTTGTCTTCTCATCCCTGGGCTACAACACCACCAGTTGTTGCTCGGAAGTGCTGTTAGCACAGTCAACACTTGCTCCTGTGTTACTGGGGTTCAGTAATGTCAGCTGTTCCCCTGCTGTGTGTACGGCAAACAGTCCTGCTGCCTCCACCCTGTTGTCTTCTCATCCCTGGGCTACAACACCGCCAGTTGTTGCTCGGAAGTGCTGTTAGCACAGTCAACACTTGCTCCTGTGTTACTGGGGTTCAGTAATGTCATCTGTTCCCCTGCTGTGTGAACGGCAAAAAGTCCTGCTGCCTCCAACCGGTTCTCTTCTCATACCTGGGCTACAACACCGCCAGTTGTTGCTCGGAAGTGTCATTGGCACGGGTACTCACTCCTGCCCAGACTGGTTACAGCACGCCATCTGTTTCCTGTCAGTGTAAACGTCACTTAGCCTCCAATAAGTTGTCCTGTCATCTTGCGGTCGGGTTAGCCGACTCTATGGTGCCTGGAGTTCAGGTGCTTCCTATGTGTGCTGCGGGATATGCAAATAAAGGCTGTTTCCGTTGTGACAATAGGACAATCACTCACTGTAGTACTGTGTGATTCGGTAACTGCGGCCGGCTCGCGGCCTGTCAACTTAAATTTACATGGGTACCTTCTGCTACCCGTCCGGGTTCCAGTACCGTCAGCTGGTTCTCCGCAGTGCCTTTGGCCTAGGTGCCTCCATCTCGGTATCCGAGTTCCAGCAACGTCTGCTGGTCCTTGGTAGTGCTTTGGAGCACAGGTACCTCCTGCTTAGTAACCGTGTCCCAGTAACGTCAGCTGGTCCTCGGTTGTGCCATTGGCTCTTTTCCTTCTGCTGCCCCTCCGGGTTCCAGCACAGTCAGCTGGTCCTCGTTACTTGCATTGGCTCTTGTACCTTCTGCTACCCGTTCGGGTTCCAGTACCGTCAACTGGTTCTCCGCAGTGCCTTTGGCCTAGGTGCCTCCATCTCGGTATCCAAGTTCCAGCAACGTCTGCTGGTCCTTGGTAGTGCTTTGGAGCACAGGTACCTCCTGCTTAGTAACCGTGTCCCAGTAACGTCAGCTGGTCCTCGGTTGTGCCATTGGCTCATTTCCTTCTGCTGCCCCTCCGGTTCCAGCACAGTCAGCTGGTCCTCATTACTTGCATTGGCTCTTGTACCTTCTGCTACATTTACAAGTTGAAGATTTTTTAAATGTTTTTTTGGGTAATCACTCTGGATCTCCAACAATGAAGACGACGACCCTGATGACCACCCCGAAGAAGATGACGACCACAAGGACGACGAGCATCAAGCCAACCAGCCTAAACACCATCACAAAGAAGAAATAAAAGATTACCCAACAGGACTGAGAAGGTTAAGACAAACTACAAGATACAGAACAAGAGACTTAAGAACAATAAGCAGAAGATCAAAAAGCAGAAGAACATGAAGTATAAGACCAAAATGAAGAGCAAAATATATGCTCTAAATTATAAGCAGAAGAAGACTAAGCAGTGTATGGGGGTGAGTCCGTTCCTCCTCGTGGTGCCCCTGGAAAATGCCTGCTGCTGCAGGCTAAACTGAACACGGAAAAATACTGTTGTAATTTAAATCTTTTGTGACAGCAAGAACGGAAGGATGAAAAATTCATACTTTGACAGATTACAAGTACAGGAATCTCTGTCACAAATAAGAATATGATGAAGAAGATGAAGTACAATATGAAGAAGAATAATAGTTTAATAAGAAGAATATGAGTAGTGTTGAGCGATACTGCTCGATATCTAAAAATATCGTATCGAAATGGTATCGCCGATATCACTAAATATCGTCGATATCCGATTCCGATACCGGAAGTCCAATGTAAGTCTATGGGAACAAAATATCGCAACTAAAAAAAACCTTTATTTCCTTGTAAACACTAAATATACACACATAGAATACATATATATATATATATACATGTCATTGTGACATATATATATACATATATGTATAGTTTATACACTTCTACATAGTAAAATATCCTCTGATTCAATTGCCGGGTGAAGCACCCGACATGAAATGACACTTGGTGTACATAGGGTTAAGGGTATGCCACACTAAACGAGATCGCAAACGAGATCACAAACGAGATCACTAAAATGGCACTATTTTGCGATCTCGTTAGCGACCTCGTTTTGTGTGGCATGTAGCAACGATGTGGCCCCTGCTGTGATGTCGCTGATCGTTCACTAGAGTTCTGGACCGTTTTTTGATCGTTGGCGTCCCACTGGTGAGCCTGAATCGCTGTGTTTGGCACCTTTTGCGAACGACGAGCGACCTCGTTTGTGACGCATGACTGTTTTGCGTCACGGAGTGGATCGCAATATCTGTAAGTTCTCTTTGCATCACAGAGAGGATCGCAGAAGTTGCAAAGCAGGCTAGCAGGATGCAGAGAGCAGGAGCGATGCTGGAAATTCCTATGAATCAGAAGTGCTCAGTACATGCTAATGACATCCTAACGACCGCCAAAGTCGTTAAAGAGATCGCTGACCGCTGATGAGTCGTTTTTGAGATCTCCTGTTTGGCAGCTACTAGCGACCTAAAAGAGATCACAAAAACAATCTCGTTAGCTTGCGTCATTATTGAGATCCCTAACGAGATCGCTAAGTGTGGCAGTACCTTTAATCATGTCTTTTCATGTCCTTTGCTATCTGATTTGCACAAACAATTACATCAGTCTATGTGTGCAAAATTTCACACCTGTAGGGGTTAATTAAAGGTGTAAATTTGTTGTAAAAAAAACGGACTTTTTTGCTACGAATTTACACCTTTAATTAACCCCTACAGGTGTGAAATTTTGCACACATAGACTGATGTAATTGTTTGTGCAAATCAGATAGCAAAGGACATGAAAAGACATGGTTAACCCTATGTACACCAAGTGTCATTTCATGTCGGGTTCTGCATTTTCACAAAAGCCTGCAATTGAATTAGCGGCTATTATACTATGTAGAAGTGTATGAACTATAAATATAAATATATATATATATGTGTCACAAATTCAATGACATGTATATATATATATATATATGAGGTGTAAAATTGTTTAAAAAAAATGCGTGGGCTCCCGCCCTATTTTCGCAACCAGACAGACAAAGCCAGCGAATGGGGGCAGATAATAATAGCCCAGAGAGGGACCATTATTTTTGGCCCCCCCTGGCTACTAACATCTGCCCCCAGACACCCCAGAAAAGACAAATCTATAATTAGATTTGCCCTTTCTGGCACTTTGCCCGTCTATTCCCATTGCCCTGTAGCGGTGGCGAATGGGTTAATATGGGGTTAAAGCCACATTGCAATTGAAAGGTGACCTTAAGCCAGGTTAATAATTGAGAGCTGTCAATTAGACAACTATCAATTATTAATCCTATTGCATGAAATAAAAATAAAACACACACACTTTAATTAAAAATCATTTTAATGAAATAAAGACACATGTTTTTGACCATCTTTTATTTGACTGCAAAAACAATTTCCTGTCATAAAAATAAAATAAAAAAGCAAAATTATTCTTAACTATCCCATGCACAGTCAGGTCCCACGGTGTAATCCTTCAGAAAGGGTTAATGTTTACTGCAGGGACCGCAGCTAATGCTGCAGCCTCACAGTAAACCCCAAATGAATGAGTTCCTCTCCTGGCTGACAGGAGAGGAAGTGGAAAGCTTAATTGATTGCTTTCCACTTTCACTTCAGGTCAGCCAGGGACACAATCAGTGACGTCAGAGGGAACTGATTAACAAAAATAGGGGTTCCCTTCGAATAAAAAATGGCGTGGGGTCCCCCTATTTTTGTTAACCAGCCAGATGAAGCAGACCGCTGAGGCCTGGATTTTCAGGCTGTTAAGGAGCCAAGATCCATGGACCTTGCCAGCCTGATAATACCAGGCCAGAGCAGTCTGCATATCTTGGCTGATTAACAAAAATAGGGGATCCCCTCGAAAAAAATTGGCGTGGGGTCCCCCCTATTTTTGTTAACCAGCCAGATGAAGCAGACCGCTGAGGCCTGGTTTTTCAGGCTGGTAAGGATCCAATATCCATGGACCTTGCCAGCCTGATAATACCAGGCCACAGCAATCTGCTTAGCTTGGCTGGTTAACAAAAATAGGGGATCACCTCGAAAAAAAAACGGCGTAGGGGTCCCCCTATTTTTGTTAACCAGCCAAGTAAAATGCAGACTGCTGCGGCCTGGTATTAAAAGACTATCAAGGCCCATGGATTTTGGCCCTCAACAGCCTGATAATACCAGGCTACAGCAGCCCCACATTTGGCGCATCAAAAGATGTGCCAATTGTGGCACTTTACCCGGCTCTTCCCACTGCCCTGTAGCGGTGGCAAGTGGGGTAATAAGGGGTTAATGTCATCGTTGATTGCACGGTGACAATAAGCCCGGTTAATAATGGAGAGGTGTCAATAAGACACCGATCCATTATTAATCCCAAAGTTATTAAATGCATAAAAAAAAAGACAAAGCAAGAAAAAAGTATTTTAATGAAATAAAAGAGACAACACAGTTTTCATTTCTTTTATTGTACTCTCATTCCTGCGACGCCATCGATCTCCTGTAAAAAAAGAAAAAAAAAAACCAACAGTATACCACCTGTCCGACGCAGTCCATAGTAACGACTGTCCCACGACGATCCAGCTCTGCTACATCGCAATGACAGGCAGAGCCTGCAATCGCGACGCAGCACAGCTGATTACCTGCTTCCCCAGCGGTGACGTCATCGGACTGACTGCTTTACGGCCGGGATTACCCAGCAGTCACTGCAGTTATCGCGAGAAACTGCATGTGACCGCCGGGGAAAGATGATGGCGGCCATGAAGCAGTCCAGGCCGTGACCGCCAGAGATCTTCTGCCAGGTAAGTGCCGCTGACTCCTGACAGACCCGACCGACGGACACTGACAGTGACAGACCCGACCGACGGACACTGACAGTGACAGTGACAATCCCGATTCCGGTATCCGATATGACGAAAATATCGGTATTCGGAATCGAAAGGCCGATACAGCTAATATCGGCCGATACCGATATTTGCAGTATCGTATCGCTCAACACTAAATATGAGTAATGTTAACAAAAAGATGAATAGCAAGAAGTTTAAGAAGAAGATAAAGAAGGTGAAGATGAAGAATAATTTGATGAAAAAGATGATGATGCTGCTGAAGATTATGAAGGAGAAAGTGTGTCAAAAGTTAAAAAGGTGAAGAGCATGGAAGTTGTGAAATATACATATTTGCCAAAATAGAAAAAACGTCAACAACATTGTCAATTTCTTCGTCAATCCGAACATCTTTAAAAAAAAATATATTTATGCTATTCCATTTGATTGGGTTAAACATCTATGCCTTTAATGTCTCCTCAACCTTCCCCAATACATTCTACATTACTCTTTGTTGTTTTTCTTCATGTACAATTAACCAACAAGGCAAGAATGGGGTTTTTTTTAATTCCGATATTTTGTTCCCATAGACTTACATTGGATTTCCGGTATCGGTATCGGGTATCGCCGATATTTTTGGAGTATCTGCGATACCATTCCGATTCCGATACTTTTGCCCTCTCTGGGCTATTATTATCTGCCCCCATTCGCTGGCTTTGTCTGTCTGGTTGCGAAAATAGGGCGGGAGCCCACGCATTTTTTTTAAACAATTTTACACCTCATATATATATATATATTATACATGTCATTGAATTTGTGACACATATATATATATTTATATTTATAGTTCATACACTTCTACATAGTATAATAGCCGCTAATTCAATTGCAGGCTTTTGTGAAAGACAGAAGCACCCGACATGAAATGACACTTGGTGTACATAGGGTTAACCATGTCTTTTCATGTCCTTTGCTATCTGATTTGCACAATTACATCAGTCTATGTGTGCAAAATTTCACACCTGTAGGGGTTAATTAAAGGTGTAAATTCGTAGCAAAAAAGTCCGTTTTTTTTTACAACGAATTTACACCTTTAATTAACCCCTACAGGTGTGAAATTTTGCACACATAGACTGATGTAATTGTTTGTGCAAATCAGATAGCAAAGGACATGAAAAGACATGGTTAACCCTATGTACACCAAGTGTCATTTCATGTCGGGTGCTTCTGTCTTTTCACAGAAGCCGGCTTTACCCGGCAATTGAATCAGAGGATATTTTACTATGTGTACTAGTGTATAAACTATACATATATGTATATATATATGTCACAATGACGTATATATATATATATATATATATATATATATATATGTTTTCTATGTGTGTATATTTAGTGTTTACAAGGAAATAAAGGTTTTTTTTAGTTGCGATATTTTGTTCCCATAGACTTACATTGGACTTCCGGTATCGGAATCGGATATCGACGATATTTAGTGATATCGGCGATACCATTTCGATACGATATTTTTAGATATCGAGCAGTATCGCTCAACACTAATTATCAGTATTACATGATGGAAATTTTAGATATTTTTAAAAACTTTTTAGTGATATTATTCACCAAATGTAAAGTTTTATGAATGTCAAAGATAACTTGTAATGCTGATTATGTTTTTAAGTCAGCCATTCATTGTCTACAGAATAAAAATGGTGTACATACTGTTACTTAGCCATCATTAATGGATTCTGATATGTACTTGTATGCTTTTATTTTAAACCGTATAGCAGAATATTTAACCTTTTTTAATTGTGGTTTGCATTGCTTTTCAACATGTTAATGTATGCGTTTATGTTTGTAAATTATTAATTTACATATATTTTTTTAAGTAAAATCATCATCTTATGGTACTAAAGGTTATATTTCTCTTGTTTGGAGTATAGACATTTTTAATTGACACGTAACAAGGAAAATACTTGATCTAGTATTTAAACATCCTACTTGACCCTGGGCTCCAACACCGCCAGTTGTTGCTCGGAAGTGCTGTTAGCACAGTGAACACTTGCTCCTGTGTTACTGGGGTTCAGTAATGTCAGCTGTTTCCCTGCTGTGTAACGGCAAACAGTCCTGCTGCCTCCCACCCTGTTGTCTTCTCATCCCTGGGCTACAACACCGCCAGTTGTTGCTCGGAAGTGCTGTTAGCACAGTCAACACTTGCTCCTGTGTTACTGGGGTTCAGTAATGTCAGCTGTTCCCCTGCTGTGTGAACGGCAAACAGTCCTGCTGCCTCCACCCTTTGTCTTCTCATCCCTGGGCTACAACACTGCCAGTTGTTTCTCGGAAGTGCTGTTAGCACAGTCAACACTTGCTCCTGTGTTACTGGGGTTCAGTAATGTCAGCTGTTCCCCTGCTGTGTGTACGGCAAACAGTCCTGCTGCCTCCACCCTGTTGTCTTCTCATCCTGGGCTACAACACCGCCAGTTGTTGCTCAAAGTGCTGTTAGCACAGTCAACACTTGCTCCTGTGTTACTGGGGTTCAGTAATGTCAGCTGTTCCCCTGCTGAGTGAACGGCAAACAGTCCTGCTGCCTCCACCCTGTTGTCTTCTCATCCCTGGGCTACAACACCGCCAGTTGTTGCTCGGAAGTGCTGTTAGCACAGTCAACACTTGCTCCTGTGTTACTGGGGTTCAGTAATGTCAGCTGTTCCCCTGCTGTGTGTACGTCAAACAGTCCTGCTGCCTCCACCCTGTTGTCTTCTCATCCCTGGGCTACAACACCGCCAGTTGTTGCTCGGAAGTGCTGTTAGCACAGTCAACACTTGCTCCTGTGTTACTGGGGTTCAGTAATGTCAGCTGTTCCCCTGCTGTGTGAACGGCAAAAAGTCCTGCTGCCTCCACCCTGTTGTCTTCTCATCCCTGGGGCTCCAACACCGCCAGTTGTTGCCTGGAAGTGCTGTTAGCACAGTCAACACTTGCTCCTGTGTTACTGGCGTTCAGTAATGTCAGCTGTTCCCTTGCTGTGTGAACGGTAAAAAGTCCTGCTGCCTCCACCCTGTTGTCTTCTCATCCCTGGCCTCCAACACCGCCAGTTGTTGCCTGGAAGTGCTGTTAGCACAGTCAACACTTGCTCCTGTGTTACTGGGGTTCAGTAATGTCAGCTGTTCCCCTGCTGTGTGTACGGCAAACAGTCCTGCTGCCTCCACCCTGTTGTCTTCTCATCCCTGGGCTACAACACCGCCAGTTGTTGCTCGGAAGTGCTGTTAGCACACTCAACACTTGCTCCTGTGTTTCTGGGGTTCAGTAATGTCAGCTGTTCCCCTGCTGTGTGAACGGCAAACAGTCCTGCTGCCTCCACCTGTTGTCTTCTCATCCCTGGCTACAACACCGCCATTTGTTGCTCGGAAGTGCTGTTAGCACAGTCAACACTTGCTCCTGTGTTACTGGGGTTCAGTAATGTCAGCTGTTCCCCTGCTGTGTGTACGGCAAACAGTCCTGCTGCCTCCACCCTGTTGTCTTCTCATCCCTGGGCTACAACACCGCCAGTTGTTTCTCGGAAGTGCTGTTAGCACAGTCGACACTTGCTCCTGTGTTACTGGGGTTCAGTAATGTCAGCTGTTCCCTGCTGTGTGTACGGCAAACAGTCCTGCTGCCTCCACCCTGTTGTCTTCTCATCCTGGGCTACAACACCGCCAGTTGTTTCTCGGAAGTGCTGTTAGCACAGTCGACACTTGCTCCTGTGTTACTGGGGTTCAGTAATGTCAGCTGTTCCCCTGCTGTGTGAACGGCAAAAAGTCCTGCTGCCTCCACCCTGTTCTCTTCTCATCCCTGGGTTACAACACCGCCAGTTGTTTCTCGGAAGTGCTGTTAGCACAGTCTACACTTGCTCCTGTGTTACTGGGGTTCAGTAATGTCAGCTGTTCCCCTGCTGTGTGAACGGCAAAAAGTCCTGCTGCCTCCACCATGTTCTCTTCTCATCCCTGGGCTACAACACCGCCAGTTGTTTCTCGGAAGTGCTGTTAGCACAGTCTACACTTGCTCCTGTGTTACTGGGGTTCAGTAATGTCAGCTGTTCCCCTGCTGTGTGAACGGCAAAAAGTCCTGCTGCCTCCACCCTGTTCTCTTCTCATCCCTGGGTTACAACACCGCCAGTTGTTTCTCGGAAGTGCTGTTAGCACAGTCTACACTTGCTCCTGTGTTACTGGGGTTCAGTAATGTCAGCTGTTCCCCTGCTGTCTGAACGGCAAAAAGTCCTGCTGCCTCCACCATGTTCTCTTCTCATCCCTGGGCTACAACACCGCCAGTTGTTTCTCGGAAGTCTGTTAGCACAGTCTACACTTGCTCCTGTGTTACTGGGGTTCAGTAATGTCAGCTGTTCCCCTGCTGTGTGAACGGCAAAAAGTCCTGCTGCCTCCACCCTGTTCTCTTCTCATCCCTGGGTTACAACACCGCCAGTTGTTTCTCGGAAGTGCTGTTAGCACAGTCTACACTTGCTCCTGTGTTACTGGGGTTCAGTAATGTCAGCTGTTCCCCTGCTGTGTGAACGGCAAAAAGTCCTGCTGCCTC
>JARQOD010000005.1:286627162-286645539 GCA_033576555.1 Oophaga sylvatica
TTTTTATTAAGTCAAAAATCCTAAATTTGTGAAAGTTTAAAATGTCAAAGCCAAAGTTACAGTTATAAACCCCCGGGAAAACCATCCTACTTAAATTTGGAAGGGGAAAAGATGATCTTCTACCTAACAATAAAATAAAAAAAAGGCTGGGGGCACTTCTAGTATAGCAACTATGACTAAAGGGGATATCACAGAAAACAATTGGAATTTTTTCCCACCAGTTTTTTTGGTGTTTTGTAACTGCGCACAGTTTGCAAGCTTTCAGCAAGTTGGTAAAACCCTTCCTAATTTATAAAAAATCCAGTTTAAGCTTTATTTTTTTCCTTAAAAATTTTATATATTCATTTAAACGCTGGACATACATTAAATGAAGGTGGTTTTAAAACTTCTGTACATTTTGGCATATAGAAATTTGGGGGTGTAGGGGTCCCCTTTTCCCCACAGTATAATGTTGTTTATTGATATTGGGGTCCCAAGAAATGCTGGAAAAAAATTAAGTAGCAATTTTAAAAAGGTCTTACCCCCTGATTTTTTTCCTTTTTTGGTCATAGATATTTTAAATTTCTTTTTTTAAGATTAGTTATCATTTACTGCTTGCTCAATGGCACATCATATTGCATTTTAAATATTTGTTAGTATTTATCGTCATGCATATCCCGCGTTATGTATGGTATGTTATGCTGTTTACTGATCAATTAATTGATTTATATTTTGATAGATCGGGGCGTTTCTGAACGTGAACATTTATACCAAATGTTGTATATATATTTTTTTAACCCTTTAATTTTCAATGAGGCGAAAGGGGGTGATTTGAGCTTTTAGTTTTTTTTTTTAATTTTTTTTTAAATGTAAGTGGTTAATTTTAGTGTTTTTGTGTGTATAATATTGTGGAAAATGAGAAACATGGAAAATTCACATGCCTTGAGCAAGTGGTAAATCTAAATTTATTGTCAACATATTTTACATGTGGAATCCTTATGCCAAAAGGAACAAATTTGAGGGGTAAGATTACCAATTTGCAAAGTTCATTTTTCTTGCACCTTATGTATATATTTATGTATTCCAATATGATGTTTGTATTGCCTTGTTGTAGGGAAAGCGTAGTACCCTATTCAGCCCACAATATGGGGACATAGTTATGCTCAGAGTGTATATAGTTAATGTAGGAGGGGCTAACTGTGGTTAAGCTGGGAAATCATCCGGCATTATTGTCAGTTGAGCCAGAGAGCCCTGCAGGGCAGTCAGCCCCGTAACATTTGAAGATAAGAGCCCAGTTGTTCAGGCCGTGAGGGCCACAGATACAGCAATGCAGATTACAACAAGACAGATGGTAGCAAGACAGCTGGCAGCAGGACAGCAGCACAAGTCACTCATCATGTGGCTGCTTACACGTGGGTAGATGGCCTTTTGTCTTTGGCTAAACAGATAGGGGAATCACAGAAGTTAGTAAGCTGGACGGGAGGAACTGGGACGTCCCGGTACCCCGAGCATGTAAGGGAAAGCACAGGGAAAGTGGATGAAGCAAACTTTGTGGAACCCATTGTGTTGCTGTGATTGATGTGAACGATTGAGAAAAGATAACAGTAAAGTTACCCGTTTAAAGTTGGAGCTTGACTGTGTCTCTGTCTGTGAACCAGTGTCTGGAGAGAATCCTCACCCATCTAGAGAAAGCCCTGATGGTGAAGCATGAAGCAACAGGTATGCTGACAGAGAACTGTGATGTGTATTTGAGGGGAGGCCGGGGCGCGCCTGGCATGTTTACCTCAGTTATGACTATCACCCTCGCCGAATCTTACAAAAGTATGTACCCTAAATGTCTGATTATGATAAAGCAGGAGGAAATGCATGGAGTAGTATGAGGGGGTTGAGGTATGTCCTCCTGTGGTGATATTTGTGCATAGTCTGCATGTACTCTATTATCTGTGAAGTGTAATGGCACTTGCACTTTATATTGCCATTCTGAATCATGAACTATATTTCTTTATAGCCTTCTTAAATTAGATAACAATTGGTGATTACTGGTATCATTTTTGGGCAGAAGAAATATATGATTAATGACCTAAGAACCTTCACTTCATCTTGTACATTACGTTAATCAATTTTTTAAATGTTAATCATGAGTGTTATTATTGCCTAATAAATTTACATTGTACTTGATATACAAGATGTTATGTACATGCTTAATGGACTCATGGTATATTATTATAGTCATCTAGATTTATCACCACCATCCTTTTGAGGTCATCCCCTCTCCCCTCCCCCTCGGAGCTGTTTTTTAATCATTTTTAACTTGTCCTTGTTTTGTGTTTGTTTTTATGTATGATTTATTTACTGAATAAAAGTAATAATGCACAGCAGCCTGAGACATGCCCCAGAGAATCTGGTGAGCAACACCCCATTTGTAAAGACCGTAAAATTCAAAACACAAAATAAAAAAAAATCCACATATCTGGCAAAGAATGGCCGATTTAACAAAAGTAAAAATGGGAATACTGTGGGGAGCAGAAGAAATAAAAGAACTCTTTAAAGGGAATCTGTCCCCCTTTTTTCGTATGTAAGATGCGGCCACCGCCATCAGGGCTTATCTGCAGCATTCTATAATGCTGTAATAAGCCCCCGATGTAACCTAGAACAACTTGAAAAATAAGAAAAACTAGTTAGCTTATACTCACCCGGGGGCGGTCAGGTCTGATGGGATTCGCAGATCCGGGTCCGGCGCCTCCCATCTTCTACCGATGACGTCCTCCTCCTTGCTTCTTCGCACTCCTGCGCAGGTGTAACTTTATCTTCCTGTTGAGGGCAGAGCAAAGTACTGCAGTGCGCAGGCGCTGGCCTCTCTGACCTTTCCGGACCTGCGCATTGCAGTACTTTGCTCTCCCTCAACAGGGCAGATAAATTATGCCTGCGCACGAGCGCAACAGAACAAGGAGGAGGACGTCATCGCTAAAAAGATGGAGGCGCTGGACCCAGACCTGCACGCCCATCGACCGGACCCCCCCGAGTGAGTATAATATAAATCTTTTTTTTATGTTTTTTGGTTACATCGGGGCTTATCTACACATTACAGAATGCTGTAGATAACCCCCCGATGGCGGTGGCCGTATCTAATATAAAAAGGGGGCAGATTTTCTTTAAGATAACTTTTTCCCCAAACCAAAAAAGAAAATCCCCCATATATTTTATGAAAAGCATCTCCAAAAAAAGTTTTTTCCCCTGAATAATTTTTTTTTTACAATTGCAATATTTTGTCAAAATTCCTTATCCTGGTTTACATTTTTTTAGCTGCACCCCCAAATATTTATACATTGCCAAAACCATGCAATACAAAAAGGGGTTTCTTTTTCTTAAGGAAATTTTATTTTAGATCCCCTCCCGGGGGTTTTTAAATACATCGTTTTTTTTTAAAAACCTAAAAAATTTGTTTTTTAAGTTTAAAAAAAATTTCCCTTTTGTACACTACTAAAAACTTCTGGATTCCCCTTTTTTTCTCTTATTCCTTCCTTAATAATAAAAGCGGTACAAAAAAACCCAAAATTTTCCCCCTTTTTTTCCCAAAAAAAATTTTTCCTTTTAAATCTTGATCTTCTCCAAAATCAATTGGTGGACCAGGTATGAAATTTAAAATCATTTTCTTTTTAATTTTTGAACAAATTTTTAAAAAACTTGCTAAATGTGCTGTGAATTTCCTCAAACTTTTTTTTATTTATCTCCTCTTTTTAAATCTTTTTTTTTGAACTATTCCTTTTTAACACTAAAAAATTTTAATACCTTTATTTTTTTTCGCTCTAATCTTTTTTTAAATTTTAGTGAACATTTTGTTGAAGAAAATTTTTGAGAAAAACACATCTTTTTCTCTAAAAAATTTTTTTTTACAAATTTTTTCAAAAATTCTGTGTTAGGGCATTTCCCTTTGCAAAAGATAATCCATCCCCCTCACAATGGGGGCATACAAAATGCTGATTAACAGCAAAATTTAAATTTTCCCTTTAAAAGCCCCCCCTCACACAGCGATCTCGCTACGAGATCGTCCCCGAGTCACTAGTTTGGGGGCGCGCACGGTCCCCGCGTTTCGCTGTGTGTGAAAATTAGCGATGTCACCCCCCCCTTGGGGGTTCGTATCGTCGCTAAAAGCCCCGGCCCCTTTTTTTGATCGCTGGTCCCCCGGGCCAGGAAAGATCGCTGCGTGTGAAAAGGGGGGGGACCAGCGATCCGCGGGTACCAAAGGGAACAGGGGTTTCCAGGCGTGGGGCTGTGCTAGAAACCCCCCTGTTTATTTTTATACCAGCCCCCCGAGCAGGGGCGGTAACCAAGGTACAAGCGGGGTTTTTCCCCCCCCGCGCAGGCCTTTTAAAAAAGATGTGTTTTCCCTTTGGGCCAGTCCCTGCTCAGGGCGCTGGATCCAAGGGGGCCCCCGGGGAATAAACGTATTTCCCCCCGGGGTGTTGTGGGGATCGCTGTCCTGGGGTTTCATCGCCACGAAAATCGTCGCGGGGTTTACATTCTGACTTCCACGCTTTTGGGTTTCTGTTTCTTTGTGTTTGGCTGGGGAGGTTTTTCGTCTGGGGTCGGTTCTGGGTTTGGGGCGTTTTCCCCCCCAAAATTTTATTATTTTTTGATTGGTTTTTTTTAAAACCCCGGGTTTTGTTTTTTGGGGGGGTTTCCCTGAAAAAATTTTTTATGCGACCACAGATAGGGGGGAATCTGTATAACTTAAGTTAAAAAGCTCCTTTGTTTTTTAACTCAACTTGCTTTTTAAATTTTTATCCAAACCCTTTATGTTTTTTTCTGTTTGGGTTTGGGGGTCGGTTTTCCCGTCTGTCCCCCTTTTTTTAATCTTGTTTTTGCAGAGATCAGCCCTATCCCTTTTTGGGGGGAATCAGGGGGGTTTTAGGACCCGATTACGGTTCAGGGCTGATAGGAACTAGGTTTTTGGGGGGAAATTGGACCCCTGACCATTACAGTACCTCCAAGGGGGGGTTTTGTTAGGCCCCCGTTTTTTTTGGGCAGGTTTCCCCCCGGGCCCCCCCCCTTTCCCGGCAGGTAAAAGTCTCAAGATTAACCCCGGGTTTCCCAAATTTTTTGTCAGGGGAAAACCCTTTTTTTTTAAAAGGGTGTTGGGGAAAATTTTTGTTGTATAGGTGTTGTTTCTGAAAAAAAATTTTCTGAATCGTACACATACTTTTAAAAAGGTGAATTTTCACTGGACCCCAAAAATTTTTCCCCGTTCCTGGATCCATGCCCAGTGGGGGTGCAGTTCAGGGGGATCCATGGAGCTACGGGGGTTTTAAATCCCAAAATTTTGTCTCCCCCCGGAGAAACCAATTTGAACCCAAATAGCTCCCCGGCGGACTGGTGGGGGAGACAAAAATTTTTTCCCCCTTGGGGAAATGAAAAATTTATTTTTGGGGTTGGGCCCCCGACACAGGAGTAAACGAGAGGGGGATTTTTTTCTCGCCCCTCGGGGGGCCCCCAAAACCGGGGATTCCCCTTCCCCCCCCCGGGGTCAAAGTCTGTGATCTTTTTTTTTTCCCCCGGGTTTGGTATATGCCCCCAAAGGGGGCTCTCTGGCCCGAGCAAAAAATTTTAAGTACGCGGGGGATCGCCCCGGGGAGGAATTTGTTTGATTCCCCTAGATGGGCCACAGTATAGGGGGGAAAACCCCCCGTTTTTGGAGTCGGGGTTTGGGCTGGGCTTTTGAAAAATTTTAAAAGGGCGGTTTTTGGTCATATGATTCTCCCCCATCACTGGGGGGGTGTTTGGGCCCCCACTATCCGACTGAAAAAACGGCTTGGGAGGGGGTGAGGAACCCCCCCTTTTGTTTTTCCCCCCTATACAAAAGGCCCCCAGGTTTGGGTTTCCCCCCTTTTTTGTTCAGGGAGCCTAGCAGTGGAGGGACATCATTTGGGAGGAGGGGGGGTGGTACCAGCAGACTAGAAGGGGTTTTTTCTGCGGAAAGGGGGCTTTTGGGGGGGTGTCCCCCTCCCCCGGGCCCTTTTGAAAAAAAAATTTTTGGGGAAAATGTTAACCCCGGTTTTTGGGGGCGCAACCGGGGGATGTTTTTTGCCCCCTATTTTCTCAGTTCCCCCTTTTTTCCGTGAATGGTGGTTGGTCGAGGGGGAGAATTTTTTGTTCTTCTTGAAGGGGGTGGGGGGTAACGGTTGCGCTCAGTTTGCTCAGGCTCAAATATGCCCCTAGTTTTTGGCCAACCCCCTCCATATTCTCCTTGACCCGGGGCCCTGGGCCCCAAGGGGCTTTGTTCATGAGGTCCAAAACATTGATTTTTGGGTGGGGGGTAAAAGGGAAAAAATTATTTTTATTGTTGGGGTTACCTCCCCCCCTTTTTTGGGGGCCCCTTGGGGTTGGGGTTAAACATACCCGTGATTTTTTTCGCCCCGAGAGTAAGCCAATGGGGGGATTTTTCAAAAATAACTAGAAAACAGTCTCAGTGCGGCGTGCTGTCATTGCCCCTTTTTTTAGGTTTTGGGGGTGTGTTCTTGAGGGGGGGTCAAGTTGCCTCCTCATCGGGGGATGACTGCTTTTTTTAACTCCCCCCCGGCTAATTGCCTAAAGCTATTTTTAACCTTTCTGGTCCGAGAGGGGGCTATGAAGTATTTTTTGGAAAGTCTGGCCAAAGGGATATTCCTTCATTTTCCCCAGGGGCCCCGGGTTTTCTTGTGAAAAAAAAGATGGGGCCTAGCCCTTTTTGGATTTCCCGCCCTTAATGGGGTTATGTTCGAGTTTTACCTCTCCCCCTTTCCGATCTTTCAATCAATTGGGGGCCAAAGGGTTTTTAAAAATTTGGGGTTCAGGGGGGGTTTAATTTTTGGGGAAAAAAAGGGGGGGGTGGAAAAGGGCGTTAAACACCCCGGGAGGGACATTTGAGAACCTTGTATCCCTTTTTGGGGCTGATACGCCCCCGCAGTATTCCAAAAATTTTGTTAATGCTTTTTTTGTCATTTTTTGGGGGGGTGTTTGGTCGATATTTGGTGACATTTTTTATCCCCCGACTTGTGCTCACCAGGGCATGTGGGCAGTTTCAGGTCTTGCGGACAAAAAACTTACGCCAAACTAAAAAATGTGTTTTTTCTGTACGGGAATTCTTTTTTTGGGGTTTTTGGGGGTCACCTCCGGTTTCCTTGGGCCCAAAAAATGAGAGCAGTGCTTGAATGGGATCCCGAGGATTTAGGCTCTGCAGGTTTTCGGGGGTTTGTAACTATACGGAAATGTATTTGAATTTCTCATCTGTTGAAAAACCTTCCTGACATGACAAGAAAAGGGCGGATTTTTCTAAATGGTGGGAAAGCTTGCCAAGTTTTTCCCCTTTTTAAAAAATGTTTTTTTCGCACCCTTCTATCCAACCAGATGCTAAAACTTCATTGGGGAGGGGAGGGGGTGACGTGGGGGGGGGCAATTTGTCCAGGGCCGCCCCCCTAAATGGCACCGTGCGCTTTTTTTTTAAGAATTGTCGCCCGCGAAAGGAATTAGATATCGGAAATGGGGGAATTTTGGGGATTAAGTGGCTTTTGAAAAGGGGCCCCTTTTTTTGGGGGGAACCACCGGTTACCGCATTTTCGATCACAAAAAACCCGTGTTTTGGAACTCTAAGCGTCAATTTTCCCAAAACTCGGGTCGTTGTTTTTACCCCGGGTTTTAATTTTGTCGAATATCGCCCCGGGGCTAAGAATTTAGGCTGATGCCTTCTCGCAGTTTCCCAGGGCCGGAAAAGGATGACCCCTTCCTTCCTTCATGGGGGTTGGCGGTGTATGTTTTTGAGTAGGAGGAGGATTAGGGCCGGGGGACGCCCCGGGACCTTCAGGGGACTGTTTGCCAATTTGTTTTAAAAAAGGTTAGGGAATTATTTCTGTTTGCAGGACATCCGGGGGTAAGGCTACTTTAAATCTCCTTTTTCCCCGGGTTTTGGGGCCAACGTTAATAAAGTTTAAAACTTTTGCGCATTTTGGGGTTTGTGCTCGCTCTAAAACCCCCCCATCCCCCCCCGTCGGGGGCCCTTTTCCCTTAAAAATTCCGGGCGTCATGGACTCATTTTTCTATGGCTTCTTTCGGTTTTTTCCCCCTGTCAGGAAAACTGTCATATGGGGGTTTTTGACGGTTTTATAAGGGGCACTTTTATTGCTTTTTGCCCCCCAAAAGCTAAAATTGGGGACGGTTTTCATTGGGGAGATTTTAAACTTCAGGGGGTTTTTCTGTGGGGTGTAGATAGGGGGGCTCAGTTTGTTTTAAAAATTTTTGGGGGCATTTTTTTTCTGGGGGGTCCATTGTATTTTCCTGGGGTTTTCACCCCCAAAACCCCCCCAAAGGTCAGCAGAGGGTTAAAAACCTTGGGAATTACTTCGGTTTTTTGTCTCAGAAACCGGGGACTGGTCCTTTTTCCCTTTGGGGGTTCGTTTTAAAAACGGGGAGCGAGTCCACTGGAAGTCCCCGTTTTTGGGGGAAAGGTTTTTTTATCCCCAGTTTTGTACTTTCAAGGGGGGGGGGGGGCCCTTCTGGGGTTCTGAGGGGACTTTTCCCCTCGCACTTGCTTCTTGTGGGGTTTTTTTGAATAAATTTTTGCTATGGGAAAATTATAAAAATATGGGGGGATGGAGGAGATTTTTTTGGGCCAGTTGAAGGAACGATTTGGTATGGGGTTTCTACAGGGTTAAAACTTAAAGTTCCCCCCTGGAAAATGGGGGCCCCGATTCATCGGGCCTTTTTGGATCAGTTCCTAAAATTAAAACCGTGGGGTTTCGTCTGGACCTCCCTCCCCCGTTTTTAAAACCCCCAATTTTTCCACAAGTCTTATTAAGAGGTTTGTGGCACCAGTCAACCCCCAATCTACCTAATCCGTGGTGGCATGTAAAAATTTGGGGTTTCAAATGTCAAAAATTTTATCACGTCTGAATCGCCGGTCCCTCAGTCTTGGGGATTGGAGGGGTAGGTCCCCAGGAGAGGCGTGGGTTCCTGCGTTGACATTTTAAGCAATCTTGGTTCGGACCCCTTTCCCAGAACTCACCCGGGGGGCCCGGCCTGAGGGTCCGGAGGCCCCTCGTAGAAGGGGGGGTACTGTCATGTGTGCATCGCCACGAAGATCGTCGCGGTTGCACATTCTGACTTCTCACAGCTGAGTTGCTGTTTCTTGTGTTTGGCAGTGAGGGAGTTAATTCTGTCTGTGCTCGGTTCTGGGACTGGGTTCAGTTTCTCCCGGCTGCAATTGATTATTTGTTGATTGGTTTCCTTTAAATCCCTGGTGTTCTGTTTTGGGAGTTGCCAGTGAAATTCTTCATGCAGACCACAGATAGGATTGAATCTGTATAGACTTAAGTTAAAGAGCTCCTTAGTTGTTTTAAGCTCAACTTGCTTAGAATTTTATATCCCAGACCATTTATGTTCCTTCTGTGTTTGAGTGTGTATGCGAGTCTGTGTTTTCTCCAGTCTGTCCTATATGTCTAATCTGTGTATTTAGCAGAGATCAGCCCATATCCTTTGGTGGTAATCAGGGTCCTTCTTAGGACTGATTACAGGGTTCAGGGACTGATAGGAGACTAGGTTAGGCTGGAGACTTGGACCTCTGAACCATTATCAGTACCTCCAGGGTGAGGGATTAGTTAGGACCCCAGTTTTAGGGTCAGGTTAGACCCCGGTCCTCCTCTTTCCTGTGACAGCGTATCAAGTCCTAAAGATTAACCCTGAGTTCAACGGATATCGTGTCAGGTAAATCTATTCTATATTTACATGCTGATGTTGCTAAACTATATGTTGTATAGAGTGTTGTTTCTGTAAGAATAGTTTACTGACATCGTACACATATTCATTAGACAGCGTGACAATCGCTGCCTGAGCTGCCTGTTTGGCAGCTCAGCAGCGATCATGTAGCGATACACCAGCGATCCTGACAAGTGCATATCGTTGTCGGGATCGCTGGTGTATCGCTATGTGAGACCCAGGCCTTAGGCTTGCCGAAATTAAAGGCCACTCTAAAATGTCTATATTTATCACACAGCACAATGCCACACATGTGGCAAGTTTTGAGGGAGCATGCAATTGGCATGCTAACTGCAGTAGTGTCCACCTGAGTTGTTGCCCATGAATTGAATGTTCATTTTTCTCTTATAAACCATTTCCAAAAGTGTTTCTGAAAATTTGGTAGTATATCCAACCAGCCTCACAACCGTAGACCACGTGTAACCACACCAGTCTAGGACCTAAACATCCAGCATCTTCACCTCCAAGATTGTCTGAGATCAACTACTTGGACAGTTGTTGCAACAATCGGTTACCAAAACCAAGGAATTTCTGCACAAACTTTCAGAAACCATTTCAGGGAAGCTCTTCCGCATGCTTGTCATCATCTCAGGGTCTCCACCTGACTGCAGTTCGTCTTCATAATGGACTTGAGTGGGCAAATGCTCACATTCAATGGCATCTGGCATGTTGGAGAGGTGTTCTCTTCATGGATGAATTCCGGTTTTCACTGTACAAGACAAATGGCAAACTGAGTGTATGGCGTCGTGTGAGTGAGCGGTTTGCTGATGTCAACAATGTGAATCTAGTTGCTCATGGTGGCAGTGGAGTTACAGTATGGGCAAGCGTATGTTATGGGCAGTGAACACGGGTGCATTTTATTGATGCAGTTTTGAATGAACTGAGATACCATGACGTGATCCTGAGGCCCATTGCTGTGCCTTTTGCCATCACCTCATGTTGCAGCATGATAATGCACAGCTCTATGTTGCCAGGATCTGTACACAATTCCTGGAAACTGAAAACGTCCCAGTTCTTGCATGGCCAGTATACTTGCCGAACATTTCACCCATTGAACATATCTGGGATGTCCTGGATTGGTGTATATGACAACGTGTTCAAATTCATGCCAATATCCAGCAACTTCACACAGCCATTGAAAAGGAGTGGACCAACATTTCACTGGCCACAATCAACCACCTGTTCCACTCTATATGAAGGAGATGTGTTGTGGTATTGTGAGGTAAATGGTGATCACACCAGATAGTGACTGGTTTCCTGACCCCCTAGGACCCTCCAAATACTGTAAAACTACACATCTTCAAGTTGCCTTATATTGTGACCAGCATAAGCCACACCTATGCAATAATCATGCTGTAATCAGTATTATTATTATTATTTTTTAGTATTATAGCGCCATTTATTCCATGGCGCTTTACATGTGAAGAGGGGTATACATAAAAAAACAAGTACAATAATCGTAAACCATACAAGTCACGACTGGCACAGGAGGAGAGAGGACCCTGCCTGCAAGGGCTCACAATCTACAAGGGATAGGTAAGGATACAGTAGGTGAGGATAGAGCTGGTCGTGTAGCAGTTTGGTTGTTACTGCAGACTGTAGGCTTGTCGGAAGAGGTAGGTCTTCAGGTTCCTTTTGAAGTTTTCCACAGTAGGCGAGAATCTGATATGTTTCGGTAGAGAGTTCCAGAGTAGGGGGGATATGCGGGAAAAATCTTGTATGCAATTGTGGGAAGAGGAGATAAGAGGGGAGTAGAGAAGGAGATCTTGTGAGGATCAGAGGTTGTGTGCTGGTAAGTATCAGGAGTCTATCTAGTGATGTCATGATGCCTGTTGTGCTGAAACTCAGACGCATAACCTGAATTGTTGAAGAGAGAGCTGAGGACTGCCTATTACACCATTACATTCAACTGAATCTGCATAATAACAATGCAGATACTGTTGAAATTGAGATTCATTGTGGGTGGCTTCCTCACTACCCTCTGACTCACCAACCTCAAAGTGTGACCTGCTGCTAATAGTGGTATGCTACTACCATAAGGCCTCCTTCTGTTTATAATAAATATTATTGATTAACCAAAAAATAACTTTACTTTATCAAATAATCAAGTGCCATTGATATCAACTGTTTTAAATTTACCATATACTGTATTGTATTTACTTATTCAGATCGTGATCTGCTGCTCATTTAGTGCCATTTGATGTAGTACACAGGAATCGAGTGGTTTGGGCAGCATGCACTGCTTAACAGCTTCCCTTCAACTACTCAAAAGAGCTGAATATTTAGCACATTATAATTATAAAAAGCTACTACTGAATTTTATAGATTATAAAACACATCGAACCATAAGACGCACCCCAACATTTTGGTGAGGAAAATAGGAAAAATTTGTTTAAAATAAAATGATGGTGTGCCCATTTTTACGGTAGTTTAGCGAGGGCAGGGGCAGCTGTAGTTGAGTGTGGACCAGGAGGCAGAGTCACTGCTGCAGGAAGCTGGCAGCGGTGGCAGGAGTTGGGCAAAGCTATGAACCCCAGGCTGGAAGAAAGGGGTGTTTAGTGGTGCGAGGCTGGGGCGGGCTCCAACCTTTCAGAAAATGTCTGGAGTCCCTGCACTTTCCATCTTTTCACTGAGCTGGACTTCAGGAAAATGACTGCTGAAGGCGGCGCATGCTCAGATTGACAACTCGGCTCCCGCATGAGATCTTGTCTCCCGAGATCTCAATCTGCGCATGTGCCGCCTCTGGCAGGCATTTTCCTGAGGTCTATCACAACAAAAAGGATGGATGTGGGTACTCCTGACATTTTCTGAAAGCCTGGGACCTACCACAGCCATGTATGGCTGAACATCCCCTCCTCACAGCCCGAAGTATCATACCACTCCTGCCGCTACAACCAGCTTCCTTCAGGAGCAACACTGCCTCCTGGTACCCTGCTCCACAGCATCTGTTTCCTCCCAGTAAGCTACATTTGGATTGTAAGACACACCACCCAACTCCCCCAAATTTAGGGGAAAAAAGTGCATCTTATAATCTGAAAAATGCGTTAATTTAGAAAATACATGAAAACTCCAATCTTAAGTGAAACCTGCCATGTAAAATAATGCTATTAGTCTGCAGATTTGGGGTTAATCTTCAGGTTAATAGTGTTCTGACACCCTGCAGCGCTAGCAATGAAAGCCCTGTTGCCAGGAGTAAATTAACTTTATTCCTCTCAGCAGGCTCGCTCTTTCATTCACAGGGGTGGCAGCGGCACAGTTTCAGTCACCGCTCTGTGCATAGAGAAGGGAGGCTGCAACCGTACCTCTGGTACTGACTGAAAGTTGGCCCTAATGCTGAGCTGGCTGACAGTCAGTGCCGGGGTGCAGTTACATCCACCACTTTTTCTGCACAGAGCGGTGACTGAAACTGTGTCCGTGCCACCCCTGTAACTGAAAGATCGAGCCTGCCTAGAGGGAAAATAGTTATTTTCCTCCTGGCATCAAAGCTTTCTGCATGAAGCTAGAACACTATTAACCTGTAGACTAACCCCATATCTGCAGGTTAATAGCATTATTTTACATGGCAGGTTCTGGTTAAGATCAATTTGGTAGTTTTCATATATTTATGAAATTAATGGATTTTTATAACTGCATTGTGCTAAATATTCAGCTTTTTTGTATGGTTAAAGGAAACCTGTTAGGCAATGCATGCTGCCCAAACCGCTCAATTAGTATGGGGCCACCCCGGGTAAGTTTTTCCCAGTGCTTCAGATGATTGACACATCTCTACCTCACGGTACCTAGGGTAAGACCTGTCAAACACCTGGTGTGGCGCTAGAGGATCTTCAAAGTATTTTGTCTTTGAAACACTGGAATGTTTCACAGAATAATATACCTGGCTGTAATTGTGCAGAGATACTGCGATTCATGCTTTCCTTAGTTTTAGCAGAATTAAATGCCTAAGTTCCATTTAGTAATTGTCATGCTACTTTGCAATGATGTAATTGATAAATGATGTACCCATATTTAATTGGTAGTTTTGATTTTAAATGATTTACCCAACCCAACATACCAGTGATGACTATGATTAAGAATGCCGAGGGCACTGGAAATGCATCAGTTTTTCTATCATGCGGAGAGTGTTTTTTAATGCAACATGATTAAAAAAAAATTAAAAATAGGGATTTTAAGGGAAATGTGGTTAGCTATGAGTGAACTGTGCTATTTCATCATGTAAACGGTACTTGTAGTAGAGGTGCTGAATGTGGGAAAATGAGAAAATATAAGAATTTGAGCAACTAGGTAGTTACATGATTGGGGCAGAGCATCTCCAAAATAGCAGATTTTGGTGGGTACTTTCAGTATGCAGTGTTTTGCCAAGTTTTATTGACCGAAAGGGAAGGCTACACAATATTAGGAACAGTATGGATAATGCTGTGGCTAATCTCACTGTAGCTTCTAGTCACCATAAATATATAAAGAGTTTATAAAACATTTTAGAAATACAGTATATAAAAATGTATTAGTCTGATTTTCCCACTTGATCAGACATGGGTGAATTTACCATTAGACTTTGCCGTTCCTCAGTTTAGACCTTTAAACTAGACATTTTACAAGTAATCATAGGTGTATATTAAACACAAAGGCGTTTATTCACAGTTATAATGTTTGAAATACATTTGTGAGCGTAGGGATTTCAAGAACAAAGTCTAGCCTCCTATCAAAAGCCCATCAGGCCTAGTTCTGAGATGTTACATTTCTCCTTTTTTCCGAGCAACAACACATTTGCGAAAGAATGTGAAGGCTGAGCTGATCATTTCAATTGTGTGAACGCTGCCGTGAATTGTGTGAATTATGCCACATTCTCCTTTCTGTTTTGTTCAATATTTGCTGTTTAAGTGATCAGTAATTTATTTCACTGGGATACAAATAAAGTTGTCGATAGATCTGCTTTCAACACGTGAAGCCCTGAAGTATAAAAAGGATTAAATCTGCATCTGTGAAAGGGATTTTGGTTCATTGGCGTACAGTGCATTATATATCAAATGTAGCTGTTCTGGAGATTTGGGTGTTGGCTGCTGTCCAGAAAAAAAAACTATTGAGCAAAGTGAGGGACTAGTTAAGATGTTTGGTCTGTGAATTGTGTGTCTGTGACAAAGCAGATTGCTCTATGATTCTGCTGAACATAGTAAATGGACACTGAGAGAAATGTCAGCGGTGCTCTCTGAATCTCTATAATATGCAGTGTAGACAAAACATATCCCCTTCTGAAAAAAAGAGCATTAGACTTTGAGAAATGTCTTACTTTGCTGTGAATATTTTACAACAGAAGTGGTAGCATAATAAATATTATTTAGTTGTGGATATAAGTAATTACTTTGGTTTCTTTTTACTATTTGTTAAAGCTTCAAAATAAAAGAATTTTTACCCCAAGATTAAAAATATATCATTAAAAATTATATATTGAAGATAAAAGAGGACAAAAATATGTATAATGAAAAACCCTTATTAATTGTGGTTATAAACACAGTACATAAAAAAGCACACAAAAATCAATTTACATAAATGGTCCAAATATAAATTCAATATAGATGATAAAGTTCATCAAAGTCTTTGTAAGAAATAATGCGCTAAAAATACAAATGAAAATTAATAGATAGAAATAAAAACTAAGTGTTGTGAATATGTGAAAAAAATCCTCAATAAAAATAATGAATAATAAATAATAACTAATACATAAAATGATCACAATATATCCACACAGTGATACCATGAAAAATGTAATGAAGCAAAATAACCAAATAAAGTGCAATATCACAAAATTATAAAAACTATATTGAAAAAATATAATTGATCACAATATATCATAAAGTGCTGAGGTGCAAATTCCTGTGCAAAATCGCAACACCGAAACACAAAAAATGATAAACACTGTGTAATATATTATTATTCACATTTATATATAAATATATAAAATAGATTACAAAAAGTGCAAAAGTGCAAAGAAAATGTGCAAATTAATGCTACTAGATACCAAGGAAATAATTCACACATATATGTGCAAATTTGCAAAAAAGTGCAAAAAGAGTGCTAAAATTATCTCACTATAGCAAATTGCTGAATACCCCCACCTGCAATGTATAATTAATCACAGTGTAAGGCTAAAGTTCCCTATAAAGGCTTTAAGCCACTAAATGAATATATGTGGCACTCATATACCTCAGATTAAACTATGCCACTTAAGCTTAGAAGGGGACTATAGCACATACTGCCATCAAAACCATTGCAGTATTTGGACACAAAAAATACGACCATAAAAGCAATGAATATAGACCGAAATCGTTACCTTTAAATAAGGGGTCAGAATGCTGTGTGTGCTAAACACGCCCCGACGCGCGTTTCGGATATTTTCCTTCGCCAATGTACATGGCACGAGCGCTGAGACCAGTCATTGGCTGTATGGGCGATGTGCAGCCTGTCAGCTTAGACTGGATTAGATGTGAAGTGACGTTGCTGTAGCCTACGAGGTTGAGTAGCTGCTGAGTTTATTATTTTCATTGTGCGCAAATGGACATTACAAAAATTATTTCAAGAATAACCATTTCACGGAAATAATAATGTAATAATAATTTGTAATAGTATCACAATTTGCCTGTGATTCTCAGGTAACTCTAATGTTGGTGTGAAGCCCCAGCGCTACCATATGCATTCATGAATTCAAGTAATAATATATGATGTAAATGAAATTCCTCCTTTTTTAATATTTTGTGCAGGTTGTTGCTTGACCTTAAAATTGTGCAGAAACTTTTTCACTCCTTTAAGATGATGAAGCTTGAAAACATTTGCAAATCCACAAACAACTCAGGGAATGCTACTGATAGAGTATTGGTAATTATTGTGGTGGAAGGCGCTAAACTCAAGTGTTAGGGCACATGTGGACGTTTATGAAGCTCGGTCAGAGCACAGACGGCAATGTACGGACAGTCTCCAAACCTGAGCTTGGCAGCTTCATGGCAATATGAGACTGTCGAGTTCACGTTTAGAGACCTGCATATAGTTCGTGCATTGTGGTTCTTGCTTGGGCCAAGTTTCATGGATGTATGCATGAGTTCTTATTTCATAGTGGCAACCAGCAGCTGCCACTAGTGAGAGTTTGGCACATTTAGTGGCGCTAACCCCAAATAGATTCATATCTGTAGTTCTTGTTTGCTGCCAGAATTATATAATATTCACATTAGAAAAACATAGTTCTTCCATACAGTTATACAGTATTACATTATTATTATGAAAATGTACACTTGAAAGAGAGTGGAGACAGTTACCTTAAATAAGTAATTTCAGGAAGTAAAAACTCTTTCTAATTTGCTATGGGGCTATATAATTTTAGTGTATTCAACATTTCAAAATAATTTAGATAGAAGTTTGGTTTTAGTGTCTTTTTAACAACTTGCCACTACTGTAAAATTAAATATTTCCATAGCTTATAATATAAAAAATGTATTATTTATTGAAGTTCTTGTTCAGACTACTGTTTTTAATTGACATTGTTTTACACATTTTCTCAAAGACAGTAAAGAAAAGGACTGTATTACCAATTCTGGATTTTTTTTATGGCATTCTTTTGTTAAGTTTGTATGTTTTACCTATTTTTTCTTTTTTTCTTTGCATGCTCTGGATATTGGGTATTTTTTTAATGTGCACGCTGGGCTTCTTTTTTAGGTAAAAATTAGTGATGAGCAAGAAGCATTGATGCTCGTGGCCTCACCGAGCATGATCGGGTGATCTCCCAGTATTTTGACGTGCTCGGAGATTTAGTTTTCGTCGTCTCAGCTGCTTGATTTGCGATTTGTAGACAGGCTTAATACAAGTGGGAATTCCCTAACAAACAGGCATTCCACACATGTATTCAAGATGTCTAGCAGTCAGAATTCATACAGTTGAGGTGACGAAAACGAAATCTCCAGCACGCCAAAATACTCGGAGATCACCCGAGCATGCTTGCGGAAACCGCAGCAATAAGTATACTCGCTCATCACTAGTAAAAATCACAGAATCTGAATAGAGCTTAAAGCAAACAATTTTCATGGCATGTGATGGACACAACGAAGAGGTAAACCAACAAAATCTAAATGTATTTTATATGTTCTGAATGTAGAAACAAGTCTCATATAAGGAAAACTATTGCAACATAAGGCAGAAAATATAATGTGAATTTTCCATTGATAGTCCCATAAAAATTGATAAAGCCTCATTTGGATGTCCGATTATTTTTAATTTTTCAAATGATAAAAAATGGACCAGTTTTAATCAATGTGCTTGATCCAATTTTCATCAATTTTGATTTGTGGGTCTATTTTACCAATATAACGTCCATTGTTTGGATTTTCCAAAAAAAAAAAAATGTCCATACTTCTCCTACCCATGTAACAGTAAAAAATAGTACTCGGATTACAAACGGACATGTCTCATTTTTTTATCGGACACCATAAAAAAATTAATGCATAAATGGGGTCTTAATCTGTTGCAAAATTGAAAAGCATTAATATAGAAAGAAATAATCTTGAAAATAGAATCAGATCTGAAAAAATGATTGCAAAAAATTTATACGACTTTATATATTTAGGTCACAAAAGGCT
>JARQOD010000005.1:286645639-286743040 GCA_033576555.1 Oophaga sylvatica
ATAGGGCATGTCCCAAACAAAATAATACCTGTAAGGGGTGCTAAAAGAACACAACGAAAATAGTAATGATATCTATTTTTCAGAGAATGCGACACCTTAAAATGTCGTATAATTGACCTTTAAACAAAACACTGTGTCCCCCCTCACACTCGTTTTTCTTGTGCTGTTGAATAGGGCCTGGTGATTTTTCAAGGTTTTACTGGTAAAGCAGTCATACAACCCTTTGTTTTTCGGTACCTTGCGATATAACGGCGCACCGTAATTTTTAGTCTGCGTCAAAAGACGCACAACGCTCCAATACCCAACGCGTCACAGCAGAACCCAGCTGTGCGTCCAAAAAAAGGGCCCAAACCTACTGCACGAACCTTTTAAAAAGCTAAAAAAAAAAAGGAGGGTTGTAACCACACTTTATTGAGGTACAGTTTTAAAACCCCCTTCCCATTGGGGCTATCAGTCTCATCTATATCCTTATCTATCCTTTGTCATCTTCAAGTCCACAGTCAGGCAAAAAGCTGTTTTCACTATGCATATCCTTTTTAAAGTTTTTGTTTTAAAAAAAAAGATTGCACTATATCAGTTTTTCATGAGGGAAATGTAGATTTTTAAAAAAAAACTTTTTAGTAAATTTTTCACCAAATGTAAAGTTTTAGAATGTCAAAGAAATTGAAATGCATTATTTTTTAAGTCAAGCCATTTATTTTCTCCAAAAAAATGGTGTACATACTGTTACTTAGCCACATTAATGGGTTTTTATAGTACTTGTTGCTTTTTTTTTAAACCCCATAGCGATTTTTTAACCTATTTTTAATTTTGGTTTTCATTGCTTTTCAACTGTTAATTTTGCGTTTTGTTTGTAAATTTTTAATTTCATAATTTTTTAAGTAAAATCATCTTTATGGGACAAAGTTTTATTTTCTTGTTTGGGTATAACATTTTAATTGACACTAAAAAGGGAAAAAACTTGACAGTATTTATACATCCTCCTTACCCTGGGGTCCAACAGCCAGGTTTTTCTCGGGAAAGGCTGTTAGCCACGCACTTGCTCCTGTGTTACTGGGGTTCAGTAATGTCACTGTTCCCCTGCGTTTACGGCAAACAGTCCTGCTGCCTCCACCCGTTGTTTCTCTCCCTGGGCTACAACACCGCCATTGTTGCCGGAGGGCGTTGCACAGCAAACTTCTCCTGGTTAGGGGTTCGTAATGTCAGCTTTCCCCTCTGTGGTAGGCAAACAGTCCTGCTGCCCCACCCGTTGCTTCTCACCCGGGCTACAAACCGCCTTTGTTGCCGAAGGCTGTTAGCACAGTCAACACTTTGCTCCTGTTTACGGGGTTCATAAGTCAGCTTTCCCCGCTATTGTACGGCAAACATCCTGCTGCCTCCCCCGTTGTCTTCCATCCCGGGCTCCAACACCGCCATTTTGCCTGGAATCTTACACAGGAACATTTTTCCCCTGTTTACTGGGGTTCGTAATTCAGTTTCCCCTGCGTGTTACGGCAAACATCCTCTGCCTCCCCCCTTATCTTCTCATCCCTGGGGGCTACAACACCGCCAGTTGTTGTCGAAGTGCGTTAGCACAGTCAACACTTGCTCCTGTTTACTGGGTTCAGTAATGTCACTTCCCCTGCTGTTGTACAAAAAACAGTCCGCGCTCCACCCTGTTTTTCCATCCCTGGGCTACAACACGCCATTGTTTCAAGTGCTGTTGACAGTCAACACTTCTCCTGTGTTCGGGTTCAGTAAAACTGTTCCCCTCTGTGTGTACGGCAAACAGTCCTCTGCCTCCACCCTGTTGTCTTTCATCCCTGGGCTACAAACCGCCATTGTTCCGGAAGTGCGTTAGCCATCACACTTGCTCCGTTTTAACTGGGTTCAGTAATGTCACGTTCCCTGTGTTGTAGGCAAACATCCTCTGCCCCACCCCTGTTGTTCCTTTCTCTCCCGGGTCCAACACCACCGTTGTTGCCTGGAAGTGCGTTACAATGAACACTTGCTCCGTGTTACTGGGGTTCGTAATGTCAGCTTTTCCCCCGTTGTGTAGGCAAACATCCTCTCCCTCCCCTTTGCTTCTCCCCTGGGCAAACAACACCGCCATTGTGCCGGAAGTGCTGTTACCAGTCAAACTTCCCTGTTTTCGGGGGTTCAGTAATGTCAGCTGTCCCCTGCTGTGTGAACGGCAAAAAGTCCTGCTCCCTCCACCCGTTGTCTTCCTCCGGCTTACAACACCACCAGTTGTTGCTCGAAGTGTGTTAGCCATAAACCCTTTCTCCGTTTACTGGGGTTCAGAATGTCAGTGTTCCCCTGCTGGTGAACGGCAAAAAGTCCCTGCTGCCTCCAACCGTTCTCTTCTCATCCTGGGCTAAACACCCGCCATTGTTTCCAAAGTGTCATTGGGCAGGGTACTCACTCCGCCCAACGGTTACAGCACGCCATTGTTTCCTGTCAGTGTAAAGTCACTTACCCCAATAATTTGTCCTTCATGTTGCGGTCGGGTTAGCCATCTTGGTGCCGGATTTAGGTCTTCCTATTGGCGTGGGTATCAAATAAAGGTTTCCGTTGTGACAATAGACAATCCTCACTTAAATTGTGTTTGGTAACTGCGGCCGTTCCGGCCTGTCAACTTAAATTTACATGGGTACCTTCTGTACCCCGTCGGGTTCCGTACCGCAGCTGGTTCTCCGCATGCCTTGGCCTGTCCCCTCTCTTCCAATTCCGCAACGCTGTGGTCCTGTATGCTTTGGGCACAGGTACCTCCTGTTAGTAACTTCCCATAAACTCACTGGTCTCGTTTGTGCCATTGGCTCTTTTTCCTTCTCCCCCTCCGGTTCCAGCACAGTCACTGGTCCTCGTTACTTGCATTGGCTCTTGACCTTCTCTACCCCCGGGTCAGACCGTCAACGGTTTCTCCCTGCCTTTGCCTAGGTGCCTCCATCTCGGTATCCAAGTTCCAGCAACCGCTGGTCCTTGGTAGGCTTTGGACACAGGTACCCCCCTGCTTATAACCTGCCCATAACGTCGCTGGTCTCGGTTGTTCATTGGCTCTTTTTCCTTCTGCTCCCCCCGGGTTCCTGCACAGCAGTGGGGCCGTTTTGCATTGGCTCTTGTACCTTTTCTACATTTACAAATTGAATATTTTTTAAATTTTTTTGGTAATCACTCGGATCTCCAACAATAAACGACGACCCGAGACCACCCGAAGAAGATACGACCACAAGACGACGACATCAAGCCAACCACCTAAAACCATCACAAAGAAAAAATAAAAATTACCCAACGGACGGGAAAAAGGTTAAGACAAACTCAAATACAAACAAGAACTTAAGAACAATAAGCAGAAATCAAAAAGCAGAAGAACATGAAATAAGCCAAAATGAAGACAAAATATAGCCTAAATTAAACAAAGAAGAAAGCTGTATGGGGGTGGTCCGTCCTCCTGGGGCCCCGGAAAATGCCTCTGCTCAGGCTAAATGAACACGACAAATACTGTTGTAATTTAAATCTTTTTGTGACCAAAACGGAAGGATGAAAAAATTCATACTTTGGACAATTAAAGTACAGAATTTCCCGTCACAAATAAAATATAGAAGAAGATGAAGTACAATATGAATAAAATAATATTTAATAAGAAGAAAGATAAGTTAACAAAAAGATGAATAGCAAGAAGTTTAAGAAGAAATAAAGAAGGGGAGTGAAGAAAATTATAAAAAAGTGCTGTGAAGATTTTTAAAGGAAAAGTGTTCAAAAGTTAAAAAGGGAGGCATGAAGTTGTGAAATATACAATTTGCCAAAAAAAAAAACTTAACAAAAATGTCAATTTCTTCGTCAACCAAATCTTTAAAAAAAAAAATATTTATCTATTCCATTTGTTGGGTTTAAACATCTAGCCTTTAAGGTCTCCTCAACCTTCCCCAAAATTCTACATTACTCTTTGTTGTTTCCTCATGTACATTAACCAACAAGGCAAGAATGGGTTTTTTTTAATTTTTTTGTTCCCTAGACTTACATTGGATTTCCGTTCGGATGGGTATCGCCATATTTTTTGGGTATCGGCGAACCATTTTCGATTCCGTACTTTTATATCGGAAAGTATCGCTAACCTACTAAAAAGGCACATATTTTTTTTTGGGACATAATGCAATATTTCCTTCTTATTCCTTGGCGGATTTTTAGGCTTATATTAGCCCTTTTATGTGGTTTTATTTTATTTCTTTCTTCTTGACCTAGTGGTTCAGTTACAAAGCGCCTACTATCACACAAATATAAGTCCTGATTACATCCAAATCCTGTATAAACCTTCTTAAAACTCCATAAGTGTTCGACATATTTGATGTGTTTGATTCAAAGCGCAGTCTGCCTTAGTTTTTTATTACTTCCCTTTCTCCTGTGGTAGGGTTTCTTGTCTTGCAGCGGATCGGCACATATAACTTGCCCGCTACAATCTTTTTTAAATTTTAAATTTTTTTCTGACAATGGCAAATTTTTTTAAAAAAAAAACAGTGCTTTGAGACCTCAAAAAGGCCCTTCCACACTTCAGCATAAACATCAAATCCGACATCGGGCGAATTCGCCAAAATAGTGAATAACGAGTCAACCGACCGTTATTTTGGCTGGTCCATTAACGGTTCCGCCAAAAAACGGATCCTTACTCCGTTTATCCGGTTTCCCCCCATCCGTTACATCCGCTTTTTTGACGGATCCGTTATTCACAAGGGAGGATCTCCATCATGATTGGCTAATAATGTAAAATACTCTTACCCGTGATTGGCTACTGGTAACTATTGGAAACTATAAATAGGGTGTTTTTACACCATAAAAATTGAAGGGTTTTGAGCAAGTGGCCAGCGATGGAGATTATTTTGGAAATATGAAAGATTTGGAGATTTTTAAGTGGAGGGTAATCGTTTGCAAGGATTGTTCGGAAAGGAGAAGCCAGACGTCGGATACTGCGTCGCGGCAGAGACGGATGTGGATCCATCCTAAATGCGAGGCGGATGACCTGTGGGTTTTTTCCCACCTTGTAAGGAGTTACGGCTGAACCCCCAATTTTTTAACTATGTAAGAATGCGAGCTAAAATTTCAGTTTTTGGTTTCACGCATTGAAGCAGAATTCGGACAGGCACTGTCTTTCGGTTTCTATATTCCAGCGAGCGGCTGAGTGACAATTGGTAATTTTTTTTTATACAAAATAATTATTCACAATGTTTCAAAAAAAATTTATTTTTTTTTAAATTGTTTTTTTTGGTTTATTTTTTTTTGTTTGTTGCTGGGTAATTTTTTTTTGGATAATTTTTTGGGGGGTTGTTTTTTTTTTTGCTGTTTTTTTTTTGTTTGTTGTTCTGATTTTTAATTAATTATTGTCTTCTCCTTTTTTGCCAGGTTTCTTGTACAGGGGAATCTTTTCTCTCTGCACTTTCAACCGGCTTTGGCATTTCCACTTCCCGGTATTGTAAAAGAACCTGCCAATTGTGGATTGTTTTGCACAAGAATTCCCCCAACCAACACAGCAGAGTGGCTAGAATGCAGATCATTTCATGGATTCTCCGTTTCCCAACTTTCTTGGTGAGGTTGGCAAACACATCAAATTGTCAAACCCACTGGATTTTGGATCAATTTTTTTTAACTTAAAAAGTTTTTTCGATGTACTTATGGGCATTGCGGACACCAAATCAAGTTCATTCTGTTGAATTGGTCAATGGACTTAAATGACTCCAGGTGTTCAGAATTTGTCTAGGACCGCCTATATGGAATACTTTCCTTTCCACCACCAAGAGCAACTCCCGGAACCTCTGGCCCTCATTGACCTTTGCTGTGGGGGAAAAGGCCTTTCAGCTGTCCCCCACATTATTGAAACCTTATGGCAGCCATGGGATTGACACAAAGGAAAAAAATTTTAATTTTCCGTTTAAACAAGGGCTAACGAGTAGTTGAAGGGCTTTTTGGGATCTTAAAGCCAAATGGAGGGTGCTGCTACTCTATCAAATTTACAAGCCGACTGGGGGACCATTTGGAAGGTGTGTGTCCGCACAATTTTGTGACTCAAAGGAAAATTTCCCCAGGTGAAGTATGCCTGGGACCACATTGAGGACTACAGGAACATTTTTCCATTCCAGATTGTGGCCAAACGTTCAATTTTTGGGCTATTTTATGTCTCCAGAAGGAAGGGTGGCTGGCAGGGAAGATGGTGTAATTTTTTTTTATTATACTCTGCTTGCTTTTTTAACACAATTCTGTATTGTATATTTATTACCCCTTTTGTGGTGTTTATCTGTACCCTATTCTGGTACATTTTCACCAATTGATTGTGTTATAACCTTAATGTTTTAAAACACTTTTATTAAAAAAAAGACATTATATTTTTTTAAACAAAATAAATTTTATTTTCAAAAAAAGTTTAATTTTATTTTCAAAAACTTTTTCCAAAATAATTTGTCAAAAAGGATATATCATAAATTTACAACCATAATATATAATTTCCCCAGCACTCATACAATTAAACATACATTCACTCACTCTATACAATTTTTAACATACATCACACACTCTAACAAATACTGTAACATACATCCCCAGCACTCTATACAATATAACAAACCCGACATTCACACACTCTATACAATAAAAACATACACAGCACCTACAATAAACATCAGTCACACAATATAACAATATATACATACATTCACAGCACTATATACATATTTTACAAAGAGGTGTACTGTTGGGTGGAGATACTAGCGGGGGGCTGACAGGTGGACCACGTCGATAGTGGGGGACGGAACAGCAGGTTGGGTAAGATCAGAAGTGGAGGGAAAAAATGAGGTTGGGAAGGGTATTTGAGGAGCAGATGAGGTTTGTGGGAGGAACGGTAAGGTGTTGGTGGGATGGGGTATGGTGAAGTTAAGGATGAAACCGGAAAGGGGGAACTAAAATACTGGGAAATTGAAATGGGGAAGGAGTGGTAGGAGGATGGCTTGCAGCTGGATGCTGGCAGCTGAATGTGTGCAGCTGGATAGGCTGCGCTGGATGGGTGGCAGGTAAATGGGGAAGTGTTTGAATTGGTGGGTAATTAGATGGGCTCGGGACATTGCCTGCACTAGAGAAGTATGGCAGCCTTGCATCACATGCATCTGCAGGTCAGGAGTTAGATTTTCCAAGTGCTTGATACTGACTGAAAAAAACAGTGTCTCGCGACATGTTGCATCTGACTGCATCCTATCAATTTTACTGCTGAGTTCAAGTATGTTTTTGCTCAAGAAGCGAACTCAGCAGTAACTTAACTTTTAAAAGTCTAGTAGTGTTTTGAAAGGATGCATTCAGATGCAAAAAATCTGATGCATAGCTCCTTTCCTGACCTCTGTGACCTGCCGCTAGTGGCGACAGTGTCAGCAGGATAAGGTAAAGGAACTCCAGCTCATCACCTCAGCTTCATGTGACGAAGTCTGCCCTGCTACCCAGTGCTGGTGGATGGGGCGGAGGTACCTGACAAGAGGAAAGGTGCAGAGGGGTCGGGTCTATCGGTGGTCCCGGGTGGCGGACTCCTGAGGGATCGCTCCAGGGAACCAACTCAGAAGCAGGCTCCAGAGTGCTGCAGACAGTGCTGTCAAAAAAACAAACAAAAAAATGTTAATATATTTATATTACATTGCCCTTGCTGAAATAATAAAATATGGTTAGACACGTTAAACTTTTGTCATACATAAATGGGTGTGAAATATTTACCTTCTGCTGACCATCGTTGATCGCAGGAACGACAAGGCTCTGGCTATTTGTACCTGCTCCTGCGTCCTGATGATCCACTAGCAGCCTGCATCTCCTTGTTAAATTCCCTCTTGAAGCGATCCCCTGAGTGACCGCCACCGTGTGATAGCCCGGTCACCGGGAAAAAAAAGAAAAAAAATTGTTTTAGTATCCAACACATAACATTCTGCAACCTTCATTACTGAACTGTGAATACTATGCGCAAGATCCTTGTCTCAAGCATCGAGTTCCCCCAGTTGTCCATTACCAGGCTGCATACTCCTCCCATAGCCGTCGGGTGATAACTTGGTCTGAATGGCTGCAGTCACCATATTCCACAGCGCCTACCGATCTTGGGCCTCTTGGATGAGGGTGTCAAACGTCGATCCCTCCCCCATCCTCACCATTTGTATCGGGAGCACGCCGTGAAGCCTGTGGAGAAAAGAAATAAAAAGTTAAGCTACATGAAGTAAAATAATTTAGCAAACACCAAACAAAAAAAGGATGCTTACTGCTGACCGCGGCGACGATCATGCCGATGACCATGGGAGGTCCTTGGAGGGAACTCTCCTACGAGACCTGGATTGTGAAGACTATAAAACAAAAAAAAAAAAAAATGAAGTGTATGAAATGGCGGCATGTCTTGTGTGTGCTGTGAACATGTTTGTGTTGGTTAATGTAATGTGAGGATCTGCCTGTGAAAAACTTAAACTCTGTGCACCCACTCCTGGAATTTCTCCACCCTGACCGTCCTCCTGAAAGCCCCTCTTCTTCAGCTTCCTGTGAAGACAGAATACATGCATATAGGGTTTGCAAATAATGTTATCATCAGTGACCAAAAACAAATAATTACCTCTGTTCGCCTACGCTGTGGCGGGGGGCTCCCAGAAGAAGACATACTCGAACAACTGGGCCTGACTGGGTCCTTCAATTAATCTGTAAGCATAAAGCCTATTAAGCAACAATACAAAAGAGATAAAAGCTCAATTGACAATATGCTTACATCACTATCAACTTGCGCCTGGATGACTGTCCTCTGTGGCTGACTGTCCTCTGTGGCAGACTGTCCTCTCAGTAAAATACTGTCCTCTCGGTGTCAGACTGTCTTCCAAAAATCTGTAAGCACAAGGTCAATTTAGCAACAATACAAAAGAGATAAAAGCTCAATGACAATATGCTTACATCACTATCAACTTGCGCCTGGATGACTGTCCTCTTGGCTGACTGTCCTCTGTGGAAGACTGTCCTCTCTGTAAAAGACTGTCCTCTCGGTGGCAGACTGTCTTCCAAGAAATCTGTAAGCACAAGGACAAGTTAGCAACAATACAAAAGATATAAAAGCTCAATTGACAATATGCTTACATCACTTTCAACTTTGGCCTGGATGACTGTCCTCTGTGGCTGACTGTCCTCTGTGGCTGACTGTCCTTTGTGGATGACTGTCCTCTCGGTAAAAGACTGTCCTCTTGGTGGCAGACTGTGTTCCAAGCAATCTGTAAGGATAAAGCCATTTTAGCAAATATACTATAGTTATATACCCTCAAATGACAATATACTTACATCACAATAAACTTTGTGCTGGTTGACTGTCCTCTGTGGCCGACTCTCCTCTGTGGCTGACTGTCCTCTGTGGATGACTGTCCTCTCGGTAAAAAGACTGTCCTCTTGGTGGCAGACTGTGTTCCAAGCAATCTGTAAGGATAAAGCCATTTTAAGCAAATATACTATAGTTTATACGCTCAAATGACAATATACTTACATCACAGTAAACATGGCCCTGTATGACTGACTTCTCTGTGGCAGACTGCCCTCGCTGTGTAGCAGACTGTGTTATCTCGGCAATCTGCAAGCACAAAGGCAATTTAGCAACTATACAAAAGAGATAACAGCTCAATTGACAATATGCTTACATCACTCTCAAATTCGGCCTGCCTGGCAGACTCTCCTGTAAACCTGGCACTGTCTCCAAGTAATCTGAAAGCATAAAGACACTTAAAAACACTGATACCCCAAAAAAAATAATTACTTGCGTGGCTTTCCTACACCGTCCTTTTACATCCTCTTGATACGCAATGCACAAACTACAGAAGAATCCAACTCCTGTTTGACCCCCACCCCTTTACCTTTGTATCCCATTAACTTTGTATACACCCCATAAATTTTAGATCCACATTTTAAAAGCAATACACCCCTGTGTGTTATAACAATAATAAAAACAAAAAATTTGAAATTATACTACGGACATTTTTTTTTAGACAGTTTTTATTGCAATTTTTAAAAAAAAAAAAATTTGGTTTAAAGTATGAGCTACACCGCTCTTTATTTAAAATAAAGTTGCATTACATGAAACAAAATACATGACAAAAAAACACGCAGACCATGCAGCAACAAAAAAATAATTGTACATCAGAAACTAACATGTGTAAAACACGGGTAAATAGAGCAGAAACACACTCAAACATCAGAATGCAACAACACAAAAATAATTGTACATCCATGAAAACTAAAACATGTTGCAAAAATAACTACAGTGTGAAAGAAATAAGAATGCAGGAAACACTCAAACTGCAGATGCAGACACACACAAACGCACCTGAAACAAACATGTTGCAAAATAACTACGTGTGAAAGAAAGAATGCAGCCACTAAACATGCACATCTGCACACGCACACGCACCAAAACTAATACATCATGAAAACTAAAACATGTTGCAAAAATAACTACAGTGTGTAAGATATTAAGAATGCAGTAAACACACTCTCAAACATGCATAAATGCACACACACACAAAAATACTAGTACATCATGAAAACTAAAACATGTTTCAAAAATAACTACAGTGTGAAAGAAAATAAGAATGAAGGACACACACTCAAAAATGCTGCAATCACATATGATTGCATTATACTCACACTGGCTGACAGGATTCAGCTGGGCTATCAACCAGTCTTTCAGGCAGGGTCTTGTGGTTTGCTAGCAGGGTCTTGACGCTTGCTTGCAGGGTCTTGACACTTGCTTGCAGGGTCTTCAGGTTTTTATAGCAGGGTCAATAGCAGGGTCTTCAATCTTGCTTGTCTTGCTGCTTTGTCTTCATGTATGGCAATGAGGCACCTGGCTTGTTTATATAGGTTTTGGGCTGTCTGGACATGTATCCAACTGGAGCATGCTCAGTCCAAAACGGTGGATCCGTCGTGTGAATCCGTCAAATGACGGTTGTGGGCGGATCCGCCACCCATAGGAGCCCATTGTAAAGTTTTGGCGGATGGGGCGGATCCGCCACTATCCGCCACAATCCGCCATTTTGACACAAACAAAAAAAGTTACAATGTCCGTCCAATCGAGACAGCAGATCCGCCAAATAGCGGATGCAGCGGACGACCATCTGCCGCGATCCGTCAGTAATACAAGTCTATGGGAAAACAGGGGATCAGCCAAATTCAAAAATTGGCGGATTCTGACTGACATCGTACGACTAAAGTGTGAAAGAGGCCTAATACAAAGAAAACAAGTTCATAATCATTTAGAAACAACAATACCAATGTTTTAACTCAGGAAGTGTTCTGAAAGCAATATTTTGTGGAATAACCATGATTTTTAAAAACAGCTTTAATGCATCTTGGCATGCTTGCCACTTGTCTTTCACACTGCTTCTGGCGCAAAAATTTAAGCATTTTTCAATGGGGCTCATGTCTGGAGAATGGACTGCCCATGACAGGATTTTGATGTGGTGGTCTCTTACTTTTTGCCAGAGCTGTATATATATATATATATATATATATATATATATATAGAGAGAGAGAGAGAGAGAGAGAGAGAAAGAGAGAGAGAGAAAGAGGTAGGCCTATAAATACATTTATTATAAATGCTGTACACTCCCTGACAGAAGTTATGTCGCTTATCCATGTTATGTAAATGAAAGCTTATAACCTGACATTAAATTCATCCATTGGTTGTATAAATTACTCTTTTGAAAGCTGAAACCCTCCAAAATGTGGTTTAGGTTAAGAAAATAAATTGGCATCAATGAAGAGATATTGATCAATTAATGGACACAAAATGGTCAGATTTTAGCAAGAAAAAAGTTTTGTCGCCCAGAGAAAGTAATGTGATATTCAAACAAATAATTAACTTAAACTACAAAAATATGTTGCATAACATTGGTGAATGAAGTTGTGCTGTTATTAGAGCCATATTTAATATTTTGTGTGACTGCCATGAGCTTGAAGGACTGCATCCATGCGGTTCAACAATGATTCATACAATTTATTAATGAAGTCATCAGGAATAGCAAAGAATACAGTCTTACATGACTCCCAGAGTTCATCTAGATTCTTTGGTTTTGTCTTCCAAGCTTCCTCTTTCATCCTACCCCAAACATGCTCAATGATGTTTATGTCTGGTGACTGGGTTGGCCAGTCCTTGAGCACCTTGATCTTTTTTGCCTGGAGGAACTTTGTTCTAGAGATGGATGTATGTGATGGAGACCATCCTGCTGCAAATTTACCCCTTTTATGATTTGGAATATAAGAGGTAGTTAATACTTCTTGATATTTTAGGCTATTGATATTGCCTTCCACCTTGCAAATGTTTCGCACATCTCCATACTGAATGTAACCCCAGACCATGATCTTTCCACCACCAAATTTAACTGTTTTCTGGGTGTATTTTAGATCCATATGGGCTCCAGTAGGTCTCCTGCAGTATTTGCGGCAGCTGTGGTGTAATTCTACTGAAGATTCATCAGAGAAATCCACATTCTGCCACTTTTCCAGCGTCCATCTGTTTAGCGGCTGTGGGACTTTGCAAATGCTACGCGTTTTTTTATTTGCCTTTTATTTAGTTCTGGCTTCTGGGCACTGATTCGACCATGGAGGCCATTTTGAGACAGAATCCTACAAACTATTCTAGTTGATGCAGGGACTTGAGGTGACCAGGCCTGTTGGAGCTCTGCTGCAGTGGAAGAGGGGCTTGCTTTGGATTTTCTAACCAACAAACTTTCCTCCTGAGCCGTTGTCTTGTGGGGTCTGCTAGACCTGGGCTTGTCAAACACATCTCCAGTCTCATCAAATCTTTTTTTAATTCTTTGTCCTTGACGCTGAGGCACATCAAAGATGCCAGCCACCTCGCAGTGAATCTGGTCTTCAGCCTCTTGATAATCCAGGCTTTGGTCGCAGGTGGGATTTTTGGCATGTTGTCAGAGCTCAAGTTGCAGTTCAAGTGAAGGTCTGGGGTGCTGGGTTTCTTTATACAGTGCCTACAAGTAGTATTCAACCCCCTGCAGATTTAGCTGGTTTGATAAGATGCAAATAAGTTAGAGCCTTCAAACTGCAAACAGAGTAGGATTTATTAACAGAAGCATAAATCTTACAAAACAAAAAGTTATGTTGCTCAGTTGAATTTTAATAAATTTTAAACATAAAAGTGTGGGTCAATTATTATACAACCCTATGTTTAATATTCGTGGAATAACCCTTGTTTGCAATTACAGCAATAATCGTCTTTTATAAGACCTGATCAGGCCGGCACAGGTCTGTGGAGTTATCTTGGCCCACTCCTCCATGCAGATCTTCTCCAAGTTATCTAGGTTCTTTGGTGTCCATGTGGACTTTAATCTGAGCTCCTTCCACAAGTTTTCAATTGGGTTAAGGTCAGGAGACTGACTAGGCCACTCCAACACCTTGACTTTTTGCCTCTTGAACCAGGCCTTGGTTTTCTTGGCTGTGTGCTTTGGGTCGTTGTCTTGTTGGAAGATGAAATTACGACCCATCTTAAGATCCTTGATGGAGGAGCGGAGGTTCTTGGCCAAAATCTCCAGGTAGGCTGTGCTATCCATCCTCCCATGGATGCGGACCAGATGGCCAGGCCCCTTGGCTGAGAAACAGCCCCACAGCATGATGCTGCCACCACCATGCTTGACTGTAGGGATGGTATTCTTGGGGTCGTATGCAGTGCCATCCAGTCTCCAAACGTCACGTGTGTGGTTGGCACCAAAGATCTCGATCTTGGTCTCATCAGACCATAGAACCTTGAACCAGTCTGTCTCAGAGTCCTCCAAGTGATCATGAGCAAACTGTAGACGAGCCTTGACATGACGCTTTGAAAGTAAAGGTACCTTACGGGCTCGTCTGGAACGGAGACCATTGCGGTGGAGTACGTTACTTATGGTATTGACTGAAACCAATGTCCCCACTGCCATGAGATCTTCCCGGAGCTCCTTCCTTGTTGTCCTTGGGTTAGCCTTGACTCTTCGGACAAGCCTGGCCTCGGCACGGGAGGAAACTTTCAAAGGCTGTCCAGGCCGTAGAAGGCTAACATAGTTCCATAAGCCTTCCACTTACGGATGATGCTCCCAACAGTGGAGACAGGTAGGGCCAACTCCTTGGAAAGGGTTTTGTACCCCTTGCCAGCCTTGTGACCCTCCACGATCTTGTCTCTGATGGCCTTGGAATGCTCCTTTGTCTTTCCCATGTTGACCATGTATGAGTGCTGTTTACAAGTTTGGGGAGGGTCTTAAATAGTCAGAAAAGGCTGGCAAAAGAGATCATTAATCCACACATGTGAAGCTCATTATTCTTGGTGCCTGAACTACGTCTTAATACTTTAGGAGACCAAACAGAATTCTTGTGGTTTGAGGGGTTGAATAATAAATGACACTCTGAATTAACTTTTAAACGTTTTAAAAAAAAAAGAAAAAAAATTAAAGCAAAAATTTTTGCTGCAGTGCATTTCCCACTTCCAGGCTGATCTACAGTACAAATGTCACAATGCCAAGTTAATTCCGCATGTGTCAACCAGCTAAATCTGCAGGGGTTGAATACTACTTGTAGGCACTGTATACACACCCACTAATTAACCGATCATTTACTGAGCACAGGTGAGGATGTAAACTAGGATTGGGTGCATTATATGACCAGGTGACAAAACTTTGTCTTGCCAAAATCTGACCATTCTGTGTCCATTAAATGATCAATATTTCTCATTGATGCCAATTTATTTTCTTAACGTAACCCACATTTTGGAGGGTTTCAGCTATCAAAAGAATAATTTATGCAACCAATGGATGAATTTAACGTCAGGTTATAAGCTTTTAATTTACATAACATGGATAAGCGACATAACTTCTGTTAGGGAGTGTATAACATATTCTGTTCAGGATGAGCAAGCATTAAAATGCTCAGATGCTTGTTACTTGGAAATAGCAATTCCTAATGATCGGATGCTTGTTTCGAGTAATGGGACTCAATAGGAAATCCAAGCATTTCTCTGGCAAACCCTACAATCAGTTCTGGGGGGGCAGTGAAAATGTTGAAATTAATTTAAAAAGTGCTGAATGGCAGGAGAACAGCATGGGGAAGGCACCCTGGAAGCATTTCTGACTCCCAGATCACAGCTGAGAACAATGGTGTCACTGCTTTACTCCACTTTAAGGACTGACAATAAAACATTCAAAATTTACAAGAAATTGGAGTTTACAGGGGAAAAAATGTTAAGAAAGATTCTTTCCTATATAATGACTTGTATATAAGGCAAATTGTAAAAAGAATTTAAAAAATAATAATTTAAGTAAACCAAAATTGAATTTCTTATTAATTTTTATTACTTTGTTTTAATTTTATTAAAAAAAAGGAAATTTCAGTGTAATTTATGAATAAAGCAAGAACTGCAAAAAAATAGATGGAAAAGGGACTCAGATACACCCTGTATTAGACATAAGAGAGGGCCTCATACTCATTAGATTCATATTGTCATGTTCATATTATGTAGTGGTACTCCTAGACTCATAAAGACTATGCACTAAGCGAAAAGCCTGCCAAAAATTTCAAGCAGGGTTATCCATGCATCATTGAAGGCACCAACTGTAGTGCCTTATTCAAATATTGTGTACAAATTGTAGTTGTGATACTCCTACAATCATAAAAGCTCTGCACACATTGCAAACCCAGAAGAAAGTTATAAGGAGGGTTGTCCATACACTCTTGAAGGCATAAAATAGAGTACCTCATAAAAAAATGAAGAAAGTGTAATAGTGGCACTTCTACACTCATAAAGGCTTTGCAGAAATACAAAGCCAGCAAAACTTATAAGGAGGGTCATCCATAGACCCTTGAAGGCAGAAATTGGCAGGCCTCACTCAAATATTTTAGAATTGTAGTTGATGTACTCCTACACTCATAAATGCTTTGCACAAAGTGCAAAGCTAAGAGAAAATGAAAAGGAGGGCAATACAGTAATCCACTTCAGGTGTCCGCTTCTTCATCTCCTTCCTTGGGAGACTGCGTGAATTCCTCCATCTGCATCCTATAGCCCCCGACATGTTAAATGGGCGACAGTCCCCTGTGTCACCTGCACCATCACCTGCTGCTTTATAGGAGGTGGGGAACCCCAAGGATATTCCAATCTCTCTGGGGTGGTAAAACTGTGTCATGCTGCCTCGAGGAACCTCTCTCAGGCCCATTAATTTCACTAGAAGTGTTCATCCTGCTTACTTCCTTCTTGGATCGTACTCACCAAATTCCAGCGATGTTGCTCCTCCTTTTTGAGAAATGTAACCCTAGATCCAGACATCAGCTCATGCAGCCTTAAAGGCAAGTGTTCGGTTTCTACTAACCGCTGGTTGAACAAGATATCATGATGGGTCCCAAACTATGCTATTCTCTGCTGCCGGTTGTATGCAACGACCTCCCCCACACAATGCCAACTCATGCTACCTTGCAGCTAGCCTTCTCTCTTCCGACCAGCCTAGGCCTCACAGTCTACTCAATTGAATTCAGAAAAAAATTTTGAATGCCTTTTTGAGTGTTATACACAAAGCACCCAATACTTTATGGATAACTAATTGAATCCAGAAAAAAATTTCAACACTTTTTTGGAGAATTATATACCACCAAAATGTAATTCAAAGCACATAATACTATGTAGATGATAAATTCAATCCAGAAAAAAAAATTAATCATTTTTTGGAGTGTTATGTACCACAGAAATGTAACACAAATCACTTAACACTATATGGAATACTAATTGAATCATGAAAAAAATTTGAACAGTATTTTTGAGTGTTATATACCACCAAAATGTGATACTAAGCATGGAATACTCTATGGATGACTAGAAAAAAATGAACTCTTTTTGGAGTGTTAATACCACTGAAATGTAACGCAAAGCATGTAGTACTCTATGTATGGCAAATTGAATCGAGAAAATATTCTGAACACTTTTTTTGGAGTGTTATATACCACCAAAATGTAACACAAAGCAAATAATATTCTATGAATGACTAATTGAATACAGAAAAAATTTTTAATGGTTTTTTGGAATCTTTTATACCACCAAATTGTAACACAAACCACGTAATACTCTATGGATGAGACATTCAATCCAGACAAACTTTTCAACACTTTCTAAAGTATTATACATCACCGAAATGTAACATAAACCACATAATACTCTATGGATAACTAACTGAATCCAGAAAACTTTTCAACACTTTCTTGTCAGTGTTATGGACCGCCGAAATATAACAAAAAGCATGCAATACTCTATGGATGACTAATTAATTCCAAAAAAAATTCAATGCTTTTTTGGAGTGTTATATACCAATGAAATGTGACACAAAGCACGTAATACTATACGGATGACAAATTCAATCCAGAAAATATTTGTAACGCTTTTTTGGAGTGTTATATACTACCGAAATGTAACACAAAGCACGTAATACTATATGGATGACAAATTCAATCAAGAAAATATTTGTAACGCATTTTTGGAGTGTTATATACATTTGAAATGTAACACAAAGCACATAATACACTTTGGATGACTAATTGAATCCAATATCAGTGCCCAGGAGAGAAAGGCCATACAGTCTCTGAAAACCAACAAAGAAATCATCATTAAACCTGCTGACAAGGGAGGTGCAATAGTCATGATGAACACATCAGACTATATTAAGGAAGCAAACAGACAACTTACGGACACACGCTACTACAGAAAACTGGAGTCGGACCCTACACAGGACTATTACAAGGAACTAAGCAAGTTGGTATCTTGTCTGTCTGACAAATCCATAAGAGCTGATGACCTGATACCAGAAAGTCCAAGAACAGGGACATTTTACATGCTTCCCAAAATCCACAAAGCTGGGAATCCAGGGAGGCCGATTATTTCATGTGTGGACACCCTTACTGAGCAGGTATCTGGATGGGTAGAGGGCATTCTTAAACCCCTGGTAAAGGATACACCCAGCTACATTCAGGACACAACTGACCTACTGAATAAACTAGCAGCAATAGGTCCCCTACCAGAAGGAACCATCCTGGCCACCATGGACGTGGAATCTTTGTACTCTAATATCCCACGCCAAGATGGATTAAATGCCTGCAAAGTCTTCATGGAAACACCGGGAATGATGCTGATTCTGTGGTGAAACTCACAAAATTAATCCTCACCCACAATTACTTTGAATTTGACAACAAGATCTATCTTCAGGACAGGGCACAGCTATGGGAAGTAAATGGCTCCACAGTATGCAAATCTTTTCATGGCCAAGCTTGAAAGCGACTTTTTGTCCTCATGTCCCATCAGGCCTCGGGCCTACTACCGCTACATTGATGACATTTTAATCATCTGGACGGAGTCTGAACCACAACTAAAGACGTTCCATGAACAGTTCAACCAATTTCATCCAACCATCAACTTAACACTCAACTACTCCAGCACTGAAATTAACTTTTTAGACACCACCATTAAGCTAAAGAACAATGAAATAGAGACATCCCTGTATCAGAAGCCAATCGACCGTCCAACATACCTTAAATGGGACAGTTTCCATCCAAAACACATAAAAAACTCTAATGTCTACAGCCAAGCCATCAGATACAACCGTATATGTTCCAACCCCATGGATAGAGATGAACACCTTGGTCGCCTCAGAAAGACTTTTTTGAACCAGGGCTACAAATTACAAGAGCCACCAGAATATCAAGGAATCACCTGCTACATTACAAAACTAAAGAAGAAAATAACCGGGTGCCTCTAGTGGTCACCTACAATCCAAATCTGGAGATGCTAAGGGGAGCTGCACGGAAACTACAACCTTTACTACAAAAAGATGCCCGATTACAATCCATATTTCCAGACCCCCCACTACTATGTTTTAGGCAGCCCCCAAATCTAAGAAGCATCATTGTCAGAAGCTCCCTGTCCTCCCCAACAACTGCAGGAACCTTTCCTTGCAACAAGAAGAAGTGTAAAACCTGTGCATCTATAATGACCATGGACAAGATAAAGATCCCCAACTCCCATCAGGACTACAAGATCCCAGGTACTTTCAGCTGCATCACATCTAATGTGGTGTACCTAATTATATGTACAAAATGTCCAACTGGGGGTCTGTATGTGGGGGAGACCGGGCAAAAACTGAGAACAAGGATGAATTCTCATCGCCACACAATAAGAGAAAAAAGAATGGATTTACCTGTGGCAAAACACTTTTGTATGCCCGGTCATAGCATGATGGATATGGAATTACTTGTATTAAAATCTAACTTCAAATCTGAGAAAGATAGAAAGGTTTGGGAATACAAACTTATGATGACCTTTGACACTCTTAGTGCTGGAATGAATATATCACACGGATTCATGTCATTCTATATCAATTAAGGAATCTGCGTCTCTGACCTTCTAGGGGCATCAAAACACAACACCAGACCCCAATCAGAGGGCAATAAAACTTTCTCTCCTTAATCTATGAACTGTTCCAATATTCATGTTCATCCCTCTGCCATAATGACAGTTCTGCTTCACGTCACTTGTCTTACCTATTGCACTATTCCTGTGTCCTTTTGTGTATATAAATATGTGATCCTTCAGTTTTTGTTTTAGTCTTTGCCTGATGAAGAGACCTGAGTAGTCTCGAAAGCTTGCAATTTGTTACCATCTTTTCAGTTAGCCATTAAAAGGTATCAACCACCGAGGACTCTCAAGTCTAAATATTTTTCTAATTGAATCCAGAAATATTTTGAATGCTTTTTTGTAGTGTTATATACCATTGGAATTTAGCATAAAGCACATAATGTTCCATGGATTACAACATAGTCAATTTTTTCACTCACAAAAAAAAGAATGTGGTCATGTGCACCAGCTATATATTTAGCTACGGACTGCCATGCCCTAAGCCCTACCTAGAGACTGTATTCTGCCACTCTCCCTGCTCCTGCAACTGTTCCTAGGCTAAATGCAGAATGCATCTGATGCAAACAGCAAAGCACAAGATTAGCACTTATAATGACTGTTAGCATGATGGTCCAGCATCAGCACCAGTATCAAAATGAGAGGACTCTGATTAGTTAAACTGTGAACAGACATGCCTGGATAAATGCTCTCTCCTTCCAATCAGAACTATCCCTGAGCTATGCAATGGCATCAGTGAGCCGAGTGTGGCGGCACCTGTTCTTTTATAACCTCTGATTAGGTAATGCGGCCAGCCAATCACAGTAATGCCACTACCAATATAACTACGGCTTAACAGTGACTGGCAGGCAATTCCCCATGCTTATTGGCTGTGTAACAGGTGCCAAACGTGAGGTGGGGATTCAAGCTTCAAATATGAGCACCAGCCAATGCTCTTCGAGTGCCGAGCACATCTGAGCACCCAGATACTCAAGTGATATCTGAGTATCACCAACCATGTTCACTCATCCCTATGTACTATATAACAGCTATCTAGTAGTTGTCTGTTTATCTATCTACTTATTTGTCTGATGAGTAACAGCCTAACATCTGATTATCTATCATCTATTTATCTAATCTGTAAAAGGATTTTTACCATAACAAAGTCATCTCTTACATCATTAATGTATAAGTATCTTAGTCTTCATTCAGACGCACATACGTGTTCCATCCATTTTTTTTCACAGATATAACACATACCAATTATAATCTATTTTGCTATTAACATGTCCATGTTTTGTCACGGATCGTGTGTCTGTGTGCAACGCACAGAGACATGTCCTTTTTTCCAGTATCACAAATGAAAAGAGCCAATACAAGTCTACGGGTCCGTAAAATACATGTACAGCACATGGATGCATCAGTGAACAGTCCGCGCGCTGTCCATATTTAACATTGCAAAGGATAGAAGAACCATGGTCATTTATTTACATATCCATCTGCGAAAAACACTGATGAAACACTGACCAAAGAATGATGACACAATGACCCAAACCATTTTTTCACACACATGTGAATGAGGACATAATTTTTTATATGTACAGGTGCTTCTCACAAAATTAGAATTTCATCAAAAAGTTAATCTATTTCAGTTTTTCAATACTAAAAGTGAAACTCATATATTCTATAGTCATTATAAACAAAGTGATCTATTTCAAGTGTCTATTTCTGTTAATGTTGATGATTATGGCTTACAGCCAATGAAAGCCCAAAAGTCATTATCTCAGTAAATTAGAATACTTTATAACACCAGCTTGAAAAATGATTTTAAAATCCAAAATGTTGGCCTACTGAAATGTATGTTCAGTAAATGCACTCAATACTTGGTCGGGGCTCCTTTTGCATCAATTACTGCACCAATGCGGCGTGGCATGGAGGTGATCAGCCTGTGGCACTGCTGAGGTGTTATGGAAGCCCAGGTTGCTTTTATAGCAGCCTTCAGCTCGTTTACATAGTTGGGTCTGGTGTCTCTCATCTTCCTCTTGACAATACCCCATACATTCTCTATTGGATTAAGGTCTGGCGAGTTTGCTGGTCAATCAACCACAGTGATACTGTTGTTTTTAAACTAGGTATTGGTACTTTTGGCAGTGTGGACAGGCGCCAAGTCCTGCTGGAGAATGAAATTTCCATCTCCAAAAAGCTTGTCAGCAGAGGGAAGCATGAAGTGCTCTAAAATTTACTGGAAGACGGCTGCGCTGACTTTGGTCTTGATAAAACACAGTGGACTTACACCAGCAGATGACATGGCTCCCCAAACCATCACTGATTGTGAAAACTTCACACTAGACCACAAGCAGCTTGGATTGTGTGCCTGTCCACTCTTCCTCCAGACTCTGGGACCTTGATTTCCAAATGAAATGCAAAATTCACTTTCCTCGTGGAGTGTATCAATGACAGCCTTCTGTACATCTGTCAAGTCAGCAGTCTTCCACATGAATGTGGAGCCTACTGAAATAGACTAAGGGACATTTTTAAATGCTTAGGAAGGCTTTACAGGTGCGTTTTGTTAATATTTCTAATTTACTGGATAATGGCCTTTGGGTTTTCTTTGGCTGTAAGCCATAATCATCAACATTAACAGAAATAAACACGTGAAATAGATCACTCTGCTTGTAATGACTTTATATAATATTTGAGTTTCACTTTTTGTATTTAAAAATTGAAATAAATTAATTTTTTGATGATATTCTAATTTTGTGAGAAGCACCTGTATGTATTATATACATATATTCATGATAAAAAGAAGTGTATATTAAACGGAACACAGTACTGCACATAAATATATTAGATTTTTTTACTCATGTGTAGAGAGAGCTCTCTATTAATAATTTTCTGACACTAGCTAAAGCTTCTGGTTGTATTTCTCACAAAAACGGTCATATATTCTTGTTCTCCCGTCTTAAATTGCTACTTGTTTAAGCAGCAGAAAATCCACTGCAGAGTAACACAGACTTGAGAGATATCCCAGACTCCTGAATTATGCAGGCCAGTGAGATTAAGACAAAGATCATTTATAGCTGAATGATAGATTTCCAAGAAATGTAAAATAGACTGATAAATAAAGCTGCAAAACAGTTACAGCAAGATAAATTTATAGCACAGATTTCACTTCTCTCCGTGTTCTCTTTTTCTATGTTAAATGATCTAAACCACTATGACTCTCTAAAATTTCTAAATGCCATCAATGAAATATTTTATTTTTGCACTATGCTTAACACCTTAGTGGCGGAGCTAATTTTGACAATGACAAGGCCACATTTGTTAAATCTGACTTGGGTCAATTTATGTGGTAATAAAACTGGAACGCTTCAACGGATCCTAGTGATTCTGAGACTGTTTTTCATAACATATTGTACTTCATGTAGTGTTAAATTTTGGTCAGGGGCGGACATATCATTGGTGCAACCTTGTAGGGGGGCCCATTTCTATGTTCAAAACAGGTGCAATTTTGCATTTTTAGGAGCTTTTGGGCTGCAAAGGGCCCATATATTGTTTTTGCACAGGGGCCCTTTTCTGTCTGTGTCTGCCAGTGATTTTGGTCTATATGATTTGAGTATATTAATACAAATATTCAAAGTTTGATAAAAAAATTGAAAAATTTCACAATTTTCACCTTTTAAATTTTTATGATCTTAAATCAGATAGTTATACCACATAAAATTAATAATAATTAACATTTCCCATATGTCTAGAAGTTAGAAGGGTTAAAAGTTGATCAGCAATTTCTCACTTTTCCAACAAGATTTACAAAACGATTTTTTTTTTAGAAGAGGTAGTCACCAGAAATGGTTTTCACTTCACAGGTGTGCCCTGTCAGGTTTAATAAGTGGGCTTTCTTGTCTTATAAATGGGGTTGGGACCATCAGTTGTGTTGTGGAGAAGTCTTGTGGATACACAGCTGATAGTCCTACTGAACAGACTGTTAGAATTTGTATTATGGCAAGAAAAAAGCAGCTAAGTAAAGAAAAACGAGTGGCCATCACTACTTTAAGAAATGAAGGTCAGTCAGTCCGAAAAATTGGGAAAACTTTGAAAGTGTCCCCAAGTGCAGTTGCAAAAACCATAAAGCGCTACAAAAAAACTGGCTCACATGAGGACCGCCCCAGGAAAGGAAGACCAAGAGTCACCTATGCTTCTGAGGATAAGTTTATCCGAGTCACCAGCCTCAGAAATCGCAGGTTTACAGCAGCTCAGATTAGAGACCAGGTCAATGCCACACAGAGTTCTAGCAGCAGACACATCTCTACAACAACTGTTAAGAGGAGACTTTGTGCAGCAGGCCTTCATGGTAAAATAGCTGCTAGGAAACCACTGCTAATGACAGGCAACAAGCAGAAGAGACTTGTTTGGGCTAAAGAACACAAGGAATGGACATTAGACCAGTGGAAATTTGAGCTTGGGTATGATAAGTCCAAATTTGAGATCTTTGGTTCCAACCACCGTGTCTTTGTGCGACGCAAAAAGGGTGAACGGATGGACTCTACATGCCTGGTTCCCAAGGTGAGGCATGGAGGAGGAGTGTGTATGGTGTGGGGGTGCTTTGCTGGTGACACTGTTGGGGATTTATTCAAAATTGAAGACATACTGAAGCAGCATGGCTACCACAGCATCTTGCAGCGGCATGCTATTCTATCAGGTTTGCGTTTAGTTGGACCATCATTTAGTTTTCAACAGGACAATGACCCCAAACACCTCCAGGCTGTGTAAGGGCTGTTTGACCAAGAAGGAGAGTGATGGGGTGCTACGCCAGATGACCTGGCCTCCACAGTCACCAGACCTGAACCTAATCAAGATGGTTTGGGGTGAGCTGGACCGCAGAGTGAAGGCAAAAGGGCCAACAAGTGCTAAGCATCTCTGGGAACTCCTTCAAGATTGTTGGAAGACCATTTCCGGTGACTACCTCTTGAAGCTCATCAAAAGAATGCCAAGAGTGTACAAAGCAGTCATCAAAGCAAAAGGTGGCTACTTTGAAGAACCTACAATATAAGACATAATTTCAGTTGTTACACACTTTTTTTAAGTATATAATTCCACGTGTTAATTCATAGTTTTGATGCCTTCAGTGTGAATGTACAATTTTCATAGTCATGAAAATACAGAAAAATCTTTAAATGAGAAGGTGTGTCCAAACTTTTGGTCTGTACTGTATATATGTATATATATTACATAGATAGATAGAAGAAAAGCTGGCAATTCAGCAGCCGTGGTAGTGTGAAATCACAGCAGGAGCCGATAGGATAGAAAAGATGGATTACACACAGTAAATACATATAGAATAGGTAGATATACAGATGTCTGTGACAAATACAATTAGTACAGTGTGTGTGCAGCTTACTGTACATGTATTTATTTAATAAAAGATTATTTTTCCGAAAAAAATAGTGTGGGTCCCGAGTAATTTTTGCAACCAGCAGAGGGAAAGCCGATGGCTTGGGGACGATGTTTTTAGCCTGGGAAGGGGGTAATACCCATGGAGCTTCCCAGGCTATAAATATCAGCTCACAGTTGTATACTTAGCCTTTACTTGCTATAAAAATGGGGGACCCTAAAAAAATGGCATAGGGTCCCCCTATAATTAACAACAAGAGAAGGCTATGCAGACAGCTGTGGGCTGATATTAATAGCCAAAGAAGGGGCCATGGATATTGGCCTCCAGGCTAAAAACATCAGCTCTCAACTGCCCCAGAAAAAGCGCATCTCTAAGATGCGCCAATTCTGGTACTTAGCATCGCTCATCTCACTTGACCTGTAGCGGTGGCAAGTGAGGTGATAGTTGGGGGTTGATGTCACCTTTGTAATGTCAGGAGACATCAAGCCCAGAGGTTAGTAATGGAGAGGCTTCAATAAGACGCCCTAATTACTAACCCCATAGTCACATTGTAAGTAAAACACAGACACCCATCAAAAAGTCCTTTAATTGAAAGACAGACTCCTTTAATAATCCTAAACCATACTTACAACCTCACCTAATTTCACCAAAGCCCTCGTTCTCCTGTAATAAACCAAAAATAATAAAACAACAATATGCCATACCTGTCAGTCGTTCTGTCCCATGCCATAATCCATGTCTGGGGGATAACTAGTTTTCAACCTGGACGGTGTCAAGATGTAACCGTCCAGGCTGAGAACCACTGGTGACTGAACTGCTGCGAGCGCAGCCTCAGTGACTAGCGGCGATGTCATTGAAACTCTGCTCCCAGCCGAGCTGAATTGCGGTGACCTCGGTAAGATCCTCGCTAGCACCGTGAGAAAGTTGCATGGTGCAGATTCGAGTCCACTGGGAGAATTTCATTGCTGTGGTGAACTCACCTCTGCACCGTACAACTTTATCACAGTGCTAGCGGGGATCTCTCCGAGGTCACGCAGTTCAGCCCAGCTGGGAGCGCAGCCTCAGTGACGTCACCGCTAGTCACAGATGCTGCGCTCACAGCCGCTCAGTCACCAGTAGTTCTCAGCCTGGATTGTCGCATCTTGGCACAGTCCAGGTTGAAAACTATTTCTTCCTCAGACATGGATTACGGTGTGGGACAGAACGACAAACAGGTATGGTATATTGTTGTTTTATTATTTTTGGTTTATTACAGGAGAGCGAGGGCTTTGGTGGGATTAGGTGAAGTTGTAAGTATGGTTTAATTAAGATTATTAAAGGAGTCTGTGTCATTTTTTTAATTAAAGGACTTTATTCTTGGTGTGTGTTTTTATAACAGTGTGACCATGGGGTTAGTAATGGGGATATCTTATTAAGGCCTCTCCATTACTAACCTCGGTGCTTGATGTCACCTGACAATACAAAGGTGACATCAATCCCACAAATATGAATCCCCCTTGCCACAGCTACAGAGCAAGTGGGAAAGTTAGGCAAAGCTCCAGAATTGGTGCATCTAATAGATGTGCCTTTTCTGTGCTGCTGTGAGCTATATTCTTGATAGACAACCTTGCTAATGCTGACAGCTGAGGATTGCAGCCCCCAGCTGTGAGTTTTGCCTGGCTGGTTATCAAAAGTAAGACGGAGCTCACAGGTTTTTTTTAATTATTTATTTACAGTGCTGGAGCCAGCTAATAAATCAGCCATTCCTGCTCTCTGATATTAGCGGCAGCAGGTGTCGGATGATGGGAGCGGTTGTCCCATCAGCTGACAACAGTGACCGGAGGTAAACTTTATACCTCCAATCACAGCTGATCACTCATGCTGTCTTTTGACAGCGTGGGAACCACGGCTCTCTGACCGGCAGGAATGGTTTCACCGCCAATTAGAAATGGTGTTTGCTGTGCTGTCATGCATGTCAAAAACTGTATTATCAGGTCCCCCATTCAAGTGAATGGGGTTTGGGTCCGCTCTGCTGTTTTTTTTTAATTATTTATTTACAGCGCAGGAGCAGCTGATGAATACTCCCATTTGCCAATCCTGCTCTTACTGTTATTAGCTGCAGCAAGTGTCTGCTGATGGAAGCTGTAGTCCCATCGGTTGTCACCAGTGATGGGATGTAAACTTTATACCTACGATCACAGCTGCGGGCTCATGCTGTCTTCTTACACGGCTTACACGGGACCATGGCTCTCTGACCAGTGAGGATGATTTCCCACTGTCACGCAGCTTGGGAAACACCGGCTTTTGTGCTGTGTATGTTTGGCTATATATAATTATATTATATAATTAAATTGGCGAATATTGTCGATCGTGAGCCAAACCGAATATTGAAATAGTCGCTCTTCTCTACTGCTGACTTGACAGATGTCCAGAAGGCAATCATTAACACATTTCACAAGGAGGGTAAGCCACAAAAGGTCATTGCTAAAGAAGCTGGCTGTATCCAAGCACATTAGTGGAAAGTTGAGTGGAAGGAAAAAGTGTGGTAGAAAAAGGTGCACAAGCAACTGGGATAACTCTTTGACCACAATGATCAAAGATATGTGTACAGAAAAAAGGGCACAGAATTTCAGGTAAAGAATACCTTGCCAACCATTAAGCATGGGTGTGCATCAATCATTCTTTAGGGTTGTGGTGCAGCCAATGGCATGGGGAATATTTAACTGGTAGAGGGAAGAATGAATTCAGTGAAATTTCACCAAATTATTGATGCAAACATAGCACCATGTGTTAAAAAGCTGAAGTTGAAAAGAAGATGCCTTCTACAAATGGATAATGATTAGGGATAAGCAAGCACTAAAATGTTTGGATGCTCGTTACTCGAATTGTGCAATTTCTAATGCTCGGATTCTTTTTCGAGTAAGGAGTATAATGGGAGCTAGTGTGAAATCCGAGCATTTTTCTGGCAGACCCTACAAAGAGGTCTGGGGAAAGTGAAAATGTTAAAAATTATGTAAAAAGTGCTGAATGGAAGGCGAACAGCATGGGGAAGCCCCCTTGAAGCATCTCTGACTCCCAGATCGCGCTGAGAACAATGGTATCACACTTTTACTCCACCTTAAGGACTGACAGTAAGGCTAAGTTCACACGTTGCGGAATTGCCGCGGAAATTTCCGCGGCAATCCCGCACTTCTCCCGCGGGAAATACGCACGTTTTTTATAAGCGTATTCCCGCCAGAATAATAGCGTTTTGCAAGCGTAATTAGCTTGCAGAATGCTAGCGTTTTACTAGCGATCTGTAGCATCGCTTGGAAAACTGATTGACAGGTTGGTCACACGAGTCAAACATAGTGTTTGACACGTGTGACCAACTTTTTACTATTGATGCCGCCTATGTCGCATCAATAGTAAAAAGATCTAATGTAAAAATAATAAAAAAAATAATAAATAATGATATTCTCACCTTCCGGCGGCCCCCGCAGCCTTCCGCGGGCCCTGCAGCTTTCCCGCCTTCAGCGACGCTCCCGGCAACTCCGGTCCCAGGAGTGCTTTGCGACAAATCACACCGATGATGTAGCATCTCGCGAGACCGCTACGCCATCTGGGTGATTCTCGCAAAGCACTCCTGGTACCGGGAGTTGCGGGAGCATCGCTGAAGGCGGGAAGGCTGCGGGGGCCGCCGGAAGGTGAGAATATCATTATTTTTTATTTTAATTATTGTTTTACCAGGGATATGGTACCCAGGGCCTGGAGGAGAGTCTCCTCTCCTCCAGACCCTGGGTACCACTGCACATGAACCGCTTACATTCCGCAAAATTAATGAACATGTTGCTATTTTTTCCGCAAAGCGTTTTTTTCGCGGAAAAAAACGCAACATGTGGCCAAAACATGCAGAATCAATAAACATGTATAGGATGCTTAATGCTTGCGTTTTTATCGCGTTTTTACCGCGGAAAATCGCGGAAAAAACGCGAAAAAAACGCAAAAAATTCCTGAACGTGTGCACTTAGCCTAAAGCATTCAAAATCGACGAGAAATTTTAGTTTACAAGAAAAAGTTAAGAAACATTCTTTCCTGTACAATGACTTGTATATAAGGCAAAATTTAAAAAGTATTAAAAAATAATAATTTAATTAAACCAAAAATTTAACTCTTTTTTAAACTATGGAAGTTTCAGTATAATTTATGAAGGAAGCAAGAACTGTGAAAAAATTGATGGACGAGGGCTTAGATATACCCTTTATTAGACATACAGGAGGTTCTCGTACACATTCAGTTGAAATTGTCATGTAGTGGTACTCCTAAACTCATAAAGGCTATGCACTAATTGAAATGCTGCCAGAAATTACAAGCAGTGTCATCTATACACCCTTGAGGAGCCAACTGTATTACCTCATTCAAATATTGTGAACAAAGTATAGTTGTGGTACTCCCACTCTCAGAAAAAATCTGCACTAAGGAAAAGCCTGCCAAGAATTATGAGTAGGATCATCCATACAACCTTGAAGGCATCAAATGTAGTGCCTCATTCAAAAATTAAAAAAGTATAGTTATGTTACTCCTGCAGTCATAAAGGCTCTGCACAGAGTGCAAAGCCAAAAAATAAAATATAAGGAAGGTTATCCATACACATTTAAAGGCACCAACCGGATTGCCTCATAAAAAATTAAGAAAGTGTATTTGTGGAACCTCTACATTCATAAAGTCTTTGCACATTGGAGGGTCGTCCAGTCATCCATAGACCCTTGAAGGCAGCAAGTGGCAGGCCTCACTCAAATGTTGAAGATTAAAAACTCTATGTGATGCAGTCATCTGGTGGTGTGGAAAAGTCGGGACTGATCCAGGCTTTGTTCATTTTTATCAGAGTGAGCCTGTCAGCATTTTCTATTGACAGCTGAAAGCGCCTGTCTGTTATGACCCACCTGGTGGCACTAAAAACCCACTAAGACAAGACGTTAGCAGCAGGGTAGGGCATCACAACTAGAAATGAGCAAATTTGTTCGGATTCGGTTCCGAATACGATCGGAATCGAATATTGTTTTTGCAATATTCGTCGAACACAGCCGAACATCATTAGAGTCAATAGGAGTAGAAATTACCGAATATGTTCAGAACCAATCATAAGACATACATTTGGCACGAATATTGTTTGAATATGACAAAATCAGATTCAGGGACAAAATCCAAACAAATTCGCTCATCTCTAATCACAACACCTCCAAGGTATGGAGGAACAACTCATGCAAGATGTCGAGCTTTGAGACCCAATAGTTTAAGGTCTCAGAGAACTTAGGGAAGAGTATCCTGGTTTTGTTGGACAGTTATTGTCTGACCATCTTTAAAAAGTATTCCCTCCTTGTCAAAAATACCCGGTCAACAGGGCATGGACACAGGGAGGGTGTCGTGAAATTGACCTAGGCCTTTAACAGTGTATCCTTGCATCTGCTGTACCTGGTGTGTTTCTCCCTCGTCTCTCCTCCTTGGTTGGGCAAGGAAGCTTTCCCCCTGCCGCTAGCGTTGTCTTATGAGAATTTTTTCAATATATTTTCTACAATGGCCTTCTGGTATAGCACTATTTTAGAAGACCTCTAAGCCTCAGGAAGAGGAGATGCAAGCATGGATCTAGCAGGGTGAGCAATCAATACTCTTTTTTGGCCAAGATGAATGTAACGCGAGGGTCATGGGAAAGGCAGTGGTACATAAAGTCGACCTTATGTGCCAAGCTCCATACAACTAACACTTCCCTGTCTCCACCGTGATGACTACTCTCTATCTCTTCCTCCTCATTTCCCCACTCAGCTTATCTACGTAGGAGAGACGGATGAAGGTTTTGTGATTACTAGCCTCTGTTGCGCTAGCAACCAGCTCCTGTTTCTCCACATACTCCTCAGCTTCCACCTCATCATTATTACCCAATCTGTGCTGACCAGATGAGATGAGGTTGTACTGGGTAGTATCTTCCTCTCTCATGTCTTCCTCCCTCTCCACCTTTTACACATTGAAAGCTTCAGCTTTAATTGTGAGCAGTGATTGTTTAAGTAGGTACAGAAGCGGATTGTTTATCTAATTATGGCATCATTGCCGCTCACCATCTTTGTGCAGTCTTCAAAGTCTTGGAGAACCACACAAATGTCAGACATCTGTGCCCAATCTTCAGTTGTTATGTGCGGAGGCTGCCCAGAATACCAATGGTCATGTTTGTTCTATTATTCGACAACTGGCCTTTGCTGCTCACAAAGCCTTTCAGTAAGCCGTTCCAGTATGTGTTGACGTTGCACACCAGTCGGTGAGCTGGCACTTGCATGCGCTGATGTCGCACCGCCAGAGCAGCGGCAGGTGTAGCCAACTTGCCAAAATTAGGCTGACAAGAAGCTCTGGCAAATGTTGGTAGGTTTTCAGAAAAAGCTTAACTACCAAGTTGAGCATGTAGGTGTCACGCACAGTGTAGGAAAGACTAAGTGCAACACGAAGGGTTAAGGAGAAGGGAACCCAACACTAGGGAAGTGTCCTTTTTTAAGTGTACATTCACAGTAACTGCATTTTTAAGGGCACAGGTGATACTCCTGGACACGTGCGGATTCAAGTTGGGGACGCTACAAAGAAAGAATAGTGGCGGCTGGGGACTGAGTACCATGGGACTGCTGGCACCATGAGTCGGCGGAAATCCTCCGTGTCTTCAAGCATAAACGGCAACATTTCCATGGCAAGCAGCCTGGAAATAATCCCATTTAGCATCTGGGAATGTGGGTGGGTTGCTGGGAACTTTCTTTTTTGTTTCAAGTCCTGGATTAGGGACAGCTGAACATTGTGCTGGGACAAGTTTTTGGAAGTGCCTAATGATGATGCCTCATATTGTGCAAGCACAGGAACAGGGTGGAAGGCATCTGAGCCAGGTGTCATGGACAGGGGATTTGGAAGTACCTAGCACAGGGGAAAAGGCAGTGGTGTCATCCACTGGCACCAATTGTTGACCCAAGTGATTGACCCACCGAGACTGGTGCTTAGGTGATATGTGCCTGATAATGCGGTGGTGGTTATGCTCTTAGTGATCAGGCCCTTGCTGATCTTGGCATGGCACAGGTTGAAAATTATCATTTTTTTGTCTCAGAACTGTCTTTAAAAAAGTCCAAGACTGGGGAACAACTAACATTTTGAAGGAAAAATTCACGAATGTCGGTGTTCTGAGGAACAGTTGCCTGCCTTCTCACTCTCACCCCACTGCCTCTTCCTGCCTGTTTTGGTACTGCCGATCCCTTTCCTTCAGCGCTGCTGACCTTGCTCTGCATGCCAGCTTACCAGGTTGAGCCAGTGACTTTGTCATTCACCAACTCATCTTCTACTAGCGAACCTTGGTTTTCCTGACTTGGTGAATTAACAACCTGACTTATAGGCAACTGTATCTCATCATTAATTATCTACCTCCTTCGACAAAATTTGTCATCCCCCACCATCATTTTCTTGAGGCTGTGGTTGCTCTAAGTTTTGTGAATCACTATTCAACATCTCCTCCAGTCCCTCTTGGAACATGCAGAGTGAGAGGCCACAATCAAATGTGGGATTTAGTCCTAGTGTGGCATCACTGGTCTCTTGGGACTCAACATGGTGGGAGGAAGAAGGTTCACGGTGAGGATTAAGTGATCCAAACTTGGCTGGTGAGACCGTGAGGAAGACTGGGTGAGGCTGGTAAGCATACTGGAAGCATTATCTTCTGTCCAAACAACCACTTGTTGACACTAGTGTGGTTTCAGAAGTGGTGTCTCTAGCCTCCCTGCAAAGTTCAACAGAAAGCTATGTGTCTTGGATGGGCATTTTTCTTGTGCTCCAGGAACAGGTGTAGTCGCACCTGTCCCACATCATTGGAGTCTACGTGCAACATCATCAGCACTCCCCTGACTCTGACATTGTCTGTCAGGTGATCCCATTGGTGCCGCTATTTGAAATTCTTCATATTTAAGACAGCAATCTAATTCTGACTCTATTCGTGTGGTATTTCCTGATGAAGAAGTCACTTAGACTTTGAAACGAATTAAATAAACCACCTTTCCTTATGTGAAATACGTCTGGACATATGTGTAAATTGCCTCTTAAGAGAAAAAGAGGGCTTGAACTCTATAGCGCCACCTATTGGAAGTAGCGATCCTACAAGTCACAATCAACCCTTTAACGAGTCTTGTAATATGACTTAGGATAAAAGCCAAATCAGTATCTCAATTTGCAGACACGGTGTTTTGGACTTTTGGTCCTCATCAGTGCAAAGTATGAGATCTGATTTGGCTAGGTGAGAGGCTCTGGACTGAGGTCTAAGGGGTAAGGTTTCTCTTTGTCGAGAGTGACATACCAGCTCTGGCTTGTCAAAGTAAGGAGGCTTATTCGGCGTGCAATGCTTCTCTGGGAAATTTTATATGCAAATTGCCTCTTAAGAGAAAAAGAGGACTTGAACTCTATAGCGCCACCTGTTATGTTTCGGTAGCTGAGGAGTGCAGGCAAAAAAGGCAATACACCAGAGCAGTTGGAATCTATGAGATTGCAGTACCCTGACTAACCACAACAACTAGAGGCAGATGTGGAGCGTTCCTACGTTGGTCCTAGACGCCTCGTCACAGCCTGAGAAACTAACTACACCTAAAGATAGATATAAGAAAGCTATCTGCCCCGGAGCAGAACCCCAAAGAACATAGAAAGCCCCCAAACATGTAATGGCGGTTAGACAAGAAGAAATACTGACACAGACAGAAAATAGTATGAGCAAACGTTGGGGCCCAAAACTACCTAAATAGAAAAAGATAGGAAGGGTACTTACTGCAATCCCAGAAAACCCTGAAAAGCACCAACTCTACTAATTTCAAAAACACCTGAGATCACACGACCTCTACCACCTAAATTAGTTCTCTGGTGTAACAAAATCAAAACAGCAGCCACTGAAAAAACTGGAAAAAGCAAATGTACAAACATCAGTGGCTGAACTGAACTGAGAGGGCAAAAGCCCCCGGAGGGGACCCTGAAGGCCCCCACAGAAGTGCAGGACAAAATGCAAAAATCAAGCACAAAAAAAAAAGAAGAAAATGTCTTATCTGTTAGCAGGAGATGCAGACACGACACAGCAGGCTACAAGGGAAACAGGAATCAAGGATAGAGACCAGAACAATTGATCACCGGCAACCCTGATGGGAAGGTGACTCCCTTATATAAGACCAGTCAGTAACACCTGATTCCCAATCCTCACAATCTTCACAATTTTCACTGGACAGACCAGCACCGCTTGTAACCACCAGAGGGAGCCTCTGCTCAGAACTCATCCCAAGCCCACTCACAACAGTACCCCCCCCTTGAGGAGGGGTCACCGAACCCTCATTTGAGCAACCAGGTCGGTCAGGATGAGTTCTATGGTACGCACGGATGAGTCTCCTAGCATGGATGTCCGAAGCAAACACCCAAGAATTGTCTTCCTGACCATAACCTCTCCACTTAACCAAATACTGGAGTTTCCGTCTAGAAAAACGAGAATCTAATATTTTCTCAACCACATACTCCAGATTGCCCTCAACCAAAACAGGGTCAGGAGGCACAGCAGCAGGAACCACTGGCTCAACAAACCTCTTCAACAAGGACTTGTGGAACACGTTATGGATCTTAAATGTCCCTGGAAGAAGCAAACGAAAAGAAACAGGATTAAGAATCTCCATGATCTTATAAGGTCCAATGAACCTAGGCTTAAATTTAGGAGATGCTACTCTCATAGGAATAATTTTTGAGGACAACCAGACCAAGTCCCCTACTTTAAACCGAGGACCATCAGTCCTATGCCGGTTAGCAAACCGCTGGGCCCTCTCCTGAGAGAGGGACAGCCTCTCCACTACCTGGTCACAAATCTGTTGCATACGCTCCACAAAAGAGTCAACACCTGGACAGACAGAAGCCTCCGTCTGTCCTGAAGAAAATCGAGGGTGAAACTCAGAATTACAGAAAAACGGAGACATCAAAGTGGCAGAGCTAGCCCTATTATTAAGAGCAAACTCAGCCAAAGGCAAAAAAGAGACCCAGTCATCCTGATCAGCAGACACAAAGCATCTTAGATAAGTCTCCAATGTCTGGTTTGTTCTCTCAGTTTGACCATTGGTCTGAGGATGAAATGCCGAGGAGAAAGATAATTGAACACCCAGTTTAGAACAAAAAGTCCTCCAAAATCTGGAAACAAACTGGACTCCTCTGTCAGACACTATGCTCTCAGGAATGCCGTGTAAACGAACCACGTGCTGAAGGAACAACGGCACCAATTCAGAGGAGGAAGGCAACTTAGGTAATGGCACAAGATGTATCATCTTGGAAAACCTATCACAAATCACCCAGATGGCGGTCATTCTCTGAGAAACAGGAAGGTCGGAAATGAAATCCATAGAGATATGGGTCCATGGTCTCTTGGGCACAGGCAATGGCATCAACAAACCACTAGAGCGAGAGCAAGGCTTGGAGCGAGAGCAAGTCCCGCAGGACTGCACAAATTCCCTGACATCACGAGACAAGGTAGGCCACCAAAAGGACCGACTAACCAAGTCTCTGGTACCAAAAATTCCGGGATGCCCAGCCAACGCGGAACAATGAATCTCAGACATCACACTCTTTTTCCACTGGTCCGGGACAAACAATTTTCCAACAGGGCAGCGCTCGGGCCTATCCTCCTGACACCCCTCCAGAGCAAGTCTCAAATTAGGTGAGATGGCGGAAAGAACTACACCCTCTTTCAAAATAACAGAAGGATCAGATAACTCAGGAGAGTCCGCAAGGAAACTCCTCGAGAGGGCATCCGCCTTAACATTCTTAGTGCCAGGAAGAAAGGAAACCACAAAATTAAAACGTGTGAAAAACAAGGCCCACCTGGCCTGTCTAGGATTGAGTCGCTTGGCAGATTCCAGATAAACCAGATTCTTATGGTCAGTAAGGACCACCACCTGATGTTTGGCTCCCTCCAGCCAATGTCTCCACTCTTCAAAAGCCCACTTCATGGCCAATAACTCCCGATTACCCACGTCATAATTACGTTCAGTAGGAGAAAATTTTCGAGAGAAAAAGGCACAAGGGTTACTTTTAGAGGTCTCTGGATCTTTTTGGGACAAAACGGCACCTGCCCCAATTTCAGAGGCATCAACCTCCACCTGAAATGGCAGAGAAACATCAGGCTGCCGTAGAACAGGAGCAGAAGTGAATCTCTGCTTAAGTTCCTGAAATGCAGAGACTGCCTCAGGAGGCCAATTCACCACATCAGAACCCTTTTTGGTCAAATCAGTTAATGGTTTAACAATAACCGAGAAATTACCAATAAATTTACGATAAAAATTGGCAAAACCCAAAAATCTTTGAAGAGCCTTTAACCCCTCTCTGACATTAGACGTACTATCCCGTCCATAAAACCCGTGCCATTCTGCCCATGGACGGGATAGTACGTCATAGGCGATCAGCTGCGCTCCTGAGGGGAGCGCAGCTAATCGCCGCCGGGTGTCAGCTGATTATCACAGCTGACACCCGTGACTGTGTGTCAGGAGCGGTCACGGACCGCTCCCGGCACATTAACCCCTAGCACACCGCGATCAAACATGATCACGGTGTACTGGGGGCACAGGGGAGGATCGCGCAGGGTGGGGGCTCCCTGCGCGCCCCCCTGAGACCCTCAGACAGCGCGATGTGATCGCGCTGTTCTGAGGGCTTCCTCCCTCCCAGGGCCCGGATCCAAGATGGCGCCGGGGTCCTGGAGGGAGGCGGCTTCCTCAGTGCCTGCTGAGAGCAGGCACTGAGAAGCCTGCTGCACTGCCTGAGCGATCGCTGGTGTGACAGTGTGCTGTGCACACTGTCACACCAGCGATTTGATAAAATACAGTGATGTCCCACCCTGGGACAAAGTAAAAAAGTTAAAAAAATAAAAATAAACATGTTATAAAAAAAAATCCAAAATAAATAAAAAAAAAAAAAATATTCCCCAATAAATTCATTTCTTCCTGTAAATAAAAAAAACAAAACAATAAAAGTACACATATTTGGTATCGCCGCGTCCGTAACGACCCCCCCTATAAAACTGTCCCACTAGTTAACCCCTTTAGTGAACCCCTTAAAAAAAAAAAAAAAAAACGAAGCAAAAAATCAATGCTTTATCATCATACCGCCGAACAAAAAGTGGAATAACGCGCGATCAAAAAGACCGATATAAATAAACATGGTACCGCTGAAAACGTCATCTTGTCCCGCAAAAAACGAGCCGCAATATAGCATCATCAGCGAAAAAATAAAAAAGTTATAGCTCGCAGAATAAAGCGATGCAAAAATAATTATTTTTTATATAAAATTGTTTTTATTCTATAAAAGCGCCAAAACATAAAAAAATGATATAAATGAGTATCGCCATAATCGTACTGACCCGAAGAATAAAACTGCTTTATCAATTTTACCACACGCGGAACAATAAAAACGCCTCCCCAAAAGAAATTCATGAATTGCTGATTTTTGTTCATTCTAACCTCCCAAAAATCGAAATAAAAAGCGATCAAAAAATGTCACCTGCTCAAAAATGGTACCAATAAAACGTCAACTCGTACCGCAAAAAATAAGACCTCACATGACTCTGTGGGCCAAAATATGCAAAAATTATAGCTCTCAAAATGTGGCGATGCAAAAAACTATTTTTGCAATAAAAAGCGTCTTTTAGCGTGACAGCTGCCAATCATAAAAACCTGCTATAAATAGTAAATCAAACCCCCTTTATCACCCCCTTAGTTAGGGAAAAATTATAAAATTAAAAAAATGTATTTATTTCCATTTTCCCATTAGGGTTAGGGTTAGGGTTGCGGCTAAAGTTAGGGTTAGGGTTGGTGCTAAAGTTAGGATTAGGGTTAGAGTTGGGATTAGGGGTGTGTTAGAGTTAGGTTTGTGGTTAGGGTTGGGACTAGGGTTAGGGGTGTGTTGGGGTTAGGGTTGGAGTTAGAATTGGGGGGTTTCCGCTGTTTAGGCACATCAGGGGCTCTCCAAATGTGACATGGCGTCTGATCTCAATTCCAGCCAATTCTGCGTTGAAAAAGTCAAACGGTGCTCCTTCACTTCTCAGCTCTGCCATGCGTCCAAACAGTAGTTTATCCCCACATATGGGGTATCAGCGTACTCTGGACCCCAAGAGTTATTGTGCAATTTGTCCTATTTCTTCTGTTACCCTTGGGAAAATAAAAAACTGGGGGCGAAAATATCATTTTTGTACAAAAAAAAATTTTTTTTGTTTTTACGGCTGTACATTATAAACTTCTGTGAAGCACTTGGGGCTTCATAGCGCTCACCACACACCTAGATAAGTTCCTTGTGGGGTCTATTTTCCAAAATGGGGTCACTTGTTGGGGATTTCCACTGTTTAGGCGCATCAGGGGCTCTCCAAATGCGACATGACGCCCCCAGACCATTCCATCAAAGTCTGCAATCCAAAACGTCACTACTTCCCTTCCGACCCCCAACGTGTACCCATACAGTAGTTTTCTCCCACATATTGGGTATCAGCGTACTCAGGACAAATTGGGCAACAACTTTTGGGGTCCAATTTCTCCTGTTACCCTTGTAAAAATAAAATATTGGGGCGAAAAAAATCATGTTTGCAAAAAAAAAAAAAGATTTTTTATTTTTACGGCTGTGCGTTATAAACTTCTGTGAAGCACTTCGGGGTTCAAAGTGCTCACCACACATCTAGATAAGTTCCTTGTGGGGTCTATTTTCCAAAATGGGGTCACTTGTGGGGGGTTTCCACTGTTTAGGCGCATCAGGGGCTCTCCAAATGCGACATGAGCACCCAGACCATTCCATCAAAGTCTGCAATCCAAAACGTCACTACTTCCCTTCCGAGCCCTGACGTGCGCCCATACAGTAGTTTTCTCCCACTAATTGGGTATCAGCGTACTCAGGACAAATTGGACAACAACTTTTGGGGTCCAATTTCTCCTGTTACCCTTGTGAAAATAAAATATTGGGGGCGAAAAAATCATTTTTGTAAAAAAAAAAAAAAGATTTTTTATTTTACGGCTGTACGTTATAAACTTTAGTGAAACACCTGGGGGTTCAAAGTTCTCACCACACATCTAGATAAGTTCCTTGTGGGGTCTATTTTCCAAAATGGGGTCACTTGTGGGGGGTTTCCACTGTTTAGGCAGATCAGGAGCTCTCCAAATACGACATGGCGTCCAGCCAATTCTGCGTTGAAAAAGTCAGACGGCGCTCCTTCCCTTCCAAACTCTGCCATGCACCCAAACAGTGGTTTACCCCCACATATGGGGTATCAGCGCACTCAGGACAAATTGCACAATAACTTTTGGAGTCTTGTTACCCTTGGAAAAATAAAAATTGGGTGAAAAGATCATTTTTGTGGAAAAAATATGATTTTTAAATTTTACGGCTCTACGTTATAAACTTGTGTGAAGCACTTGGGGGTTCAAATTGTTCATCAAAAATGTAGATAAGTTCCTTAGGGGGTCTAGTTTCCCAAATGGGGTCATTTGTGGGGGGTTTCCACTGTTTAGGCACATCAGGGGCTCTCCAAATGCAACATGGCATCCAAACTCAATTCCAGCCAATTTTGGTTGGAAAAAGTCAAATGGTGCTCCTTCCATTCCGAGCTCTGCCGTGCGCCCAAACAGTGGTTCCCCCCCACATATGGGGTATCAGCGTACTCAGGACAAATTGTACAACAACTTATGTGGTCCAATTTCTCCTGTTACCCTTGGGAAAATAAAAAATTAGTGACTAAAAGATAATTTTTGTGGGAAAAAAATAGGATTTTTTATTTTCATGCCCGGGCATTATAAACTTGTGTGAAGCACTTGGGGTTCAAAGTGCTCACCAAAGATCTAGATAAGTTCCTTAGGGGGTCTAGTTTCCAAAATGAGGTCACTTGTGGGGGGTTTCCACTGTTTAGGCTCATCTGGGGCACTGCAAACGGAACATGACCCCCATTAAGGTCTGCATTCCAAAACGTTACTACTTCCTTTCCAAGCCCTGCCGTGCGCCCAAACAGTTTCCCCCCCCACATATGGGGTATCAGCGTACTCAGGACAAATTGGACAACAACTTTTGGGGTCCAATTTCCTTGGAAAAATTCAAAAATTTGGGACTAAAAAATCATTTTTGTGGAAAATTGATTTTTTTTTTTTTTCACACCCAGGCTTTATAAACTTTTGTGAAACACTTGAGGGTTCAAAGTGCTCACAACAGATCTAGATAAGTACCTTAGGGGGTCTAGTTTCCAAAATGGTGTCACTTGTGGGGGGTTTCCACTGTTTAGGCGCATCAGGGGCTCTCCAAACGCGACATGGCATCCAATCTAAATTCCAGCCAATTTTAGTTTGAAAAAGTCAAACTTCGCTCCTTCCCTTACGAGCTCTGCCGTGTACCCAAACAGTGGTTTTCCCCCACATATGGGGTATTGGCGTACTCAGGAGAAATTGCATAACAACCTTATCTGTCCATTTTCTCCTTTTACCCTTGTGAAAATAAAAAAAAAATTGTAAAAGATAATTTTTGTGGCTAAAAAGTAAAATATTCATTTTTTCCTTAACGTTGCTTTAGTTACTGTGAAGCACCTGAAGGGTTAATAAACTTCTTGAATGTGGTTTTGAGTACCTTGAGGGGTGCATTTTTTAGAATGGTGTCACTTTTGGGTATTTTCTGCCATATAGACCCCTCAAAGTGACTTCAAATGTGAGGTGGTCCCTAAAAAAAATGGCTTTGTAAATTTTGCTGTAAAAATGAGAAATCGCTGGTCAACTTTTAACCCTTATAATTTCCTAACAAAAAAAAATTTTGGTTCCAAAATTGTGCTGATGTAAAGTAGACATGTGGGAAATGTTATTTCTTAACTATTTTGTGTGATATATTTCTCTGTTTTAAGGGAATAAAAATTCAAAGTTTAAAAATTGCAAAATTTTAAAAATTTTCGCCATATTTGCGTTTTTTTCAAAATAAACGCAAGTTATATCGAAGAAATTTTACCACTAACATGAAGTACAATATGTCACGAGAAAACAATCTCAGAATCGCGAAGATCCGTTGAAGCGTTCCAGAGTTATAACCTCATAAAGAGACAGTGGTCAGAATTGTAAAAATTGGCCCGTCATTAACGTGCAAACCACCCTTGGGGGTGAAGGGGTTAATGAAGTAGGTTGGACCCAATCACAGATGGCCTGAACCTTGACCGGGTCCATTTCAATAACAGATGGGGACAAAATGAATCCCAGAAATGAGATCCTCTGTACGCCAAAAAACACTTTGATCCCTTCACATACAGAGCATTCTCTCTCAAAATCTGGAATACAGTTCGAACATGTTTCACATGAGAGTCCCAGTCATTAGAAAAAATCAAGATATCATCCAAATAAACAATCAGAAATCTATCCACAAAATCCCTGAAAATGTCATTCATGAAGGACTGGAAGACAGAAGGAGCATTAGTGAGCCCAAAGGGCATCACAAGGTACTCAAAATGCCCCACCGGGGTATTGAATGCCGTCTTCCATTCATCCCCGTGCTTAATGCGAATAAGGTTATATGCCCCCCTGAGGTCAAGCTTGGTAAACCAAGTAGCGTTTTTCACCCTGGAAAACAGGTCAGAAATCAAGGGTGATCGGGTATTGATATTTCACAGTAATATTGTTCAAAAGACGATAATCAATACACGGCCTTAATGAACCATCCTTTTTGGCCACAAAGAAAAAACCGGCACCTAAGGGTGAAGAGGATGGTCTGATATGACCCTTCTCCAATGACTCCTTGATATAAGACCGCATAGCGTCATGTTCAGGTACAGACAAGTTAAAAAGGCGACCTTTAGGGAATTTACTACCAGGCACTAATTCAATAGTGCAGTCATAGCTCCTATGGGGAGGCAAGGATGCAGATTTACTTTCGCTAAATACATCAGAAAAATCAATCAAAAAGTCAGGAACATCCTGAGCCTGGGGGGAGGCAGAAAAAACAGGAGTGTTGGTATTAACACATTGGCAGCCCCAACTGGTTACAGACACAGATTTCCAATCCAAAACAGGATTATGAGACTGTAACCAAGGGAAACCCAGTACGATAATATCATGCAGATTATACAGAACCAAAAATTTGCAGCACTCTTGATGATCAGGTTCAACCCTCATTATCACCTGAGTAGAGAACTGAGGTTTATTCTCAGCCAAAGGGGTAGAATCGATCCCCAGTAGGGGAATAGACTTCTGTAGGGGTATCAAGGGAAACCCACAACGTTTAGCAAAATCATAATCCATCAGGTTAATAGCTGCTCCAGAATCAACGAAAGCCTGAGCAGAAAATGAGGACAGAGAGCATATCAGAGTGACAGTTAATAAAAACTTAGTCTGAACACTACCCAAGACAACTGAGCGTGCAAAACGTCTTCCCCGCTTAGGGCAGACTGAAATAGCATGAGAGGCATCACCACAGTAGAAACATAACCCATTGCGCTTTCGAAACTCATGACGCTGTGCCCCAGACACCACTCTATCACACTGCATGGATTCAGAAGCAGGTTCACAAGGCAACACTATTCCACGCATACTTCTCCGCTCACGCAAACGTCTGTCAATTTGAATCGCTAATGACATAGAATCATTGAGACCAGAGGGGACAGGGAATCCCACCATAACATCCTTTACATTATCTGACAGACCCTTCCGAAAAAGGGCCGCCAAAGCGTCGTCATTCCACTTGGTCAGGAGTGCCCACCTACGGAATCTCTGACAGTATAACTCAGCGTCATCAAGCCCCTGATTTAATGCCAACAAGGCTTTTTCAGCTTGATCAGTGACATTAGGCTCATCGTACAATAACCCCAAAGCCTGAAAAAATGCATCAACATCACTCAAAACAGGATCCCCAGGTGTCAGGGAAAAAGCCCAATCCTGAGGATCGCCTCGCAGGAGAGAGATGACAATTTGAACCTGCTGCGCTGCGTTCCCTGAGGACTTAGATTTTAAGGCAAAAAACAATTTACAATTATTTTTGAAATTCTGAAACTTAGCTCGATCCCCTAAAAACAAATCTGGCATGGGAATCCTAGGTTCCACAACAGGCAACCTAGCAAGATAGGTAGCAATACTCTGAACCTCAGTGGCAAGCTGATCCACACGGCCAGACAACTGTGCAAACTCCATTGAGAGAAAAAATCCTCCCCAGCACCCAGAGATACAGAGGGAAAAAAAAAAATGCAACAAACAGAAAAATATCTCTGACAACTCTGACAACCGGTTTTTCTTTCATAAATTTTTTCCCTTCTGTGAGTACCATACAATTTTAAATTTTGGGCAGGTGATACTGTTATGTTTCGGTAGCTGAGGAGTGCAGGCAAAAAAGGCAATACACCAGAGCAGTTGGAATCTATGAGATTGCAGTACCCTGACTAACCACAACAACTAGAGGCAGCTGTGGAGCGTTCCTACGTTGGTCCTAGATGCCTCGTCATAGCCTGAGAAACTAACTACACCTAAAGATAGATATAAGAAAGCTATCTGCCCTGGAGCAGAACCCCAAAGAACATAGAAAGCCCCCAAACATGTAATGGCGGTTAGACAAGAAGAAATACTGACACAGACAGAAAATAGTATGAGCAAACGTTGGGGCCCAAACTACCTAAATAGAAAAGGATAGGAAGGGTACTTACTGCAATCCCAGAAAACCCTGAAAAGCACCAACTCTACTAATTTCAAAAACACCTGAGATCACACGACCTCTACCACCTAAATTAGTTCTGTGGTGTAACAAAATCAAAACAGCAGCCACTGAAAAAACTGGTAAAAGCAAATGTACAAACATCAGTGGCTGAACTGAACTGAGAGGGCAAAAGCCCCGGAGGGGACCCTGAAGGCCCCCACAGAAGTGCAGGACAAAATGCAAAAATCAAGCACAAAAACAAAAAGAAGAAAATGTCTTATCTGTTAGCAGGAGATGCAGACACGACACAGCAGGCTACAAGGGAAAGATCAGGATAGAGCGACAATTATCACGGAACTGATGAGGTGACCCTTATTAAGACAGTCTAACTGATCCATCCCACAATTTCACATCTCACTGGACAGACAGCACTCCTTACACCAGAGGGACCTCTGCTCAGATATCCAAACCCACTCCAAGCACCTTGAAGTAGCAATCTACATCACAATCAACCTTACGAGTCTTTAATATGACTTGGATAACAATCTATCCATTGCGACACGGTTTGGACTATGCCTCTCAGTGCCGCTATTTAAATTCTCATTAAGACAGCATCTAATCGATCTATGGTGGTATGTCCTGATGAAGAGTCATTAGATTGAACGAATTAAATAACACCTTACCTTATGTGAATACTCTGACATATGTGTAAATTGCCTCTAGAGAAAGAGCTTGACTCTTAGCGCACTATTGGAAGTAGCGATCCTACAAGTCACAATCAACCCTTTAACGAGTCTTGTAATATGACTTAGGATAAAAGCCAAATCAGTATCTCAATTTGCAGACACGGTGTTTTGGACTTTGGTCCTCATCAGTGCAAAGTATGAGATCTGATTTTGCTAGGTGAGAGGCTCTGGACTCAGGCATATGATGGGGAGACATGGAATATGAGTGGGGAGAGACATGGAATGTGATGGGAGAGAGACATGGAATGTGATTGGGAGAGACATGGTATGTGGTGAGAAATAGACATGGAATATGATGGGGAAGAGACATGGAATATGAGGGGGAGTGTTATGAATGTGCTAGAGATGGTTTCTGAGCAGAGGCTCCCTCTGGTGGTTACAGACAGTACTGAACCTTTCAGGGAGGAATGGCAATCTGGGTTCACTGACTGGTCTGATATAAGGGAGGTTCCCTCCCATGATGGTTGCTGGTGATCAATTGTTCTTGTCTCAATTGTGGTTCCTGGTTCATTTGGAAGTTTGCTGAGTCTTGCCTGCATCTTCTGCTATCAGATAAGATATTTTCTGCTTTTATTTTTGTGCTTGCTTTTTGCATTGTTCCCTGCACTTCTGTGGAGGTCAGCCAGGTCCCCTCCGGGGGGCTTATGCTCCTCTCAGTTTATCTGAAGCCACTGTATTTATTCATTTCTTTTTTTTTCAGTGGCTGCGGCTTGGTTTTGTTCACACTGAGATCTGATTTAGTGGGTGGCGAGATCGTGTGATCTCAGTATTTTTGTAATCAGAATTGCTGGATTTTTGTAGGGTTTTCTGGGTTGCAGAAAGTAATCTCTCCTGTCCTATCCTATTTAGTCAGCTTGTGGCCCCAGCGTTTGCTCATTCTGTTTTCTGTCTGTGTTCGTGCTTTCTTCTTGTCTAGCCGCCATTACATGTTTGGGGGCTTCCTATTTTCTTTGGGGATCTGCTCCGGGGCAGATAGCTTTCATCTTTCTGCCTTTAGGTGTAGTTATCTCTCAGGCTGTGACGAGGCGTCTAGGATCAACGTAGGAACGCTCCACGGCTACCTCTACTTTTGTGGTTAGTTTAGGAATCTGCAACCCATTAGTTACCAACATCTCAGGTGTTCGGCTGCCCGGCTGTTGTTCCTGTCCTCCTCAGCTACCTAACATAACAGGGGAGAGACATGGAATGTGATGGGGAGAGACATGCAATATGATGGGTGAGAGGCAGGGAATGTGAGGGGGATAGTCATGGAATATGAGGGAGGAGAGACATGGAATGTGATGGGAGAGAGACATGGAATGTGATGGGGAGAGACATGGTATGTGATGAGGGATAGACATGGAATAAGATGGGGAAGAGACATGGAATATAAGAGGGAGAGTCATGGAATGTGATGGGAAGAGACAGACATGGAATGTGATTGGGGACAGACATGCAATATGATGGGTGAGAGACATGGAATTTGATGAGGGAGAGACATGGAATGTGATGTGGGAGAGACATGGAATGTGATGGGGAGAGACATGGAATGTGATGGGGAGAGACATGGAATATGAGGGGTGGAGATACATGGAATGTGATGAAAGAGAGACATGCAAATGATGGGGAGAGACATGGAATATAAGGGGGGACAGACACCTTGCCCTTCACTGCCACAGTACTTATACTTACACCGCCGCAACCCTGATACTCAGACTGCTCCAACCTTGCTACTCACCAATGGATGAAGTCACCGCCAAGCTCCAGTCTTCACTGCTCCTTCGATTCATGTGGCTCCTCTGGTCCAGTATTACATGTAGCTCACAGTGTAGTCACCAAAATGTCGCTGCGCTGTGATTCTAGTCTTTATTCTGTATTGAGCACTATATGGTGCTCATTATACTGTATGGTGCACTATGTGGGGCCCATTGTACTATATGGAAGGTAATGTGGGGCCCATTGTACTATATGGAGGACTCTATGGGAATTTTGGGGATTCAATAAAATGAAAAACACTTTGTAAGGGCTGCAAAGTTTTGAGATATGCTCTTCCATGACCACGCTGAATATTGTTATTTTTTGGGTGGTGATGGGTTGTCAATAAATGCTTGATCCCGCTCCATCAACTTCAATGGGAGTGACTGCACATGCTTTACAAGGTTGACTACTGCTGTGGTGACTAACATTTTTTTCTGATTGAAAAATAAACATTTTAAATTCCCAATAGAAAACAGAAAGAGGAGACATGCAAATGTAACAGCTAGAAGCACCAGCCGCCATCAGCAGGTAATTCCTAAGTTCAAATCTCCTTTTGTCTCCAACACTTTTGTCAGTTATCTGTTTAAACCAAGAACAATTTCAAGGTCTAAATAGAAAAATATTTAGACTTGAGAGTCCTCAGTGGTTGATACCTTTTAATGGCTAACTGAAAAGATGGTAACAAATTGCAAGCTTTCGAGACTATATATAAGGTCTAAATAGTGAACTTAAGTAGAGATGAGCAAATTTGCTCGGATTCGGTTCCGAATACGATCGGAATCGAATATTGCTTTTGCAATAGTCGTTGAACACAGCCGAACGTCATTAAGGTCAATGGAAGTAGAAATTACCGAATATGTTCGGAACCGATCATAAGACATACATTCGACACGAATATTGTTTGAATATGGCTCGAATATGTCAAAATCAGATTCGGGGACAAAATCCGAACAAATTCGCTCATCCCTAAACATAAGCCCAGTGGAATGTGCAGGTGGTGCTAAATAGAAGCATTGATACTTTATCTTTTAGGCCAATTAGGGATATTATTTTGTTAGTTTATTTAAAAAAAAAACATGAACCATAAAGTAATATGGAAGTCACACACCTCTGCAAACAAGCACAGCTCCAGAACAATGTGCACTACCATCACATGTCGCCAGAGCATATCCAGCATTGTATGCTTGAATAATTAAAAAAACATGAAACTGTCAAATATGACATTGCCTTGCAATTAAGGTTTCGGCTTAGCACATCAAGGTCATGGGTTCGATTCTGGCCTGAGAATGACTCATAACTGATTTGTAATTTATCAATATTTAGGTTACCCTAAATTACATAAAATAAAGGAGGATGAAAAATTAATCCTATATGGGCATAAAAAGAAGGGTTAAAGGGGTGATTGGACTACAGCACAATTGGTCACTATGGGTGATGGTGCTATTTACAAAGGATTTGGGGAAGGATAGGAAGTGCCCTAAAAAAAGAGATAAAGGAGGATGGGCTGGAAAACGTGAAAAGGATATTGAAGATAGCTATAAAAAGAGGGAATGATGTGAAAAATGGTGGACAGAATAGGACTGGGGATGATAAAGGAGGTGAAACTGGACAACGTGAAGGAAAATAAGGCTGAAAATTGACAGCTGTGGAAGAGTTTAAGAAAAAAAGAAAAGAGGCATCACCAATTCCATGCAGCTCCCTAGACTCATATTCTTTAGCATCACAACACCTCTTTTCTCCCTTTACATCTGTACCCCAATTTTACTCTTAACTATATTCACCCTCTGTCACTCATTCACCATGTCGTAATCCTTGTAATCCACTCTCCTTGAATACCCCAATCACGGCACCTTACCCTGAGTACAGTTCATTCACTCTACTTGTCTATCCCATCCGCAAAGCACCTTTCCCTCTATAACCATCTTCATTATCCCCTACATGCACTATTGCTCATTTACTCCACTCCCCATGCACAGCATGCTTCCTCTTTCCCGTCATGCCTCTCACACGCTCTTTCCCCTAAACTTCAAGTAGGAAGGTCTAGCAGGAAGAAAACAGAAAGTGGCATGATGAGTAGGAGCAAGGACATGTCAGCGACTATGTCCCAAGTTCAACTCCCCTCTTGTTGAGTTGCATTTTTTTCCTAGGCTAGTTTCAAAGGGGTTGGAGGAGGATAGAAGGTGGACTAGGGAAGCCTACATCATCTGGATATGCAATTGACAGCAAGCTATATGCAGTCTGCCTCTCTGAGCGAAATTTACAGTTTCCTTATTTTGGTGCATTTTGAATCTAAACTTCAAGTAGAAAGATCAGCTCTAAAGGAAAGGGAAAGTAATATGCCGGGAAGTAGCACCGGCATGATGCACCGGGTGCATCTCAAACTCGGCTCCCCGGTTTAGGCTTGATATTTTTGCCTCTGGTTAAAAAACAATGTAAAAGTTCCACTGCGGAAGACCACATCAACCGGCTGTGCAAGTGGCAAATGAGGTAAATGCCCATTACCTTACTATGCACTTCTGAGAATAGAGAATTAGATATTACTGTTTCTTTATTGTGGTGCATTTTACAACTAAACTTAAAGTAGGAAGGTCAGTTCAAAAAAGGATGGGAAAGTAAAGTGATGGCACATTAGGGAGCACATCGCAAGTTCGACTACACTTGCATTGACTAGCCTTTTTTGCATCTGGTTTAAAAAACTGGTCCATTAACATTTTAAAAGTTCCACTACTGACACCACATTAGCATGCTGTGCAAATGGTGCACAAGGCAAATGTACTCTGAGACGGGAGCCTTGCATTTTACCATTTTCTTATTTTGGTGCAGTTTACAACTAAACTTCAAGTTGGAAGATCAGCTACAACGAAAGGGTAAAATGGTGTGCTTAATGGGACCGGGACAAGTCAGCAAGCACATAGCATGTTTGACTCCCTTGTGGCTGATTGCATGTTTTTCCTCTTCATAAAAACTAGCCAATTAACATTTTAAAAGTCCCACTAGGGAAGCCCTCATCAGCAGGCTGTGTAATTGGCGCCCAAGCTAAATGGGCTCTGCCTCTCTGTGTGCTTCAGCAATTGGAGCTCGGGATTTTATTGTTTCCTTTATTTTGGTGAATTTTACAACTAATCTTCAAGTAGGAAATTAGGTCTAAAGAGATGGGAAAATGTGGGCCCATTAGGAGCATCGGCATATCAGCAAACATGGAGCATGTTCGAAGCCCTTTGTGTCTGCTAGCTCCTTTTGCACAGCTGCAGAATAAGGTGTGTCACCACCAAATACCGCCTGAGCATCTCCTGCATTACTAGTTGGAACAATTAAAAAGAGAGGTCATAGTCACCCCCCTAACACTGACTGAAAGAATACTTTTTTGTAGTGTATATATATATATATATATATATATATATATATATAATCCTATATTTTTTCTTAAGTAATATTGCAAAACAAATTAGCTAAACAGCTCTACATCCGATCAATAAGAAATTACACACTTGTTGTCTGAAAATTATAGTTGATAAAAGAGGTCGTAGAAGCGAAATCCACTGATCTGCTTGTTTCAAAAGTAACTTCTGTTGTACAAATTGCACCTCCTCTTTAAAAAAACAAACAACTTTTATCTACCATAGCAAGATGCAAAATGACAAACCAAAATAACATAGTTGATAAGAAATACTTATAGGGAATCTGACTGCAGATTTTTGCTATGTAATCTGAGAACACTATAATGTAGGATCAGAGACCCTGATTCCAGCATTGTGTCACTTACTATGCTGTGTTCTGCTTTTTTCCAATACAATCAGTGTTTTAACAGCAGGAGATTATCACTACAGGACAACTGGCCTCGTGCATCACAGTCCAACCATGCCTCCAGCACTAATTAGCAACTTTCTGTCAATATACATTGTACTCAGAAAGCTGCTAATCAATGGTATGGACGGAGTTATACAAAGCTCAGCAAATAAGCTCTGCTAGAACTGCAGCAGATAAAACAGTGATTCTATCAAAACTGCAGCACCCAGTAAACTAAATGATACATCATTGGAATCAGAGTATCTCTCCTTAACTCATGCTGCTGTCAAGATTACATAGAAAAAACTGCTGACACATTCCCTTTAAATAAATATAAAATATTATAATTCTATGCTTACCATGATTTTTAACAGTGCTAAACTAAAATTAAAAAAAAATTAAATAAACAAAAGAACTATTTTCCAATAATGGATGTATTAAAATGATCGGGTTTGGAAAACTACCGTAGATTAGAATGTTTATTCCACTACTTAAATATGAATATGAGAAATCAAAGTGAAAATTATAGTGATATTAAAAAAACAGTTTACTAAGCCCATGGTTTGGTTTTAATTTCTTGCTCGTTACGTTGGTGGGTGAGGTGGACCGAACTCAGCACAGGACATGAACCATATAGAGGTGAGATGATAGAATTGCTGATTATTCTGTTTTCTTTCAATCATTTTGCAAAGAGAGATATTCATTCCTATAGAAACACAAGGCGCATGAGAACAATGCGGCCAACCATACGTTCTTGACTTAAAAATAATTCTGAACCTAAAAAAAAAAATTAAAATAAAGCTTATATATTTTTTTTTTTTTTACTTTATGATTTTGTCCCACAATATCACATGTAAGTTTCTAAAATAAAAATGAATCAATTATTACATTTTCAACAAGTTTTCTTTTCAATAATGCTGCCAATAGTATTTGATATGCATTATTTTCTATGACAGATACACTAAACATTTTTCTTTCAGATTATTCTAAGGCACATAAATGATTAATTTAAGGTTAGAATTTATGAATAGATTTATGGATTCTTGAGTATGCATACTTTTGTTAAAAAAAATTGTTCCATAGATTACCGTTAAATTGGTCCCAATGGGAATTTTTGCCTCAATATTCTTTAAATTTGCATTTAATCTATTAAAATAAAAATGTTTTCTTTATTATATGTAAAATGTTCTCTAATATATGAGTTCGTGCCCTTTAGTTAACATTGTCCTGAGTACTGCATTGTACAAAATACCTGTAGTCTTGGCAAAATAGCCTCTGCATTCTGCATCTTCTGAGCTTCAAGAGCTTAGTACATGATCTTCCTTAGAGACGAAATTCAATTACGCAGCAAATTGAAATAATTAGGAAATACCACTAATTGTAACTTAATGGAGAGCAAACTATACAAATGATTTTGTTGCAGTGCTGTAAAAATGAAAAAAGTAAAACCTACAATAATGTGGCTACTTGCCGATATGCTGTGTACGCTTTCTTAGGATGTCATGTCCATAGTGGATAAATGGTAAGTCCTTGAACCAGATGAAATTAAGATTTTAATGATTATTTTTATGATAATTACTGCCCAGCTCTCTTGGGGAAAAACAATGGCTGCTGCATACATTTTGATTTCCTTGAAGATACCCTTGAAATTGATGTAATTTTAATAGTGAGAAAATAATGACTGTTTCAGAAAGTTCTACATATAATATTGACAGTTTGCCCACAAATTCTCTTTTTATAGTAGTTCTTGTAAGCAGTATTCTGTGATTCCAGGATAATTTTATGAAGGTTCAGTGATAAAATGACAGGTCTGCTGACTAGGTCCACTGTTACTTTTCAAAGCATGTTTTCCTTGTCAGAGAAAGAATTGCTGGATCATTGAAAATGTGTTAGAGGCAAAATGAGAAAGGTATATATTTGCTTACCATTTTGATATATACAATTTTTATGTTGGTAAACATATTTAGGTTACTTATGCCGTAAGAATACACTAACTAGATTTATTACATACAGACAAACTGATAACTCTAAAGAAATAATAGGTATTCAGTGGCATTTAAAAGTTTGGGCATCCCTGGTCAAAATTACTGTTATTGTGAACAGTTAAGAAAGTTGAAGATGAAATGATCTCTAAAGGGCCTAAAGTTAGAGATGATACATTTCCAATGTATTTTAGGTAAAAAAAATCTTTTACATTTTAAAAATTACAAAAAGGAAAATAGGCCGATACAAAAGTTTGGGCATAATGCATGGTTAGTATCTAGTAGCACGCCCTTTTGAAAGTATCACAGATTGAAAATTCTTTTTGTAGCCAGCCAAGGGTCTTTCAATTTTTGTTTGAAGGATTTTCATCCATTCTCACTTGGAAAATTCTTTCAGTTCTGTGAGATTCCTCAGTCATCTTGCATGCACTGCAATTTTGAGAACAAGAATTCAGAAAAAGGGGGTAGGGAAATATAAGGATAAAAATACACATGTAGGTATTATACAATTATGACAAGTGTGTGAAATGGAATAAATAGAAGAAAATATTCTCTACTAACCCACATGTGTATTTATGGATCTATTATGGACTCATTCAAAAAAGGGGGGTAGTGAAATAGAGTGTAGGTTCTTTCTTCTGCTGTTTCACTGTTATTTTGAGGTCTAGCCTCATATTTTCAGTGATCTTCAGATCAGGGGACTGTGAGGGCCATTGTAAAACCTTTAACTTGCACCATTTGAGGTAGTCTGTTGTAGATTTTGACGTGTATTTAGGATCATTATCCATTTGAAGAAGCTGTCCTCTTTCAACTTCAGATTTTGTTTACAGGTGGTGTTATGTTTGCCTCAAGAATTTGTTGAAATTTCATTGAATCCATTCTTCCCTCTACCAGTAAAATGTTCCCCTTGCCACTGGTTGCAGCACAACCCCAAAGAATGATTGGTCCACCCCCATGTCTAATGGTTGGCGAGATGTTCTTGTTTTGAACTTCTGCGCCCTTTTTTCTCCACACATACCTTTGATCATTGTGGCCAAGTATTGTATTTTCACCTCATCGGTCCACTGGACTTGTTTCCAAAATGCATCAGGCTTGTTTAGATGTTCTTTTGCAAGCTGCTGACACTGAATTTTATGGGGAGGACGCAGGGGAAGTTTTCTTCTGAAGACTCTTCCATGAAGGCCATATTTGTGAAGGTATATCTGAACAGTAAGTGGAACAATGTACCACAACTCAAGAGTCTGCTTAATTTTTCTGAAGGTCTTTTTCAGTCAAGCGAGGGTCCTGATTAGAGTTGAGCGAATATCTTTGGTTCCCTGCTTATTCGGCAAGCTATAGCACTTGCCCAATAAGCTACAGTGGGAACACGGCTTTCTGGATCACGCCGGCTGAACAGCTGATCGCCGCTGCAATTGCATGTGTCGCGGCTGTGTCACTGTCACAGGACATGCATAGAGAGCTCAACACACAGGCTCTCCATGCATGTGCTGTGACAGTGACACAACCATGACACATGCAGCTGTGGCGGCGATCAGCTGTTCAGACAGCGCGATCTGTTGTGAATGGGTTTGAGATGAGTTCTGAGCAGAGGCTCCCTCTGGTGGTTACAAGCGGTGCTAGTCTGTCCAGTGAAGATTGTGAGGATTGGGAATCAGGTGTTACTGACTGGTCTTATATTCACCTTCCCATCAGGGTTGCCGGTGATCAATTGTTCTGGTCTGAATCCTTTATTCCAGTTTCCTTGTAGCCTGCTGTGTCGTGTCTGCATCTCCTGCTAACAGATAAGACATTTTCTTCTTTTGTGTTTGTGCTATATTTTTGCATTTTGTCCTGCACTTCTGTGGGGGCCTTCAGGGTCCCCTCTGGGGGCTTCTGCCCTCTCAGTTTTGTTCAGCCACTGATGTTTGTACTTTTGCTTTTTCCAGTTTTTTCAGTGGCTGCTGTTTTGATTTTGTTACACCAGAGAGCTAATTTAGGTGGTAGAGGTCGTGTGATCTCAGGTGTTTTTGAAATTAGTAGAGTTGGTGCTTTTCAGGGTTTTCTGGGATTTCAGTAAGTACCCTTCTATCCTTTTCTATTTAGTTAGTTTGGGCCCCAGCGTTTGCTCATACTATTTTCTTTCTGTGTCAGTATTTCATCTTGTCTAACCGCCATTACATGTTTGGGGGCTTTCTATTGTCTTTGGGGTTCTGCTCCGGGGCAGATAGCTTTCCTATATCTATCTTTAGGTGTAGTTAGTTTCTCAGGCTGTGACGAGGCGACTAGGACCAACGTAGGAACGCTCCACGGCTGCCTCTAGTTGTGGTGGTTAGTCAGGGTACTGCAATCTCATAGATTCCAACTGCTCTGGTGTATTGCCTTTTTTGCCTGCACTCCTCAGCTACCGAAACATAACAGCGATCCAGGAATCCGGGTTCCTATTGTAGTTTATTCAGCAAGCGCTATAGCTTGCTGAATAAACAGGGAACCAAAGATATTCGCTCAACTCTAGTTCTCTCTAGTTCTGATTTGCCTCTCTAGCAATCCTACAAGCAGCTTTCAGTGAAATTTTGCTTGGTCTTCCAGACTTTATCTTGATCTCCACTGTTCTTTTTAACTGCCATGTCTTAATTACTTTTTGACCTGAGGAAGGGGTGATTTAAAACGCGATGACTGCTGACCCATATTAGAAGCGCTGTTTGTCACCAAATGTCAGCTAAGAAGCATGTAAGTTACGGTCCATCAAGCAGATGTCCTCAGGTGGTATCAGCGACAGGAATCTCCCGGTATTTGAGAAGCTCAGCAGGCTCCACTCAGAAGCTTGTGATTCCCAAGATGGTGATGGCCCATGTTGTTCAGAGCATGCCGGAGGAAAAGATTGTGGAAGAAGCCCCTGGAGATGTACTTATCCCCTAATGCCTCTCTGAAAAGGAGATGGCAGATAAGGAGCCTGCATTATCAGCAGTGAGCTACATAAAAAGCAAGGACAGGCTTCAACACAATGCCAGCTTCTAAAGACAACATGCAGGGGCAGAGGGAAATGTCTCGTCCTTCCTATTCACAGACAGTGAGCAGTTAACTGCCCATACAGAGGGACTTGTCTCAAGGCATATCTGTACAGCCAGAGGGCCTGACATGTGGTGATTTAACACAGGCACAAAATGTATGGGAAGACCTTAAGGCTCACATAAGCGCTATCCCCACAAAAGAGGATATGGTGAATTATATTTCCAGGCTTGAATCCTTTTATAGAGCTGAGACTGCTGCTATTAGAAGGGAACTGCACCAGCTTTCTGAAGGGTGGCTAATGATGAAGGTCACACAGAGGCCATCTCTCAGAGACTACATGCCAAGAACAGATAATTGCATCTCACTCACATCAACTGAAGTGTTTGGCTGACCTGGTGGATGATATGGAAAACAGAGGGAGACGTAATAATATCAGGATTAGAGGTCTGCCAGAGTCAGTGTTACAAAACAAGTTAGAGGAATCCCTGCATTATATTTTTAATTCTATACTGAATGTACCACGTGACTCTGACATTGAATTTGACAGAGCATATAGGTCCCTAGGACCCAAATCCACTAGACTGAGAGATGTAATATGTTGGATACACAGATACAAAGTAAAGGAGAACATTATTATTATTATTATTATTATTATTATTATTATTGTTTATTTCTATAGCACCATTGATTCCATGGTGCTGTACATGAGAAGGGGTTACATACAAATTACAGGTATCACTTACAGTAAACAAACTAACAATGACAGACTGATACAGAGGGGAGAGGACCCTGCCCTTTCGGGCTTACATTCTACAGGATTGTGAGGCAGGAGACAGTAGGTCGGGGGGTTGCAGCAGTTCCGGTGTTGGTTGAGGCAATATCTCCGGTAGTGATGAGGAGGTAGCAGGGTCATTGCAGGCTGTAGGCTTTCCTGAAGAGTGAGTTTTCAGGTTCCGTCTGAAGGATCCGAATGTGTTTGATAGTCGGACGTGTTGGGGAAAAGAATTCCAGAGGATGGGGGATATTCGGGAGAAGTCTTGGAGGCGGTTGGGTGAGGAGCGAATAAGTGTGGAGGAGAGAAGGATGTCTTGGGAGGATCGGAGATTACGTGAGGGAAGATATCGGGAGATTAGTTCAGAGATATAAGGAGGAGACAGATTATAGATGGCCTTGTAGGTCAGTATTAGTAATTTGAACTGGATACGCTGAGGGAATGGGAGCCAGTGAAGAGATTTGCAGAGGGGAGAAGCAGAGTAGTAGCGAGGAGAGAGGTGAATTAGTCGTGCAGCAGAGTTAAGGATGGACTGGAGAGGTGCGAGGGTGTTAGCAGGGAGGCCAGAGAAAAGGGTGTTGCAGTAGTCGAGGCGGGAGATGATGAGGGCGTGCACAATCATTTTAGTAGATTGAGGGTTGAGGAAAGGACGGATTCTTGAAATATTTTTGAGCTGAAGGCGACAGGAGGTAGAAAGAGCTTGGATGTGCGGTTTGAAGGACAGGGCAGAGTCAAGGGTTACTCCGAGGCAGCGGACTTCTGGTACGGGGGAAAGCGTGATGTCGTTAATTGTGATAGATAGGTCAGGTAAGGAAGATCTGTGGGATGGGGGAAAGATTATGAGTTCAGATTTGTCCACATTGAGTTTGAGGAAGCGGGAGGAGAAGAAGGAGGATATGGCTGATAGACACTCCGGGATTCTGGATAGCAGAGAGGTGATGTCTGGGCCAGAGAGGTAGATCTGAGTGTCATCAGCGTAAAGGTGGTACTGGAATCCGTGGGACTTTATGAGTTGCCCCAGGCCAAGTGTATAGATTGAGAAGAGTAGGGGTCCTAGAACAGATCCTTGGGGGACTCCAACGGAGAGAGGGTGGGACGAGGAGGTAGTGTGTGAGTGGAAGACGCTGAATGTGCGGTTGGAAAGGTATGAGGAGATCCAGGATAGGGCGAGGTCTTTGACGCCAAAGGAGGAAAGAATCTGTAGTAGAAGGCAGTGGTCAACTGTGTCAAAAGCAGAGGACAGGTCAAGAAGCAGGAGTATAGAGTATTGTCTGTTCGCTTTGGCTGTAAGTAGGTCATTAGTAATTTTGGTCAGGGCTGTCTCAGTGGAGTGATGGGGGCGGAAACCAGATTGTAGAGTGTCAAAGAGCAAGTTAGAAGAGAAGTGGTAGGAAAGCTCAGCGTGGACATGCAGCTCCAGGAGTTTGGAAGCGAATGGGAGCAGCGATATTGGGCGATAGCTGGACATAGCGGTCATTAGCTGGACATTGGGCGATAGCTGGACATTATTGCTAAGGCCCACACAATGGAAACCATCATATATAAAGAGCCTGTTATCCAAGTTATGCATGATCTCTCATGGTGCACATTCCAGAAGAGACCTGCTCTGAGACCCTTACTAGACCTACTGAGACAACATAAAATCTTTTATATTTGGGGCTTTCCCTTTAAACTTCCAGTGAGACTGTCTGGAACTTTGCATGTTTTACGTACTCTGGGAGACTTGCTGATGTTCAATAATGGTCTGGGAATTCCTTCAGTCCAGGTTTCTCAATCAGAATGGCCAGGCCTACTTAGAGGCCTAGGAATAAACAATATAATTCGTCCTCAGAGAAGGTGAAATCGCAACTTTGATTGAAAACTGGGGGTCGTAGTATAGAGGAAATGGGCCCTCCAACCCCAGATTGACTGGTTTCACTTAATGTATTTGTTCTCATTTATTTGCCTTTTTACTTGTTCTCCTGTCTGGTGTAAAGGGTATGCCACACTAAACAGCGTCACTAACGAGATCGCTAAAAAACGTCACTATTTAGCGATCTCGTTAGTGACGTTGTTGTGTGTGGCATGTACTAACAACGTGGCCCCTGCTGTGATCCTGCTGTGATCTCGTTCATCGTTCCGGACCCTATTTTTATCGTTGGCGTCCCGCTGGTGAGTATATATCGCTGAGTGTGGCACCTTTTTGTTAGCGATGTGCGGTGTTTTTGTACCGCCAAAGTCGTTAAGGAGATCGCTAACCGCGATAGCGTCCTTAACGACATTGCTAAATTAGTGCGCTACTAGCGATATTAAAATGATCCCGCTAGCGATCGCATTAGTATGCGTCGTTATCGTGATCGCTAGCGGGAGCGTTTAGTGTGGCAGTACCTTAAGAGGTTTACAGGATTAACATAGGAAAATAGTGGTTTCCTAAAAAAGGCTTTAATAGAGATTCTAAGTGATTAATGCTTAACATTCTGGGATTCCTAAATTAGGTGATCCAGATATATATAGATCCACTCATATATGATCTGGGAGCTCAAGATTTGGTGAAATAATATGCATTTCACGTTTTAGTTAGTTTATTAGTTTAGTTATTTTATTAGTTTACTATTTTATTGTGGGTCTGTCGTTTGATCCCAGGGGGAGCTACCCTCTATGGAAAGTGCGCTTCCACCAAGGGGATCTACATTCCGCTAGACAGGTGTGAAATTTTATATTTCCCCCTATCAGTCCTTTTCTTTGAGAACTTTCTTTGCGGCTGGGAGGGTCTCCCATCCCTGGGAGGGTCTCCCATCCCATTGGTTTTATTTTCTTTCTTTTCCTGCTCCTCCCACTTTTTTTTTTTTTTTTTAAGGGAAACACCATTACCTACTCAGAGAATCTGACTTTTTCTGGAGATTTCTTCTCTTTTCTCTTTTCACCGTCTTTTCTCAAACGCTATTCCAGGTCCGTGAAATGAACTCAGTCAAATTCTGTGTTAGAGTTGGTGGATTGCACTAAATAAAATAAAATAATAAAGTGCAATTGCAACCCAGGGACCACCGTGCAGAAGTTAATCTGCTGCTAGAGTGAACAAATGACGGAACAAGGCAGCGAGCGTTCACCTTAATCAGACTGCGTTAATGCCACACAGAATGAACAGAACGCAGAATACTCACCTCTGTTAGCTTCACAGAGAGGTAATGAACATGGGTTGAACTCGCTCTGTAACTGAACAGTGTTAAGGGCACAATAGAATGAAACAGATGCTGAGACAAGAGAAAAAACTCAAAAAGACGCAAGGGGAGAACCCTGTAGAACACACGGGGGAGCAAAGCTCTTATGGTTGGATCTTGCCCTGAGACTGACCCGTGCTAACAGCACACTTGGCTGAAACAGATGCTAAGCCAAGTGGGGCCAAAAAAACCCTGACTAAGAAGATAGCTAACACACACACATGCAGACAGAGTGGCAGCATATCCACTCACTCACACCAACCACGTGCACCGGTGGGAGTCTTTTATACACAAGGCTACACCCCAAACACCTCATGCTGACATTGCCCCCTGGCCAATCTGGAACTGTCACATCACCAGAGCTGCTGACGTATGAACACCAATGAGGAGATGCCATATCACGGACATGCTCAGTAAGGTGATTTCTGGACTTAGGCTCCAGGATGTGGGGGGTGCCTTTATCATAGACTTGGCTAGAGAGCCGGCTGTAACTAAAGATATACTGCGAGCCTGAACAAGGCGCCGGGACCGAGGTCTGTGCTCAGCAACAGCCGCAGCAGCCGGATATGAATGGGAGACCTTGGCACCAGGCAAGGCCTGGGGATCTAACTAATGCAGTGGGAAAATCTCGGCGCCTAACATTCTGTTCACTGAATGCTAGAGGTCTTAATGTCCCTCAGAAGTGCTATCAGATTCTTTACTCTATGCATAAACAAAGAGTCCAAATTCTTTTGCTACAAAAAAAAAAACACATTTTATATCTGATTATGTTCCTAATTTAAAAGATAGGTACTTCAACACCTGGTTCCATAGCACAAATCCTGAATCAAAGTCCAAAGGTGTCTCCATTGTAGTCCATAAGTCATTAGCATTTTTTCTCATTGTTACACTTATAGACACACAGGGTAGATATATCTTTCTCAAGATAAAAATTGCAGACTCAATATACACAATTGCTAACTGGTATCTTCCTAATAAGGGCCAGATTCCAGCATGCCGTGTGTTCCTATCCTCACTCTCTAATTTCGTAGAAAGTACACTGATCGCAGGTGGAGACTTCAATTTTACGATGAACCCAAAGGTAGACTCTTCCTCTGGAAGGGAAACTGTTCTGGTCAGACAGCTGCGTTCTCTTAAAAGGGTCCTCCATTCCCTCCGACTGACTGATGTTTAGTGGATAATGAATCCTTAGGGAAAAGGATTACACATATTATTCTCATATACAAAATTTTTATAGCCGCATCAACCTCTTGCTTTGTCCTGGCAACCCAAGGCCACAATCGGAGACATTCTGTGGTCGGACCACACTACGATTTTTCAGTCCTTATCTCTGCCATCTCTGGTCCAAAGTTCTTGGACTTGGAGAGTACAGTCATGGCCAAAAGTTTTGAGAATGACACAAATATATTTTCACATGATCTGCTGCCTTCTGGTTTTTATGTGTGTTTGACAGATGTTTTTATCACAGACAGAAATATAATAATTGCAAACATATGAGTAACAAAAGCTTATATTGACAGTTAGAATGAGTTAATGCAGTAAGTCAATATTTGCAGTGTTGACCCTTCTTCTTCAGGACCTCTGCAATCCTCCCTGGCATGCTCTCAATCAACTTCTGGACCAAATCCTGACTGATAGCAGTCCATTCTTGCACAATCAATGCTTTCATTTTGTCAGAATTTTTAGGTTTTTGTTTGTCCACCCGTCTCTTGATGATTGACCACAAGTTCTCAATGGGATTAAGATCTGGGGAGTTTCCAGGCCATGGACCCAAAATCTCTATGTTTTGTTCCCTGAGCCATTTAGTTATCACCTTTGCTTTATGGCAAGGTGCTCCATCATGCTGGAAAAGGCATTGTTGATCGCCAAACTGCTCTTGGAGGGTTGGGAGAAGTTGCTCTTGGAGGACATTCTGGTACCATTCTTTATTCATGGCTGTGTTTTTAGGCAAGACTGTGAGAGAGCCGATTCCCTTGGCTGAGAAGCAACCCCACACATGAATGGTTTCAGAATGCTTAACAGTTGGCATGAGACAAGACTGGTGGTAGCACTCACCTGTCTTCTCCGAATGAGGCGTTTTCCTGATGTCCCAAACAATCGAAAAGGGGATTCATCAGAGAAAATAACTTTACCCCAGTCCTCAGCAGTCCACTGCCTGTACCTTTTGCAGAATATCAGTCTGTCCATGATGTTTTTTCTGGAGAGAAGTGGCTTCTTTGCTGCCCTCCTTGAGACCAGGCCTTGCTCCAAGAGTCTCCGCCTCACAGTGCGTGCAGATGCACTCACACCTGCCTGCTGCCATTCCTGAGCAAGCTCTGCACTGCTGGTAGCCCGATCCCACAGCTGAAACAATTTTAAGAGACGGTCCTGGCGCTTGCTGGTCTTTCTTGGGCGCCCTGAAGCCTTTTTGGCAACAATGGAACCTCTCTCCTTGAAGTTCTTGATGATGCGATAGATTGTTGACTGAGGTGCAATCTTTCTAGCTGCGATACTCTTCACTGTTAGGCCATTTTTGTGCATTGCAATGATGACTGCACGTGTTTCTTTAGAGATAACCATGGTTAACAGAAGAGAAGCAATGATGTCAAGCACCAGCATCCTTTTAAAGTGTCCAGTGGTGTCATCCTTACTTAACCATGACAGATTGATCTCCAGCCATGTCCTCATCAACACCCACACCTGTGTTAATGGAGCAATCACTGAAAAGAGGTTAGCTGGTCCTTTTAAGGCAGGGCTGCAATGATGTTGAAATGTGTTTTGGGGGATAAAGTTCATTTTCTAGCCAAATATTGACTTTGTAAGTAATTGCTGTTAAGCTGATCACTCTTTATAACATTCTGGAGTATATGCAAATTGCCATTAGAAAAAGTGAAGCAGTAGACTTTGTAAAAATTAATATTTGTGTCATTCTTAAAAATTTTGGCCATGACTGTAAATGATAACCTTATCAAAGATATTTTATATGCTTCGGAGCTGAAAGAATCTATTGACTCCTTTATCCAAATACATACCTCTGACCAAACTTCAACTCCTTTGCAATGGGAGACTTTGAAATGTGTTATAAGAGGTATTCTGATAAAGCATGGTTCGAGGTTAAAGAGAGAGAGAGCTCGGAAAGTGGATGAATTATTACAGCAAATTCATTCCCTTGAAATTTCACACAAACTCTATCTGTTTCCATGCTTGCTGACTTGACAAAAAAAAGAATTAAGAGAAATTTTAGATAAAAAAATATCTTCAATTCATGGAGAAATCTAAACGTTTTTTTCTATGAACTATTGAACAAGTGCGGGACACCATTATCCAGACTGCTTCATCCATGTGCGTCGGCTACGTTTATTCCGTTTATTAAAACAAAATGGCAGGGATACATCCAACTGAAAAGAAATTGTGGATCTTTCTCAGTCTTACTATAAGAATTTATACAACATTAAGAACCAATTTGCAGATAGATCCCCATTAGAACTCTCCAATAAGATAAAAGAATACATTCAGGAAACATCCTTACCTATGTTGAGTATTTCAGTTCTGAAAGCTTTAGAGGAGGAGATTTCAATACAGGAGATTGACTTTGCAATTCGGTCCTCTCCGTCAGGTAAAAGCCCTGGCCCAGATGGATTCATAATGGCGTTTTATAAATACTTTAGGGAACAACTCTCTCCAATAATGGCAAAAACTCTTATAAAACAGCTCTGCATGCAGATGATTTACTCCTTTATACAGTACAGACCAAAAGTTTGGACACACCTTCTCATGCAAAGATTTTTCTGTATTTTCATGACTATAAAAATTGTACATTCACACGGAAGGCATCAAAACTATGAATTAACACATTGAAATTATATACTTAACAAAAAAGTGTGAAACAACTGAAAATATGTCTTATATTCTAGGTTCTTCAAAGTAGCCACCTTTTGCTTTGATGACTGCTTTGCACACTCTTGGCATTCTCTTGATGAGCTTCAAGAGGTAGTCACCGGAAATGGTCTTCCAACAGTCTTGAAGGAGTTCCCAGAGATGCTTAGCACTTGTTGGCCCTTTTGCCTTCACTCTGCGGTCCAGCTCACCCAAGCCATCTCGATTGGGTTCAGGTCTGGTGACTGTGGAGGCAAGGATATCTGGCGTAGCACCCGATCACTCTCCTTCTTGGTCAAATAGCCCTTACACAGCCTGGAGGTGTGTTTGGGGTCATTGTCCTGTTGAAAAATAAATGATGGTCCAACTAAACGCAAACCTGATGGAATAGCATGCCGCTGCAAGATGCTGTGGTAGCCATGCTGGTTCAGTATGCCTTCAATTTTGAATAAATCCCCAACAGTGTCACCAGCAAAGCACCCCCACCTCCATGCTTCACGGTGGGAACCAGGCATGTAGAGTCTATCTGTTCACCTTTTCTGTGTCGCACAAAGACATGGTGGTCGGAACCAGAGCACAGATTTCCACTGGTCTAATGTCCATTCCTTGTGTTCTTTAGCCCAAACAAGTCTCTTCTGCTTGTTGCCTGTCCTTAGCAGTGGTTTCCTAGCAGCTATTTTACCATGAAGGCCTGCTGCACAAAGTCTCCTCTTAACAGTTGTTGAAGAGATGTGTCTGCTGCTAGAACTCTGTGTGGCATTGACCTGGTCTCTAATCTGAGCTGTTGTAAACCTGCAATTTCTGAGGCTGGTGACTCGGATAAACTTATCCTTAGAAGCAGAGGTGACTCTTGGTCTACCTTTCCTGGGGCGGTCCTCATGGGAGCCAGTTTCTTTGTAGCGCTTGATGGTTTTTGCAACTGCACTTGGGGACAATTTCAAAGTTTTCCCAATTTTTCGGACCGACTGACCTTCATTTCTTAAAGTAATGATGGCCACTCATTTTTCTTTACTTAGCTGCTTTTTTCTTGCCATAATCCAAATTCTAACAGTCTATTCAGTAGGACTATCAGCTGTGTATCCACCAGACTTCTGCACAACACAACTGATGGTCCCAACCCCATTTATAAGGCAAGAAATCACACTTATTAAACCTGACAGCGCATACTTGTGAAGTGAAAACCATTTCCGGTGACTACCTCTTGAAGCTCATCAAGCGAATGCCAAGAGTGTGCAAAGCAGTCATCAAAGCAAAAGGTGGCTACTTTGAAGAACCTAGAATATAAGACATATTTTCAGTTGTTTCACACTTTTTTGTTAAGTATATAATTCCACATGCGTTAATTCATAGTTCTGATGCCTTCAGTGTGAATGTACAATTTTCATAGTCATGAAAATGCAGAAAAATCTTTGAATGAGAAGGTGTGTCCAAACTTTTGGTCTGTACTGTATATCACAACCACAAATATCGTTTTCAATGATTTTAAAGGAATTCGATAGGTTCGGATCACTCAGTAATTTTAAAGTCAATTATTCCAAATCAGAAGCCTTAAATATATCCCTTTCTAATGAGGTCCTTCAAATCATGGATAAATTTCCATTTAAAGGGCAAGGAGAGTCATTGAAATATCTAGGGGTTGTGGACCCTTCTGATCCTAATAAAATGTTTGAGCTTAACTATCAAACTTTATTGAGCAGAACATACAGAGACCTAGCGAATTATAGTTAATTTAAAGTATCCATTTAAAGTATCCTGGTTTGGAAGGATGAATGCTATCAAAATGGACATTTTACCCCGTTTCTTATACATATTCCAAACAGTATCGATTCCCCCCTCATAGTTTCTTCTGTAAATTACGATCAGCTTTAACCAAATTTATATGGGGTAAATTCAAACCTCGCATAAGCATACAGACTCTTTCTTGACCTAAATCTATAGGTGGTGCTTTTCTTCCCAACTTTAGGAAGTACTTCCAGGCTACTGCATTGCTTAGGATTTTAAATAAGCACTTTCAAGCTGATGCTAAACAATCGGTGGGTGTGGAATAGGAGAGTTTGGATGTCCCTTTAAGACATATGCCGTGGTGTCCAGGGGAATCTTTGGCTATAGTCAATTGTAATTTAACTAGAGACACACTTAAAATATGGCACACTCTGAGAAAGAAGGGGTTCCCAGATAGGAACATTAGCCCACTTACATCAATGTTTTTCAATCCATCCTTTCTCCCTGGATACTTGTGCTGATCTTTTCTTGGTCAGAGGGCAGTGGAGGATACCCAATTGTTTAAGGTGCTAGAAGACAGGGAGTTGACTTCTTTTGTCTCTTCACAGGCTCAGTTTCCAAATGAGAAAATTAGGTGGTTTAAATACTTGCAATTACAATCCTTTCTACTCGCACATAATTTTGATAGAATTTCGATTTCAAACTTCACCTTTACCTTCATCGCTACATGCTATATAAGTGATTTATGGGGGATTGAGCAGAGAAGGTGAAGTGAGAAGTTAACATTTCAACAGGCATGGGAGAGAGACTTGGGGATAAGCTTGTCTCCTCAGGAATGGGAAAGGGGGTTTCTCTTCACTCATAAACTTGCTAGCGCTGGGATTGCACAAGAGAAGAACTATAAAATACTTATGAGATGATATCATTACCCTTCTGAAGTATATGCAATATATCCAGAAGTTTCAGAGGTACGTTGGAGATGTGAGATGGAAGTGGGTTCTATGATTCATATTTGGTGGGAGTGCTCTAAGATCAAACCATTCTGGGAGAAGGTTTTTGACAGTTATCAACAAATCATGGGAAGCAGTGTAGTATGGTCCCCTCAAATGAATCTTCTGTCAATTTTACCTTCTTCAATAGGAACTCAGAAAAGAGGTATTCTTCAGTTTTGTCTAACAACAGCATGAATGGTAATTCCGTGGTTTTGGAAACTTACAAACCCCCCTGACATATTAGACTAGTATAAGGAATTGTTCAATCTGTGTAGAATGGAGGAGCTGTCTGCAGACTGCACTGGAACAATCAAGAAATTTAGAAGGATTTGGAGTGGATGGATTTTATATCAGGACTCACCTAATTTCCATAATTTGCTCCACTGACTTTTACAGTTACATAAGAATTTGCGTATTAACCCCTTAACGACCAAGCCATTTTGTAGGTTAAAGACCAGGCCAATTTTTACAATTCTGACCACTGTCTCTTTATGAGTTATAACTCTGGAACGCTTCAACGGATCTTGGCGATTCTGAGATTGTTTTCTCGAGACATATTGTACTTCATGATAGTGGTAAAATTTCTTCAATATAACTTGCGTTTATTATGAAAAAAACGGAAATATGGCAAAAATTTTGAAAATTTTGCAATTTTCAAACTTTTAATTTTTATGCCATTAAATTAGAGAGATATGTCACAAAAATTAGCTAATAAATAACATTTCCCACATGTCTACTTTACATCAGCACAATTTTGGAACCAAATTTTTTTTTTGTTAGGAAGTTATAAGTGTTAAAATTGACCAGCAATTTCTCATTTTTCCAACAAAATTTACAAAATCATTTTTTTTTAGGGGCCACCTCACATTTGAAGTGAATTTGAGGGGTCAATATGACAGAAAATACCCAAAAGTGACACCATTCTAAAAACTGCACCCCTCAACGTGTTCAAAGCCACATTCAAGAAGTTTATTAACCCTTTAGGTACTTCACAAGAATTGAAGCAATGTGGAAGGAAAAAATTAACATTTAACTTTTTTTCCCAAAATTTTTCTTTCGACACAATTTTTTAAAATTTTGTCAAGGGTATCAGTAGAAAATGAACCACAATATTTGTTGTACAATTTCTCCTGAGTACATCGATACCCCATGTGTGGGGGTAAACCACTATTTGGGCGCATGGCAGAGCTCGGAAGGGAAGCAGCGCCATTTGACTTTTTTGGCTGGAATTGAGATTGGACGCCATGTCGCATTTGGAGAGTCCCTGTGTGCCTAAACAGTGGAAACCCCCCACAAGTGACCCATTTTGGAAACTAGACCCCCCAAGTAACTTATCTAAATGTGTTGTGAGAGCTTTTAACCCCCAAGGGCTTCACAGAAGTTATAAGTAGAGCCGTAAAATTAAAAAATCATGTTTTTTCCACAAAAATGATCTTTTCATCCCAATTTTTATTTTCCAAAGGATAAAAGGACCCCAAAAGTTATTGTGCAATTAGTCCTGAGTACGCTGATACCCCATATGTGGGGGTAAACCACTATTTGGGTGCATGGCAGAGCTCGGAAGGGAAGCAGCGCCATTTGACTTTTTTGGCTGGAATTGAGATTGGACGCCATGTAGCATTTGGAGAGTCCCTGTGTGCCTAAACAGTGGAAACCCCCACAAGTGACCCCATTTTGGAAACTAGACCCCCCAAGTAACTTATCTAAATTTGTAGTGAGAGCTTTGAACCCCAAGGGCTTCACAGAAGGTTATAACGTAGAGCCGTAAAATTAAAAAATCATGTTTTTTCCACAAAAATGATCTTTTCATCCCAATTTTTATTTTCCAAAGGATAAAAGGACCCCAAAAGTTATTGTGCAATTAGTCCTGAGTACGCTGATACCCCATATGTGAGGGTAAACCACTATTTGGGTGCATGGCAGAGCTCGGAAGGGAAGCAGCGCCATTTGACTTTTTTGGCTGGAATTGAGATTGGACGCCATGTCGTATTTGGAGAGCCCCTGTGTGCCTAAACAGTGGATACCCCCCACAAGTAACCCCATTTTGGAAACTAGACCCCCCAAGGAACTTATCTAGATGTGTGGTGAGAGCTTTGAACCCCCAAGGGCTTCACAGAAGGTTATAACGTAGAGCTGTAAAATTAAAAAATCATATCTTTTCCACTAAAATGATCTTTCCACCCCCAATTTTTATTTCCCAAAGGGTAAAAGGACCCCAAAAGTTATTGTGCAATTTGTCTGAGTACGCTGATACCCCATATGTGGGGGTAAACCACTATTTGGGCGCATGGCAGAGCTTGGAAGGGAAGCAGCGCCATTTGACTTTTTTGGCTGGAATTGAGATTGGACGCCATGTCGCATTTGGAGAGTCCCTGTGTGCCTAAACAGTGGAAACCCCCACAAGTGACCCCATTTTGGAAACTAGACCCCCAAGGAACTTATCTAGATGTGTGGTGAAAGCTTTGAACCCCAAGGGCTTCACAGAAAGTTATAACGTAGAGCAGTAAAATTAAAAAATCATATCTTTTCCACAAAAATGATCTTTCCACCCCCAATTATTATTTTCCAAAGGGTAACAGGACCCCAAAAGTATTGTGCAATTTGTCCTGAGTATGCTGATACCCCATATGTGGGGGTAAACCACTATTTTGATGCATGGCAGAGCTGGAAAGGGAAGGAGCGCCTTTTTCAAATGCAGATTTTGATGGAATGGTCTGCGGGTGTCATGTCACGTTTGGAGAGCCCCTGATGTGCCTAAACAGTAGAAACCCCCACAAGTGACTCCATTTTGGAAACTAGACCCCCCAAGGAACTTATCTAGATGTGTGGTGAGCACTTTGAACCCCCAAGTGCTTCACAGAAGTTTATAACGTGAGCCGTGAAAATAAAAATATCATATTTTTTTCCACAAAAATAATCTTTTTGCCCCCAAATTTTTATTTTTATAAGGGTAACAGGAGAAATAGGACCCCAAAAGCTATTGTGCAATTTGTCCTGAGTACGCTGATATCCCATATGTGGGGGGAACCACTATTTTGACGCATGGCAGAGCTCGGAAGGGAAGGAGCACCGTTTTTAAATGCAGACTTTGATGGAATGGTCTGCGGGTGTCATGTCGCGCTTGGGAGGCCCCTGATGTGCCTAAACAGTAGAAACCCCCCACAAATGACAATTTTGCAAACTAGACCCCCCAAGGAACTTATCTAGATGTGTGGTCAGCACTTTGAACCCCCAAGGGCTTCACAGAAGTTTATAATGTAGAGCCGTGAAAATAAAAAAATCATATTTTTTTCCACAAAAATTACCTTTTTGCCCCAAATTTTTATTTTTCTAAGGGTAACAGGAGAAATAGGACCCCAAAAGCTATTGTGCATTTTGTCCTGAGTACGCTGATACCCCATATGTGGGGGGGAACCACTGTGATCGCCTTACTGCGATCTTTGGGAGGCACAATGAACAAATCCACAAAAGGTGAAGAATTGGTTTTCTTTTTTACGCCGTTCCTCGTGCGGTATTAGTGATTAGGCGACTTTATTCCTTGGATCGGTGCGATTACAGTGATACCAGATTTACACCCTTTTTTCATGTTTAGCTTCTGTCACACACTAAAAGATGCTTTTTCTTGAATAATTTTTTGTAAGAAATTTTTGCATCGCCGTATTTTGAGAGCTATAATTTTTCCATATTTCAGAGTTATCTGTGGGCTTATTTTTTGCGGGACGAGCTGACGTTTTTATTGGTACCATATTCAGGCACATAACGTCTTTTCATCGTTTCCTATTCCGATTTTTGTGGAATCAGAATGAACAAAAACCAACAATTCAGGAATTGTTTTTTTTTTTTTTTTTTTCCTCCATTCCGTGTGTGGTAAAATTGATAAAGCAGCTTTATTCTTCGGGTCACTACGGTTACGGCGATTCCTCATTTATATATTTTTTTATGTTTTGGCGTTTTTTACACAATAAAAAATTTTATAGAAAAAATAATTATTTTTTGCATCAGTTTATTCCGCGAGCTATAACTTTTTTATTTTTTCGCTGATGATGCTGTATAGTGGCTTGTTTTTTGCGGGACAAGATGACGTTTTCAGCGGTACCATGATTATTTATATCTGACTTTTTGATCACGTGTTATTGCACTTTTTCCAAGCAGTATAATGATACCGCTTGGAAAAAGTATAATTTACTACTTTTTTGTGTTTTTTTTTTTACGGCTTTCACTGAAGGGGTTAACTAGGGTTACGCTTTTATAGATGGGATTTTTACGGACGTGGCGATACCTAACATGTGTATGTTTTTTGTTTTTTATTTTTTTTATTACATAAAATGTGTATTTTTTAGGGGATTTTTTTAAAATTATTTTTTAATATTTTTTTTACAATTTTTTTTAAAAAATGATTTTTTTTAACTTGTCCCTTTATGGGACTTTCACTTTTTTTACTTTCATTGCAGTTACAATGCATTGCAATGCTCTGGCATTGCAATGCATTGCAACTATAGTGGAAGCTGCTGTGACAATGATCACAGCAGCTTCCCGTAGCTAAATGACCCGGAGGTTGTCATGACAACCCCCGGGTCATCAAGGCAGAGATCGGCCCCTGCAAATACATTGCAGGGTGCCGATCTGAGGCAGAGGGAGCTCCCGACCCTCTGCCTCCCCCCCTGAGCTCTGCGATCGCGCTCGATCGCAGCAGTCAGGGGGTTAACAGCCAGGGGCGGTGGGGGCTACGCTCCTGGCTGTCAGTGCAGGAAGCCTGGCCACTGCAGCGCCGGCTCTTGCACTGATCGCACTGGAGAAGCTGAAATTTCAGCTTCTCCTGCACGATCGCTGCTGTGTTTGGTCAGTCAGATTGACTGACCAAGCACAGCGCTGTAGGTGCGGGGACCGACGGCAAAGGTCCCCAGCACCGCTTGCCGTGCCTGTCAGCTGTCTGTGACACAGTTCACACAGTTTGCAGGAACAGAGTCAGGAGACACAGCAGGCCAAAGTAATTTCAAGCACTACAATAAATCTCCAGAGCAGGTTCAGGATCTCTTCTCTGTACCGTAATTCCTCTGCAAACATGAATTCACCAGACAGCAGGTTTCCAGAGTCCAAAAGTGTTCCAAAGTTCCTCAGTAGGAAATAGCTGGAGTCCAAAATCCTAGGTTTCCAGGAGTCAGGTCACAGGCTGACTGAGGCTTGATTCAGGAGCACTGATTGTTCAGCTGAGCAAGAGGGAAGAATCAGGGCGGGAACATGAAAACTGGAACTCCATATTAACTGAGGGCAAGAGCTGCAGAAAGACAGAAAGCAAAATGGCCGACGGAAAACTGAGTTTCAAGGAACATGTCAACAGAGACAAAGAACCTTACATTACTCCCCCCTTAGGGACAACCTCCGGATGACCTCAGACCAGGCTTGTCAGGGTACCTCTGATGAAACTGGCGGAGCAGGCGAGGAGCATTTACATTGTTGACTGGATCCCATGAGTTGTCCTCCACTGGGTAGCCCTGCCATTTAATCAAATATTGCAACTGATTTCTGTACAACCTGGAATCTAGAATCCTTTCCACCATAAATTCTTCCTGACCATCGACCAGCACTGGGTCAGGGCAAGGAGAAGAACGTCCAGGAAACGTATTGGGTGTTGCAGCCTTTAGTAGGGATACATGAAAGACAGGATGGATTCTCATAGTTCTGGGCAGTTGAAGACGACAAGCAACAGCACTTATAATCTTACTGATCTTATAAGGTCCAATGTACTTATGTCCCAATTTAGACGATGGAATCTTTAATTTAAGATTTCTGGTTGACAGCCAGACCAAATCTCCTACCTTGAAAGCTGGTGCAGGTTTACGAAATTTATCTGCTGCTTTCTTGTACCTTTCCTGAGCCAATTCTAGATTTTCCTTTAGAAGATCCATATTCTTTTGTAAAGAAGTGATTCTTTCAGCCACTGCCGGCAAGGGCGTATCTATGGGAAATCGTGGAAGAATGTTAGGATGATAACCTAGATTGGAGTAAAAAGGAGACTGCTTAGTGGAGGCGCTCTGAGAGTTGTTATAAGAGAACTCAGCCAGTGGAAGTAGATCCACCCAATCATCTTGTAGGTGGCAGATAAAGCAGCGGAGATACTGCTCCAGGGTCTGATTGGTTCGTTCTGTCTGTCCATTAGTCTGAGGATGAAAAGCAGAAGAAAGGTTTACTTTAATGTCCAATGCTGCACAGAAATTTTGCCAAAACCTTGAAGTGAATTGCACCCCCGATCCGAAATGACCTCATCCGGTACTCCATGTAAGCGAAACACATTCTTAATCATCAAGTCTGATGTCTGTTTTGCAGTGGGTAAGCCGACACAAGGGATAAAATGAGCTGCCTTTGTTAGACGGTCAACCACCACTAGAATGGTGTTCTTCCCTTGAGAGGTTGGTAACTCCACAATGAAGTCCATAGAAATGGATCCCCATGGGCGGGACGGGGTGGGAAGAGGTTGCAACAGACCAGTTGGTGAGGAGCGAGGTGTTTTGCATCTTGCACAGACTTCACATGAAGTGACATAGTTTAAAACATCTTTCCTGTAAGTGGGCCACCAAAAGAAATTCTTCCTTGATGTCCTTAAGTAGGTCTTGATTATGAATCACTCCCAGGAATCTAAAGTCAGGAAGAATAGTCTTAGGAGGAGTAAGTGGATGTGTCTCTGCTGAATGAATCCTAGAGAGTGCATCAGCCTTTCCATTCCGCGATCCTGGTCTATAAAAATGACAAAATTAAATTGGTTTAGGAAAAGATTCCAGCGAGCCTGGCAAGGAGTCAGGCACTTAGCCGACCTGATAAATTCAAGGTTACGATGGTCTGTCAGGACGACTATTTGCTGTGCAGTTCCCTGAAGAAGGTGTCTCCATTCCTTGAAGGCGGCAATAATGGCCAACAATTCTCTATTGCCCACATCGTAGTTCCTCTCAGCCGAAGACAACTGCTGGGAAAAGAAGGCACAGGGATGCAAGACATTCTTCTCACCTGTTCTCTGAGAGAGTATAGCTCCAACGGCACAGTCTGAAGCATCCACCTCTATTATGAAGGCAAGCTCGGGGTTGGGATGTACTAAGATAGGTGCGGTGGTAAATTTATCCTTTAAACAGGAAAATGCTTCCTGAGCTTGCGGGGTCCAGGAGAACCTAGACTGTTTCCGGGTAAGTTGGGTGATAGGTGACACTACCTCAGAAAAATTTTTAATGAAACGTCTATAGAAGTTGGCAAACCCGATGAAGCGCTGCACCTCCTTCACATTTCTAGGAATTGGCCAATCCTTGATGGCTTGGGTCTTGCTTCCATCCATACTAATCCCTTGCGTAGATAGTACATACCCCAGAAATTGAATTTCGGTCCTATGGAATTCACACTTTTCAAGTTTGATGTAGAGATGGTTTTGTCTTAGGCGTTCTAAGACCATTCTCACATGTCCATGATGTTCCTCTGTGGAGTTAGAAAAAATTAGAATATCATCCAGATAAATCACCACAAATGTATCTAGGAGATCCCTGAAGATATCATTCACGAAGTGTTGGAAAGTTGCTGGGGCGGTACTCAGACCAAAAGGCATAACTAGATATTCAAAGTGTCCATAGCGTGACCTGAAAGCAGTCTTCCATTCATCCCCAGGTCTAATACGGAGCAAGTTATAGGCCCCACGGAGATCCAGTTTAGAGAAAATTTTGGCATGCCGCACTCTCTCCAACAACTCAGGGATTAAAGGCAATGGATAACGGTTTCTAATAGTAACCTTATTGAGTTCCCTATAGTCTATGCAGGGTCTCAGAGATCCATCTTTCTTCTTCACAAAGAAGATGGGTGCACCTGCGGGAGATGAAGAGGGGCGTATGAAGCCCTTGGCTAAATTTTCGTCTATATAATCCTTCAAAGCTTTTAGCTCGGGCCCCGCTAGGGGGTAGATCTTACCAAAAGGTATCTCGGCTCCAGGCAATAATTCAATTGGACAATCATATGGACGGTGAGGAGGAAGCTGATCAGCGTTCTTCTTGTCACATAAATCCACATAGTCCTGGTATACAGCTGGTAGTTCAGGGACTGACATGGTTCCTTTAGGAACAGAGCAAGCTGAAACTCCTTGACTCATCTGTTTCTCCGGAAAGTGTAATTCCTTGGTCTCCCAGTTAATCGTAGGATTCTGCGCCTGCAGCCATGGTAGCCCTAGAATAATGGGAAAGTGGGGAGAAGAGATAAGCATAAAAGACATTTTCTCCTGATGATCTTTACCCATAAGGACCCTCAAAGGCTCTGTTTCTTGATCCACTGGTCCAGAAGTCAGTAGAGAGCCATCCACAGTCTCCATCTGTACTGGAGTAGCCTTCTTCACTGAACGTATCCCTGTTTCAGAGCAAAGGAGATATCCATAAAATGTCCACTTGCTCCTGAGTCGATCATAGCAGAGCTAGACACCCAGACTGAGTTAACCCAGAGTTTGATGGAAAGGAAGCAATGAGAATTGTTTCTTTTACAACTCAGCTGGGACATCGCTGAGGAAACTTGAAAAATTGCAGCGTTTATACCGTCATCGTCCCCAGAACTAACAGAGTTTAAGTCCGAGAAATCAAGATCTCTTGCAGCAGATCTCTCTGGAGCCTGAGGCTCGGACATGACAGAGCTCCTCTCGCAACACTCACAGTGAATGACTGCTGCAGTAGTCTTACGAGAACGGCTGGGGCAGTTTATAATGAAGTGCCCTGACTTACCACAGTAGAAACATAGATTTTCCTTTATACGATGTTCTTTGCGTGCATCACTAACCCGTCTTTGTAAAGAGTCCACCTGCATGGGTTCAGGTTCTGGTTCCCTTGTGATCCTACTCAAAGGTTCCTTAGCTGAGGAGGGAGGTAGTAAAAGGTTAGTGCGATTATTTTCGAACCATCTCTCTTGTCTGCGTTCAGTCAGACGAGCATCAATACGAATACAATAGTTAATAAAGTCACCTAACGCAGTGGGAGGGTCGGCACGAGCAAGTTCATCCTTAATCAGTGGAGACAACCCTTTCCGAAAAATAGATTTCTTAGCGGAAGTGTCCCAAGTGGTATCAAGAGCCCATCTCCTGAAATCCAGGGCATATTCGGCTACTGAACGCTTACCTTGGCGCAAAAGTTAACATGGCTGCTTCAGCTGTTGCACCTCGATTGGGGTCATCAAACACCTGCCCCATGGCTGAAATAAAAGCATCAAGGTGATTCAAACAATCATCCTCAGTCTCAATCAGAGGTTTGCCCACATCAAAGCCTTATTGGTAAGCAACATGATTAAAGTAAGCACTTTGGATCGTTCAGTGGGAAATTGTGAAGCATGTGCAGAGAAAAATAAATTGCATTGATTAATAAATCCCCTGAATTTCTCACGTTCACCGCCAAAACGAAAAGGAGGTAATTTGGGGATCCCAGAACTCGGGGTTATGGCAGGAGCCTGGGCTCGTTCCTCTAGAGCCTCAATCCTGGCTCGCAATTCCTGGGTAGTCTGTCCAAAAACTTGCAAATTATGATTAGTGAGGTCCTGTAGGCTTGCAAAACGGGTTTTTAAAGTCTGTACATCTGCATGGATTGAATGAGTCATTCCACAAAGCTCCTTTATGCGGGCCTCCATCTTCCAGATGTTTTAAGGCAGAAGTGCTGGAAGGAGAAGAGGAAAAAAAAAAAAAAAAAAACAATAGTGTTTACCTGTGGTAACACTGCAGAGTAAAATTTTAAGGGAATGCGCTCACCTGGAATGGTTGTGAGAAGTCACAACCACTGTCATCACATAAGGTATTAAACGGACATCTGATATCCACAGTCACAGCAGACACGGCTTTCCCAGACCCAGCAGACACTAAACATTGGCTCCTGAATCTTGTCATGTATAGTGTACAGTTCCTATAGCGTCTTGTGCTTGGGTGCGAGGAAAACACAGGAGACATAGGTTGAAATGAAATGACTTGTATTACTTCATACAAGCATGCTGAAAAGTTCACACAGTTTGCAGGAACAGAGTCAGGAGACACAGCAGGCCAGAGTAATTTCAAGCACTACAATAAATCTCCAGAGCAGGTTCAGGATCTCTTCTCTGTACCGTAATTCCTCTGCAAACATGAATTCACCAGACAGCAGGTTTCCAGAGTCCAAAAGTGTTCCAAAGTTCCTCAGTAGGAAATAGCTGGAGTCCAAAATCCTAGGTTTCCAGGAGTCAGGTCACAGGCTGACTGAGGCTTGATTCAGGAGCACTGATTGTTCAGCTGAGGCTGCTTAAAAGCAAGAGGGAAGAATCAGGGCGGGAACATGAAAACTGGAACTCCATATTAACTGAGGGCAAGAGCTGCAGGAAGACAGAAAGCAAAATGGCCGACGGAAAACTGAGTTTCAAGGAACATGTCAACAGAGACAAAGAACCTTACAACAGGGTATACAGGGAGTTCAGAGGGGTGCAGGGAGGAAGATGTGGACGACGACCTTTTAGCGTTGTTCTAATGCTTCTACAGGTCCAAGTTACGGCTCTTGGAAGAAGGGGATGAAAACAAAAAAATGAAAAAATGAAAACTGGCCATGGCATGAAGCAGTTAATATACAGGTGGTGCCTGCTCCATGGAGATTTTTTGATGTAGTCATCATATCATCACTGCAGCTTATCAACAATGACTCGGGAGAAATGCTAGGATATTACTGAGGCAGAGAGAAGGCATAAAGAAAATTTAGCTCTTTGTGATCACAGATAACCTTTTTAATAAGTTTGGCACAGCTTTGGCTTGTGCATATACAGTACTTAAATCTACAACTACTCTGATTAAGTGTACATTTTGTTGAGAATGTAAGAAAAGTTGCAAGTTTTAGCTCATATATAGGGTGCATTCAAAATTTGCAAGAAAACATGTACAAAGCTAAAAGTAAAACTCATTCAGTGTAGCACTTGAATAGCTATTCACATTATACTTTTCTACTGCATGTCGCTTGTGACAATTAATTTTTGTGTTCCTCTACAATATACAGTTAGGTCCAGAAATATTTGGACAGTGAAACAACTGAGATGCAACTGAAGTGTAGATTAAAGGAGTTGAACTAAAGAATCCTGTGTAACTTTTTAGGCCATGTGCTAAGGAATCAAAGAACAGGTCTCGATAAAATGTCCCTTTCTGCCACAAAAAAACACGCGCCCTTTTTCTTGTGAATCTCAGGGAAGACATATGATGCAGAAGCACCTCGTAACTGCATGGGTTCCTCTAACTCCACAAGTGTTAGTTTACCCCTGGACCATCCCCCAGCACATGAGTATTGTCCTGGAAAGACGGCTCAATAGAAGGTGGTCTTACCCATCCGTCACGCAGGCGTCTATCCATACGTATAGACAATGACATGGCAACCTTCTAGGCCTCAGGGGTTTCGTAGTCTGCCAAAGCATCTTTCAACCTTTCTGTAAGGCCTTGACAAAATTGGCTTCTAAGAGCCGGGTCATTCCATTTGGTATCGGTTGCACACCTGCGGAATTCAGAGCTATAAGTCTCCTCTGAGCGATTCCCCTTCGAAGGTGATGCAGCCTAGATTCAGCCAAGGAAATTCGATCAGGATCATCATAGATATGGGCTAAAGCCCTGAAAATCCCCTCAACTGATAGGAGACAAATAGAACCCCTGTGGCAAAAAAAAGCCCAAGATTGAGGATCCCCTTGCAACAGTCAAATCAATTCCCACTCGTTGCTTCTCATCTCCATAGGAGTAAGGACGAAGTTTAAAAAACAACTCACAGGCTTCTTTGAATACAAAAAACTTGTCCCCACCTCCTGAAAACTTGTGCGGGAGAGCAAATTTAGGTTCAAGCTGTACAGGCCTACCCACAGAGTCCCCCACAATAAAAGTCTGCAGCTGCTGCTGTTGCTTCTGAACCTCAGATCTAAGGTCAGTCACTTCCAGTGACAACCTCCGCAACTGCTCTGCCCACACAGAAACAAGATCCATGAACCTAGAAAAAGAAAAAAATCACACTCCAAAAAAAAAAGAAAAACACACACACACAAAAAAAAAAGAAGTGTCAGGTTTTTTTTCTCTAATAAATGTGTACAGCTGGTGATAATGTCATAGAGAATCCATGGGGTATTGTCAAGAGGAAGATGAGATACACCAGACCCAACAATGCATAGCTGAAGGCTGCTGTCAAAGCAACCTGTGCTTCCATAACACCTCAGCAGTGCCACAGGCTGATCACCTCCATGACACGCTGCATTGATGCAGTAATTGATGCAAAAGGAGCCCCGACCAAGTATTGAGTGCATTTACTGAACATACATTTCAGTAGGCCAACATTTAGGATTTTAAAATCATTTTTTAAGCTGGCATTATAAAGTATTCTAATTTAATGAGATAATGACATTTGGGCTTTCATTGGCTATAAGCCATAATCACCAATATTAACAGAAATAAACACTTGAAATAGATCACTCTGTTTGTAATGACTCTATATGATATATGATTTTCACTTTTTGTATTGAAGAACTGAAATAAATTAACTTTTTGATGATATTCTAATTTTGTGAGAAGCACCTTTAGAAATTCGAAAATCAATCTAAAGATAATAGCCTATGTCTTGTGGCCTACTGAAAATAGACGTCTGGATAATAATTAATATTAAATGTATCATCACACATGCTTTCTCTTATCTCCTTGAATTGTGTCCTCTTGAAGTCACAGTCAGCGTGTAACAAATTTTCTGTTACGATTGGGGATGCAGCGTAGCTTACCCAGCCAACGCTCCCATGTTGTCGAACCATAACGACGACGGGGTATGCATCCCAGGTGATCGTGGAATGTCGACCCACTGAACCACAGGGGGACCCGGGCCTACCCGGACTAAAGAAAGGGTAGAGACCGGGGTTTGTGGCAGCTGAGCTTGTGGGCAAGATGGCCATATGCTGGACTAAAAGACACCGCACAACTTCAGGTATGAAGAAACAAAGTTTACTTAAATAAAGCAAATGACATCAAAACACCAGGTTCCGGATTATGCACATCACGAAGGAAACACATCTCAGGTTGACAGGCGAAGCAAGAGGTCATCACGGGTTGACGCAGTCCAGAGTCGTCTGGCACAGGCATACTAGGATGGCCTCTCTCTCAGACCTCAGGCATAGCACAGGCACAGCAGGAGAACGTCAGACACCGACCTCAGACTAGCTTCAGATGATGGCAGAAGGGCATCACGGGTTGATGCAGTCCAGGGTTATCTGGCACGGGCATACTAGGATGGCCTCTCTCTCAGGCCTCGAGTATAGCACAGGCTCAGCAGGAGAACATCAGACACCGACATCAGGCAGACTTCAGATGATTGCTAGGGTCATCACAGGTTGATGCAGTCCAAGGTTATCTGGCATGGGCATACTAGGATGGTCTCTTGTTATGTATGTGCTGGAGATGGTTTCTGAGCAGAGGCTCCCTCTGGTGGTTGCAGACAGTACTGATCCTTATAGCGAGGAATGGCAATCTGGGATCACGGACTGGACTGATATAAGGGAGGTTCCTTCCCATGATGGTCGCCGGTGATCAATTGTTCTTGTCTCAATTGTGGTTCCTGGTTCATTTGGAAGTCTGCTGGAGTCTTGCATTCATCTTCTGCTTTCAGATAAGATATTTTCTGCTTTTCTTTTTGTGCTTGCTTTTTGCATAATTTTCTGCACTTTTGTGGAGGTCAGCCGGGTCCGCTCCTAGGGCCTGTGCTCCTCGCAGTGGCTGCGGCTTAGTTTTGTTACACCAGAGATCTGATTTAGGTGGTGGAGATCGTGTGATCTCAGGTGTTTTTGCAATCAGAAGAGTTGGTATTTTTTAGGGTTTTTTGTTGGATTGCAGTCAGAATTCTTTCCTGTACTTTTCTGTCTAGACAGATTGGGCCCCAGCGTTTGCTCATTCTATTTTCTGTCTGTGTCCATGCTTCTTCTTGTCTAACCGCCATTACATGTTTGGGGGCTTCCTATTTTCTTTGGGGATCTGCTCCGGGGCAGATAGCTTTCATCTTTCTGCCTTGAGGTGTAGTTATCTTTCAGGCTGTGATGAGGCGTCTAGAATCAACGTAGGAACGCTCCACGGCTACCTCTAGTTGTGTGGTTAGTTCAGGTTACTGCAATCCAATAGGTTCCAGCCTCTCTGGTGTATTGCCGTTTTTGCTTTTTCTCCTCAGCTACCTAAACATAACAGTCTCTCTCAGGCCTCATGTGCAGCACAGGCACAGCACGAGAACATCAGACACTGACCTCAGTCAGCCTTCAGACAATGGCAGGCGCCATCACAGGTAAGACCCAAGGGAACCGGCAGGACATCAGAACATAAGCAAGACACGAATAGCACAGGTCCAGAAACGTTGGCACTACAGCACCGGGCATCGGCAGGTCTGGTCTAGGACTCACTGGTGGAACCGTCACCGGGGAACAGAGCTGGAGACTCCCGGAAACCACAGAGGAGGAATCCAGGCACAGACACAGGCTGGACATCGGAACACGGACTGGACATCGAAACAAGGACTGGACATCGGAACACGGACTGGACATCGGAACATGGACTGGACATCGGAACACCGACTGGAAATCAGGACATCAGGGCACAAGCCGGACATCAGGACATCGGGACATCAGGATTCGGATCTCCGGTAGAACATCAGAAGACTGGTATCAGACTCCGGACATCTGGCAACAATCGACAGGTTCCGGACATCAGGCTGCGGACATCAGGCTCCGAACATGAGGCTGCAGTCATCAGGCTCCGGACATCTGGTAGCGATCGGCAGGCTCCGGGCATCGGGCAGGGAAGGATAGGATCTGGACATCTAGAAGTGGTCATCAGACACCGGACATCAGGCCGCGGTCATCAGGCTCCGGACAAGAGGCCCCGGTCATCGGGCTCCAGACATCTGGCATCGACCTAAAAAGGAATCCAAGCGGTCTCGTGCAAGCCCCGCCGGGTTGAACTGGAGCCGGCCGGGGATTGCACCGAATAACTAGCTGAGCACAGAGTAGCAGAAACTCAGCAGACACACAGGACTCCTACTTCCAAGATGAACCCAGATTATATCACAGAAAGTCAGTTAGCAAAGAGTCACAGTCACTGGGCGCAGGGTTCAGGACACAGAAGGACTTCAGGAACATAACACAGCAGACACAGTTCAAACAGAGTCAGGTACAGGAACTGATCCTTGATCAAGGATTCAGTAAACAAGACACAACAGGAACAAGCCTGGATATGCAGCCTCCAGGAAACGGATCTGGGTATTCTGCCCCCAGAGCAGGCGGAAAAACAGGACACAAACGGAAACAATCTGGGTATGCTGCTCCAATAGCAGGCGGAAACACAAGACAGGACAAAGGGCATCAGCTTTTCCAGAACTGATCGCACTCAGAGCAGGAGCTGAACACACAAACACACATGGCTAGGTTCAGGAACTCATTGCAAAGCTCTGGCAATGCCCAACAGGGCAGGGAAACTTTAAACAGAAGCTGCCTCACAGCGATAGGCTGGAGAAGCAATTCTAGCACACACCCATTCCTCATAAAAGCAGTAAGGGTGTGGCCCCGTGCCAGACACAAATCAGTATAGCAAAGGACACCTGGCAATGGCTGAAAGCGTGAACACACCTGGTAAGTCATGCACAACTGCAGAAGACCTTGCAACCCGCGGGTAGCTTCCACAGCGGTAGCCAGGGACCGCACATGCGGGTGGTCAAGCAGCGCAGCGGAGACACTCATGCATGTACGGCTGCGCAGCGGAGCCGGGAACTGAGCAGCATCCACACAGGTAACTGACAACAGCATTCCACTCATTAGAGGGAAAAGAGTGAAGGGTTAAAGCAGAAATATGCAGAGTAACGCCGGGTAAACAGAGTACAAACACAGCGGCGTTACACTTTCCTATGGCCATGACGTTTTCTTTTCAAATTCTCTTAACCTTCTAGATCTTACTGGCAGTCAGACATCATTGGGGACTTTAACATCCCTATTGATGATTGCCTCTCTCCATTTGCATCTTTTATTTCTAACTTCCTCTCTTGGCCTTTCACAGCTTACTAACTCTCTTACATATGAAGATGGGTATACACTGGACCTGATCTTCTGCTGGCTCTGCTCAGTGCATGATTTTATTAAGTCTCCTCTCCTGCTCTTTGACCACAACCTTCTTTCGTTATCCATGTTAAAGTGCAAGTGCAAATCAATGTTCCCCAGGGACCGCCCCAACACAGGTTTTGCGTCCGCTTTTCCACAAGACCCCTGTGAGAAATCGAACGCGAAACGCATGTCGGAGTGGTCCTTGTGGAATATTGATTTGCACTTGCACTTTAACATGGGTAAGTTGTTTCCTCATTGGAATATACATTGATCTAACTAGCATTTTATATATGCCTATATGAGTCACCTATGTACATCATTTCTCTAAGGAAGAGTATATCACTAGGATATGGATGTATCTGATATATATAACTTTTTGTCCTTTGGGGATACCTATGTATAGGTATTTGCTGGATGACATCTGTGTTACATCTCTGAGGCTACTCAAGATAAGTTTACCCCTTGTTCATCTATCCCAGCAGTCTTTAGTGGTAGTGGGGATTCATTAGTGCCAACCCGTCCTTCCCTAAGCAGGGCTTATTGCCAGGGTCAGGCAGGGATTAGGTTCCTGCTCGGCGATAGGTGCAGAACCTACATAAGGACGTTTAGGGCAGACAGGGTAACTTTAGATCTGTCTAGGGGTCTCAACTCCCTCTTCCCTAGTGTTGGGCTCCATTCCCCTCATCCCTTCGTGTTGAACTCAGTCTTTCCTACACTGTGCGTGACATCATCACTGGCCACTCCCAGCAGCAGACTGGAAGTCTATAAACACCCAGGTCCAGGAGTGTCAGTTAGAGGCGGAGAAAGGTTGCCACTGGGTCAAAGAGTCAGAATGGTTAAGGAGGTGTCTGCAAAGCCAAACGCAGAGAACTTCTGCAGCTAGATGCAGTGCGACTGTCTGAAGCCTCTGACACACCTGTGACAGGTGCAGGCAAGAGGCCCAATTTCATAATCAAAATCGTTTGGGCTAATATTGGGTTGCAGGCACCAAGCCCCATTTCCTATTTCAAATCGTTAGGGCTAATATTGGTGTGTATGCACCAGGCCCCATTTCCTAAGTAAAATCGTTTGGGCTAATATTGGGGTGCAGGTACCAGGCCTCATTTTCTAATCAAGTTGTTAAGGCTAATATTGGGGAGCAGGCACTAGGCTCCATTTCCTAATCCAAATCATTAGTGCTAATGTTGATGTTAATGCATCAGGCCCCATTTCCTAAGTAAAATCGTTTGGGCTAATATTGGGGTGCCGGCAGGAGGCCCCATTTCCTAATCAAAATCGTTAGGGCTATTATTGGAGTAAAGGCATCAGCCCCATTTCTTAATAATAATTAAGGATGGATTAGTAGGCAGGGATTTACCATCTTTCCTGGATGCTCTTATACATGTAACTACTAGAATCAATATCTATTTCCATGGGCAAGCACTGGAAGTATTTTCTCACGTTAGTACACCCAGGCTGACTCCAACCTTCCAGTACTCCTTGCTGCCACAAGCCACATCTCCGGCTATAGAGAGGAGTGGGACAAACTTTCTATAAAAGAGCAACAGAAAAGGTATAGAATAAACGAGTGCATATACTGAAGAGGCAAAGGTCATTATGTTCATCAGTAAGGTGAAAAAAACTCCAGCACCTAGGGTTTTTTGGAGAGATGACCTTAGGTGAGAAAGATTGTACTCTCTCCATGGCAGCTCATTTAGGCTGTGGTTCCACGGTCTGGAACCACAGTGCTTTGGACGGAGCGGAAATTCCGCACCGCCCAAAGCCCCGCCCCCTTTTTGACGCGCGCTCTTTCCGGATGTGCTCCGGACACCTCCGGAACACATCCGGAAAGAATCAGGGCTGCATAGCCCTGTGTTATTTCCGTTGCGGCGACGCAGCGTCGCCGCAAGACGCTAGGACATGCTGCGGTCTAAAAAGACGCGCCGCATGTCCGGAAACGCAGGTCTTCCGCCTGCGTATTTTTACGCATAGTGGAGACGGGATTTCTTTAAATCCCCTCCACTATGCTGTAACATCTGGACGCTGCGTGTTTGACGCTCGCCAACGCACAGCGTCAAACACGCAGCTAATCCGGAATGTTTCCTGATCGTGGAAACATACCCTTAGACTCCAGATCCCCTGCCAACTTCATCAATCACGATCTAGTTCTTCAACTTCAGCTCCCTATAAAACAGCTTGATTATCCCCTGGTTAACAGATAACTCCTGGCAGAGCCTATACGATCTATCATGCTGCCAGTCACATTGCAGATTGGAGTCCTGCATTTCGAAAGCATTTTTGCTATGTGATACGAAAATTTTGTTCTTATGTGCCTTCGATGGTTGCATTTACACAAGTCGGTTATTGACTGGTCCTCCGGCCAGATGATTCAGAGGAGACCATTGTGTGCTACCAACTGCCTTGGCAAGGTCTTGCCAAAGTTTCCACCTTCCATGCAGTCGAACCTTTCTTCTCTGCTTACCTATTATCGAGCCTTTGCGCACATCTTTTGTGAGAAGCGGGCAGAGGTTTGTCATCCCATAGACCTTACGATTGTCACATCCATTTTCAGGCTGGCACCACTCCACCCCAGAGCTATTCCTGTCTGACACTCATGCCATGTCAGAATACATCCAAGAAAACTTAGCCAAGGGATTCACCCATAAGTCTTCTTCTCTTGGTGGTGCTGGCTTCTTCTTCATAACAAAGAGAGATGGTTCCCTACATCACTTTACTGACTATGGAGGCTTAAACAAAATCACCATTAAGAACAATTACCCCCTGTCTTTGATTTGTGAGCTATGTGACAGAATCCTAAGACAAAATTTCCCTAAATAGGATCTAAAAGGGGCTGATAACTTCAAACAAATCCGTAAAGTCGATGAATGGAAGGCGCCTTTAATACTCATGACAGTCACTGCAAGTATCTTGTCATGGCCTTTGGTCTGTGCAATGTGCCCGTCGTGTTTCAGGAATTCATTAACCACATCTTCTGGGACCTCATTTATGTTTCCGTGGTCGTGTATTTGAATGACTTCCTGATGTTCTCGTATGTAAATCTAGAAGTGGAAAACAGAGCACACAATAGAGTGATTCCCTATGGAGAGAGAATAGGAGAGTGCTGGCTATGCTCACCTGATGGAGTTGTGACAGGCACACACCTATATAGTCATAACACATTTCAATGCTTAAACCAATAGAAAAATTAGTAAGGGGAAGGAAGTTCAGCTGGCAATTACAAATTGATTAAAGTTAGAGAGAAAAACAGACCATTCGTGTTGATAGAATGTGAACAGTTGAATAGAGGACAAATGACTGGAATGTAGGAGAAGCAGCATAAGAACACAGGATGGGCCAGTGAATAGAGGCCAGAGAAGGAACATTTAACAGAGGAGCCACACAGGCAGATGGGGAGAAAGAGGAAAAAGGAAAGACGGGAATAAAACATTTTAATGATAACACTTAAATAAATTACAAATTTTTGAAGAGAAGTGATTGGAGTGTAGGAGAATTGTGATTAGAACTTGGGATAGGCAAATGAATAGAAGTCAGAAAAGAAACATTTAATAGAGGAGCCACATAGGTAGATGAGGGATATGTAAAGCAGAAAAAGGAACTAAACATATAACTGAGAAGATATAATTAGACGAATAAAGTGTTGAAAAGAAAGTAGTGGGGGAGAAATAGAACCCAGGATGAGCCTGTGAATAAGAACCAGCGGGTGTTAGGCATCGAGATCCCACTGCTGCACAGGGGAATCTCGAGCCATATCCTCTGTGGTCTCCCATTCTTCTTCAGACGCAGAGGATCCTGCTAAGTGGAGACATCGGTCTCAGCATCTTGCTCAGGCTAATGCTATGCGTTTGGTTGCTGTTGCTGCCCCAGGTTCAGCTATAGCAACCTGCATTAGTCAGCGGCGAGCAGACGTTCCTAGGACTAAGTCCTGGTTTTCTCCATCTGAGCATGCCTGTGAGACGACCGCTCATTAGTGGTCGGAGGTCACATGCTCAGGTCCTCAAGCAGTTCTTATTGGGCCATCAGCAAGGTCCTGGAAGGCTGCAGTTATAAAAAGATCGCACGGCCGCACGCTAGTATAAACCATGTGGTGTGTGAGCGATTGGATACGCTACCACTCTGTGTATGCACGGGTGTTTGGGCAGAGAACCTGCCGCACTGTTGGTGTGTATGACCATCTGTGTTCCTTAGTCACTCAGGTTTTTACTCGGCTTGACCTAGAGCCTGTCTCGGCCACGTGTGCTGCTTAGCATGGGCTGTTTATAGGACACAGTCAATCCACGTGCTCTGGATAGGCTGCCTTGTTCCGCCATTGCTTAGCAGCAGGTTCCATCTCTGCAAGGTGGACCCGGATTGCGAACACACCTTATTATTATATATATTTCATTTGGTGCGTTCCGCCAACCCTAACATTATACTAGCGCCAGGGTCTGGCTAGTAACGGTACATCCAGCAGCAGGAGGGCAGGTTGTGACTGCAGTAGCTGTTCAGGCAGCTAGTGAGGCTGCAGCCCGTATGTCCGCTGCCACCCCTGTTCCGACCTTATCCTGCCTCCCACTACCTGAGAGGTTATCAGGTGCTAGCAAGTCGTGTAGGGGATTCGTGAATCAGTGTGCGATACACCTGGAGCTACTGACTGCACGTTTCCCCTCAGAGCGGGCTACAGTAGGGTTTATTATTTCCCTGCTATCGGACAGGGTGTTGGAGTGGGCTACGCCGCTGTGGGAGCGCGACGATCATGTGGTGCAGAGTGCTCTGCGGTTTTTGAGCACTCTGAAACACGTCTTCTTGGGACCTAGAGTCACCCATGATACGGCGCTCCAACTGCTGGCATTGACTCAGGGCTCATCCATGGTCAGTCAATTTGCCATCCACTTCCGGGCTTATGAGCTGGAGTGGCCGGATAAAGTCCTCATCCTGGTCTTTTGGAGGGGGATGGCTGACCATGTGAAAGTTGCTCTGGCCACTAGGGAGATTCCGGCTACACTGGACGAGCTAATATCCGTCTCTACTTGCATCGACCTTTGTTTCTCCGAGCGAAGGTTGTAGCGAGCCCAATGTCGGCAGAGGTTTCGGCTGGCTCCTAACTTCACCAGACCTCTGAATCTCCGATCAGGCGTCCGAGTCCCAAGAGGCCATGGAGGTTTCTCGAGTGGGATCCAAGTCCCGGAGTCAGGACATTTTGCTACCAAATGTCCCCAGAGGTCGGGAAAATGACCACATCTAGTGGCCATAGGAGGAGGATCACTAGACACAGCGGCGTTATCTTCCAAATTCTCCTTCAAGGGGACACTCGCGATAGGCCCATCCACTCATGCTGCAGAGCTTTGTGTGGATTCCGATGCGGAGGGAAATTTCATGTCTTCAGCCTTTGCCCAACGGCACGCTATACCTCTGGTGATGATCACCAAGCCAGTAACCATCCGAGTGGTGAATGGATCGACACTGCCCTCACAGCTCACACACCAGACCATCCCACTTACTCTCACCATGTCTCCAGCCCACCAGGAGATAATCTCCCTATTAGTCATACCTGAGGGTATTGATGAAGCCTTATTAGGGGTACCTTGGTTACGCTACCATTCTCCTTATGTTGAGTGGTCCTCTGGGGGAATATTGGGATGGAGTCAGTCTTGTGAGGGTAAACGTCATGGGAGTGCGTTCAGGTGGCTTCTACAGCAGTGCCCGCAGATCTATCCTCTCTCCCCAAACACTATTGGTTATATGCTTACGTATTCTCCAAGAGAGCTGTGGAGACTCTTTCGTCTCACCGCCCCTATGTGTCCTATTGATCTCTTGCCTGGTGCTGAGCCTCCCCGGGGTTGAGTCTATCTGTTATCTCTCCCAGAGATGGAGGCAATATCTCAGTACATCAAGGAGAATCTGGCAAGAGTATTCATTAGGAAGTCAATGTCACCTGCAGGGGCTGGGTTCTTCTTTGTGCAGAGGAAGAACGGGGAGTTACGTCCATGCATAGACTACAGGGATCTCAATGCTATATCCGTCAAAAATAAATATCCTCTGCCTCTTATCTCTGAACTCTTTGATAGATTGCGGGGAGCAAGGGTATTTACAAAATTAGATCTGCGGGGCGTCTATAACTTGATACGCATCCGTGAGGGGACGAGTGGAAGACAGCATTTAACACTAGAACTACTGATGGAGTCATTTTGACTCCTTTCGTTTTTTATTTCTCTTCTGTGACTACATTTTTCAGAATTCCGGCTTGAAACTCGGTGACTTTTCCTCAAATATGATGTGAAAAAAGATTTTGTGAGAATAAATAATTTTGGTGAAAAATTTGCGCGTTTTTTTCAAAATTTACCAAGAACTACTGAAGGAAGTCATTGACTCCCTACTATATTTTGAGGTCCTTTTGTCACTAAATGTTGCTATAAAGTTTTGTGCATAATCGAGAGAAATCTACTCGATCGGAGAGACTGCAAACGGACAAGTTTGCTCTATTTTCTACTGTGTGGGACAGGTTTATTGAAAATTGTATTGCGTGTTACAAATCTGGCCCATACATAACGGTGGATGAGCAACTTTTCCCAAGCAAAACTAGGTGTCCATTCACGCAGTACATGCCTTCCAAACCAGATAAATATGGCCACAAATATTGGCTAGCTGTTGATAAGGAGAGCAAATATCTGGCAAATGGCTTCCCTTATCTAGGCAAAGATGACACACGCCGTGCTGAGGACCGTTTAGCTGACCATGTGGTAATGAAGTTATTGGACCCGTTTTTGAAAAAAGGTCGCAATGTTACAACCGATAATTATTTTACTTCAGTAAAATTAGCTAAACAGCTAAAAAGCAAAGGAACAACCATTGTGGGAACACTGAACAAGATAAGGCGAGAAGTGCCTAAAGAAATAAAATCCATGAAAGAGGAATTGTACAACACTAAAGTGTTTAGAAATGAAGACAATTTTACACTTACAGTTAGTGTTGAGCGATAGTGCTCGATATCTAAAAATATCGTATCGAAATTGTATCGCCGATAGCACTAAATATCGTCGATATCCGATTTCGATACCGGAAGTCCAATGTAAGTCTATGGGAACAAAATATCGCAACTAAAAAAAACCTTTATTTCCTTGTAAACACTAAATATACACACATAGAATACATATATATATATATATACATGTCATTGTGACATATATATATACATATACTTATAGTTATACACTTTACATAGTAAAATAGACTCTGATTCAATTGCCGGGTAAAGCCGTGACATACCCCATAGAAGTCGACGGGCTCGGTGCCGAGTACCCCAAAAACCTCTGGCTCTGTGCGACTCAACTTGGGCGTCACGAACAGGATTCTGTAGCTCGCTATAAGCGAGTCCTGTGTGCCTGAATTGAACTGGTTTTGTGCTTGAGAATTGCTAAAATCATCAGAGAATGTATTTGCCATTTTTCCGCCATATCTGCGTCACGACGAGGCACTGGTGAAGAAGAAGGGCGTGCTATTCATGGGTGTACACACTCACTCAGTGACGCGAAAACGATGGCTCTAAATGGTACTGCAATGTAAGATCGTGCCCCACAGCTCTTGAGTTCCGCCTCCTCATCCTCCTCAGTGTGCGGAAACTAACACGAAGGTCCCGCCTCACTACAAAAGAGGGGCCCTCTCCAGATGCTAATGACACATGTGACTTGGCAGAGATGGCTAATGGACACGAGCAGAAGTGTGAAGGGATGGAGCAGTCAGAGCTCTCCCCCCATGGAAGCGACCCGATCGCCACGGAACCACCGTTGGGCACCCGGCCTGGAAACCCTCCTACGCTGCAAGAAGCGGAGGATACCCTAAGAGGCCTGGCCCGGCACCGGGAGGAGGTCGCCAGGATGGAAGCCAGCTGGCGTGCCCTAAAACTAAACTTGGAGCGGCGCCAATCCCTCTTACCTAAAGTGTCTGTACCGGAAGGTGAGGCACCCGTTCTAGTAGAGGAGTCCGTGCGGGCATCCCAGCCCTTGCAATGTGATCCGGTTGACGTTGTCGCAGTGGAAGCACCCGTTCGTGCAAAAAACGCTGCACCGGCAGCACCCCAGATCCCGCTGTCTGCCCCCGTCGCTGAGACAGAAGAAGCGACACCCGTCCTCATGGAGGAGGCCGTGCAGGCACCAGAGGTCTACCTGCCTGTACCGGAGCCCCGACTGTCATCTGTTCCAGAGCCGGCTGCTTCCTCCGCAGGTGAGCGCCGCCAGGACTGGGGGGCGCCAGGAGAGCTGCCGCAAACCGGACACTGTAAGCTGCAGTTTGATGGTGGAGACATGGAGATGCTGGAGGAGAATTTCAACCGGCGTCAGGAGGAAGAGTGGAGACATTGGGAGAAGGAAGCAGAGCGACAAAGGGAGCAGCGAGAATCCCAAAAACTTTGCCAATGTCAGCTGGAGAAGGACCGGGCAGATAAGGACCGGATGAGAAAAGATAAAGGAACCCTGAGGGAGCCGCGGCGTAAGGGTGCAGTACGGAGCTTTAAATTGAAAGGTGGTTGGGGCTTCATCCAGGAGCCTGGACTTTATTTAGAAGTTTTTGTGAACCGGCGGGACGTGGAGGCTCACCTCCCAGAAGGACACCCGGGGAGGGACCTGTTGCCAGGAGACTTGGTGACTTACACCCGACACTGGGGTTACAATGGATGGTACGCCCTAAATGTTACCAGGTGCGACCCCTACTCCCCAGAGTGTCAGGAACCTGTGAGACCCTCGGAGCCTTCAGCCTCCCACATCCAGGCCTCTGCAAAAGTGCCCACCCCACGCCGTAAATCTCCCCAGCCTCCCTCAGTGGTCTCCTCAGCAGCCCCAGCTATGGACATGATAAGTATAGCTGGCCCGTACCCGGCGCCTGTTAGGCCCCCTGGGGTTCGTACAGTCCGTGACATAGGGCTCCAGACCCGGAGGGAGATGAAAGAGGTGGCCACACAGACACAGATAGCGGGTCACGACTTGACTGTACAGGCCACACGACGTCATCAGGTCCTGGTGGTCCTTGGTGCCTCGGATGTTTGGCAAGCATCAGAAGAGTACCAGGTGGTACCTGGAACACCCCTGCCAAAGAATTATAAATAACCCGGACAGGGTCACTGTATGTAAATAGTTAAATTGTTTATGTACCCGAACGGGTGAATGTTCATAAAAAAGTTTTTTAATTTAATAAAAAAAAAAAAAACCACAGTTTTCATTACTTTTATTACAGTGTCATCCTGCGACGCCATCGATCTACTGTAAAAAAATGAAAAAAAAGTATACCACCTGACCGACGCAGTCCATAGTAACGAGTGTCCCATGACGATCCAGCTCTGCTACATCAGAATGACAGGCAGAGCCTGTCATCCCGGCGCAGCACAGCTGATTACCTGCTTCCCCGGCGGTGACGTCATCGGACTGACTGCTTTACGGCCGGGATTACCCAGCAGTCACTGCAGTTATCGCGAGAAACTGCATGTGACCGCCGGGGAAAGATGATGGCGGCCATGAAGCAGTCCAGGCCGTGACCGCCGGAGATCTTCTGCCAGGTAAGTGCCGCTGACTCCTGACAGACCCGACCGACGGACACTCACAGTGACAGTGACAAATCCGATTCCGGTATTCGATAAGACGAAAATATCGAAACGAATTATCGAAAGGCCGATAGAGCTAATATCGGCCGATAGCCGATATTTACATTATCGTATCGCTCAACACTACTTACAGTATATCAAGGAAAGCCCAACAAAAATGTTGTCATTTTGAGTTCCGTCCATCCAGATGTTGTTGTTGCGTCTGATTCCGCTAAAAAAAAACTCCAGAAACGGTAAAGTTTTACAATGAAACAAAATATGGAGTAGATGTAGTGGATCAGATGGCACGAAAATATACCACACGAACATGCACAAGGAGATGGCCTGTTCATGCATTTGAAAATGCCTTAGACTTTGCGGGTATAAATGCATGGATAATATTCAATGAGATAACCCACCAAAAAATGTCACGCAAGGCATTTTTGCAAACGCTTGTGAGAGAGTTGAGTGGTCCTTATGTCACAGATAGGGAAAAGGGTTCCACGTCCCAAGTTTCTACATGCTCAGAAGTGATGGTTCAAACAAAATTTTGCCAGATCAAAGAAAAGTGCAAGAAAAATAGATCTGTCGGCAATTGTAAGACTTGTGGTAAGTCTTTGTGTGGGCAATGTACTGCCATAAATCAAAGGCAATGCCTAAAATGCGAAACACCAAATGTTTAGAAGGTGAATTCTGCGCCATATTTTCATTTTTATGCTCCTCCACCTACATTTTCTCTGCTTTTTGTTCTTCAGTTTTTGTTTATATGTGTGCACTTGAATAAAAAAAAATGTTTGAAAAACGTCTATTATAATTATTGTTATTTTCTGTAGAAAAATAAGAAAGCAGAAAAAAAACAATCAAAAGCATTACTGTTGGATCTCACAATAATAATACATTACAAAAAATATAATTATTAATAAATAACCACAAATGAAACTCTAAAAATAAACGAAAACAAGCAAGGAGTCAAAATGACTCCTTTCAGTAGTTCTAGGCGGGGTCACGAGTCCAGTAGTCCTAGTGTTAACACCAGAGAAGGCCACTATGAATACCTGATGATGCCCTTTGGGCTCTGTAATGCTCCTGCTATTTTCCAAGACTTTGTGAATGATATCTTCTGGGATATGCTAACCACCTCGGTCATAGTCTATCTGATATAGACTCCCACCGGAGAGATGTTTGCAAAGTCTTCGACCTCCTACAGGCAAACTCCCTCTATGCCAAGTTGGAGAATGGTATTGGTAGGTTGTGAGTGGTTGCCTCATCGCTATTTCTGCACCTGTGTTGCCGCCATCTTAACTACATGGGTCCACTGCATCCTGTTAGTGCATTTCTTTGGAAGCCTTGGCAGGTAAGCATTTCTGCCTTTTGCTAGTATTTTTTGAATTTTTGGAGGATCTCTAAATCGTCTTTTTGTGCTATATTTGTTCAGTGTTAGGACTCGTAAGTGTGGGGACCCTTGACGTGGGTTATGAGCTTGCGTATTTTGGCCAAAATATTAACTAGTGCCTCACATATTTTTATATGTGTTTTTTGCACTTTATTTTTCATGGTGCAGTTGGACCCATTTGGTCTTGTAAACTGTGGTGTCTGTTCACATGGGATGCATTTGAATAGTGCTGGGCAGCCCACCTGATCTAATAGAAGGGTGTCACTAATGTCAACCTGGATGCTGTGCATTTCCATTGTGTGAACAGCGCCACATACAAGTCTTTTTGTGCAGTAATATACCAAGCAGCCACCCCCTCCATTGGTGTTGGTTGGTTGTGAGTGGTTACTTCATCGGTATTTCTGCACCTGTGTTGACACCATCTTAACTACATTGGTCCACTGCATCCTCAGTGCATTTCTTTGGAGGCCTTGGCAGGTAAGCATCTCTGCCTTTTGCTAGTGTTTTTGAATTTTTGGAGGATCTCTAAATCCTCTTTTTTGTGCTATATTTGATACCACATGTCTCCCCTCTTGAAGTGAGTCATCCCCGACACATCCGCATCTGTAAAACAAAATGAAACAGCATACAGGTATACATATTCAATTCATACGATTGCTTAAAATATTCTTGGCTTTCTGAATAGCTGTGAAGAAACACAACATTATGCAACATCTGAATGCAAAGGTAAAACAACATGTAAATGTAATAAAAGAGTCCTTTTTTGTCCTGATATAGGTCCTTGCAGGAACAACCCCCGCTAAGTGTGGAACGAGATAGCAGCTAACCCATTATAATTTCTTTGCTTTGTCCCCAGGTACAGTCGGGGCACACAGACCATAAAGAAACTTTCTGCACCAGCTGTTTTTGGGAGGGCTAAGAAACAGTAATAAGGCTGTCATAAGCCATGGAGTTTCTCTTAATACATAGTGCAAATCCGTCTTTATCGGAGCCACACATGCAAAGTCTCTCAAGTTTAGATAAGTAGTGAGCAACTAGTCCCGGTAATGAGCGGGTAAGTGTCCCTTGGTCGCTCGTTCAGATCTCTCCAGAGAAGTCACCTCCCTTTCTTCTTGGGTGGAGGTAGGAACTACATCAAAATCCTCTAATGGAGAATGAGGCACTGGCAGCATAAACTGAAGACAGGGTGTATGAAGCCAAACAAACAGTGTGGTGAGGGTTCTGGACATCTCTTCTGGTGCAAAAGGGTTAGAAACTGGGGGACCGGACCTTCTAGGTGTATGCAAATCTTGATCTGGCTACAAAGGACCACTTTTTCTTGTTGAGTGTCCTCTCTGACAATTTTATACACTTCCACCCCTGGAGGCGGGATACTGGTGATGATATAAGGGTATGATTCCCACTGGTCATCCAGTTTGTGGGAGCGGTGGTTCTTTTTAGCCCAAACTCTGTCTCCTACTTGTAGGGTTTCGCCATGGCCCTTGCATTGAAATCATCCTCTTGCCTTGGCGGACAGCTTTCATTCAGTCTTCCACAATTTCGTTAGCATCTTGGAGATGTCTTCGGTGATCTACCTCCCAATCTGACAGTGATAGTGAATTAGATTGATCTTCCACTTGAACGTTTAGCTGAAAGTCTGCAGGCAGTTTCCCTGGATGGCCAAACATTAGGCAATATGGAGTGTAACTGGCGGAGCAGTGGGTGGTGTTCTTATACAGGTAAGTTAACTCTTGGAGCAACTCGGGCCATTCTTGTCTTTCTTTGGCTGGAACATTTTTTAACATGTCAATCACAGTTTTATTCATCCTTTCACATAGTCCATTGCATTTGGGATGGTATGCAGTTGTGCGAAGTTTCTTGCAGCCATAGTGTGCACACAGTTCTTGGAATAACTCTGACTCAAATGCGGGACCTTGATCTGTCAGGATTTGCTCCATAAGGCCTTACAAAATGTTTCCTAAATACTGTGGCAGTGGTCCAGGCTGTCAGATCTCTGACAGGCACAGCCACAATTAATTTAGTGTAGTGATTGATAATGGTTGCAATTCACATGGTCAAGGGCGATGAGCTCCAGAGGAATAGTGAGTTTCAATGGGATGCAGCGGGACTCTTTGTTCAATTGTCATGGAAATATATATGTATTCCATGTATTCAAATGTATATTCAATATATGCATTCACAGTTAATAGATCTCACTTGCTAAAAATCCTGTGCTCACACATATCTATGCAAAGCTGATGCCAGCTATAATCATGTCTTTTAAACGACCCTGGCCTTCATAAGAAACAAGAACAGAAAGTCTTAATAGATATCTATTGTTTTCTTTACTAGTCATGCAAGAAAGCTAGGGCAAAGAACAAAACAATAAATCTGCAACTTCAGCCCTTTTATCATAATTATCATACTTACACTAGAACAGCCAATAAACTAGCAGCTTTTAATTGTATGTTAATTGACTAACCAGCCCCTTTTTGTAAACGTATAAAACCTTGAATGAATAATAAACGTGTGGTCTTGACGAACTGCTATACTACACTTCCGTGTGGACAGTTTTCATTTTCGTTCTGAGCGCTCAAAAAGACATTTAATATAAAATTGGAACAAAGCAGCAAACACTGCAGGATAGATTTAGCCTAATTAAATTATCATAACAGCTGGCGCCCAACGTGGGGCATTGGACAAAACGCACGAGGACCCGGCTGACCGGAGAGACGGGGGTGTTGGCCCAGGCCTTGGCCCACGGGACGGAGACTGCAGCTCCATAAGTAAGGTAAGAAAACTCTGTCATCTACCTGAATGTTCCCTGTGCCTAGTCCTAGCCTACGCTTCTAGCCGTCGGACGTGGTCATCACCGCATTCCCGGGTTGTGTAAAAAGTCCATACCCTTATCCAAAAGCCCTGGGATAAAGCCGAGTTGTTTGCTGCTGTGCTGTGTATGGTTTCATGTTTTGCGTGAACCGGGAGAAAGTTGGAACGGTGACTGTGTTTTTGCTTGCTGATTCTGGAGCTGTATACAAAAAAGCAAATTGCTGGATAAATTCCCGCAGTAATCCTTCACACATCGTGGGAGGTCATCCCAGAAAATCCAGGTGTGAGGGGCGGGAGCTTTGATTGGATAAGTCCACACAGTAATCCTTCACACATAGGTGGGAGGTCATCCCAGATCAATCCAGGTGGGGCAGGGCTTTGAATCGGTTAAGTTTCTGCAGTAATCCTTCACACATCGGTGGGAGGTCATCCCAGAGAATCCAGTGTGAAGGGCAGGAGCTTTGATTGGATAAGTTCTCACAGTAATCATCCACACAAGGGGAGGTCATCCCAGTCAAATCAGACGTGGATGGTGAGAATTTTGATTAAGGCTATTACAGATACTGTGACCGGTGCACCGGCCAGGGCGAACGGTTTTCAGAAGTGATAGACCTGGAGCATTGCCGTGCTCAGTGCAATTGGTGAGTTATCAGTTACCAGAGCAGCTTGTATGTGTCACAGATCATCATAAGAGGGATTCGTATTCTCCCGGTGTCTGTCTCATTGTAGTGTCCCTGTCTGTACCAGGTACTGTCGCTTTAAATCTCATTCAGAGCTGAGTGCGCTCTGTTACATCTCATTCACTGGTGGCTGCAGCAGCGAGAAACCCCTTTGACCCCCCCCTCCTCTGCTATTCACGTTGTCACATATGTTTCCTGGTTTTGATCTTTTTAAGCTAGTTTTTTCGGCTACAGGCTGTAGCGTGAAAATTCTCAGGCATTCAGACTGAACTGTATTCATTTTTTTTGCTATTCTGAGGGATAATCTTTTTTGATACGTGATTTCAGTGTCTGTAGACGCAGCAAGCAGAGATATAAGGGAGGGGGGGAGCAACACCAACGAAAGTTTTGTTTTTTTTTTTATCATTTACAATCAGTTTTTCCACCTCTTTTCTGTTTTTAATTAACTGTTTTAGTAACAAGGGTTTTTTTTTCTTCTTGTCAACCTTGTTGTTTTTTGGAGTTTTATGATTAATATGTTTTTTTTTCCCTCCCTTTTTGGTCAATCTTTTCCTAAGAGTTTAACTAAACGTGTAGGGTTTTCTTTCTGTTTTTCTTTTAAATCTAACTTTTGTTTTTAAAGTATTTCTTTTAAGTATATTTTTTAAATAATTTTGGAGAGGATTTTTCTAATCAATTTATTTTAGAGTTTTATTCTCCAAACCATTTTTAAATGAAAAGAAAAAAAAAAAAAGCACAACATCTACTAGTGTGCTTAGACCAAGGTCACTCCACAGATAAGGAAATTGCAGGCTGAGGGAGAGAACACAAACAGCTGCGCAGCGACTTCACTCACCCCTCCCATCAGGCATTCAGCGAAGACAAGAATCTCGCACACAGAACCAGAATGCAGCAGTTTTCAGATTTTTAATCACCTTTGTTGAATAGGTTTTTGGAATAGACACAGTAGGAGAATCGAAGGCTAGGCATGTGAATAGAAGGTCAGAGTACGTGAGAAGCAAATGGACAGCAGACTTTTACGCTGCACAATGAAATGTTTTTTTTTTTTTTTGAAAGGCACAGGAAAGTTTGTTTATAGATACCGTCTGCTATAAAAGAGCAGTGGTGCATCGTGTAGAAGTACAGCAAGTTAATTTGAACGGACCAGGAAGTGATTTTTTATGTGAATAAGATTGAAAAGGTGTTAAATCGTCTGGAGAAAATGATCACTGACATGTCACAAGAGCAGAATTCAGAGTCACACACATCACAAGTCCATCATTGTGGAGACACGGTCCCCTCTCAAGAATCATAGGGGGGCACCCTCTCCTCTTTCTTCTCTCAGTCCCTTTCTCCTTCTTCTTCAGCTTTTCTCCTCTTTTCCTCGCTGCCACCCTCTCTATCCTTCTTTACCTATCATTATTTCTTTCCCCTCCCTCAAATCTCTGACACATCCATTTTCTTCCTCTTCCTCTTCTTCTATCTCTTACTCTCCAACTCTCAAATCTTCTTCTTCATCTTCTTCTACTTCTTCCCCTCCATCTTTCTCCTCTCCTCTCCTCCATCTTTCTCCTCCTTTCCCCCTTTCACTCTTCTCTCCCTCCCCTCCTTCATTTTCTCCTCTCCCCTCCATCTCTCCCCCTCCTCTTTCCCTCTCTCCTCCCACCACACCCTCTGATCTTTCTCCTCCTTCCTTTT
>JARQOD010000005.1:286743140-286771598 GCA_033576555.1 Oophaga sylvatica
TTAAACCGGGAACTAAGTCAATACGCAATCATAACCCTTGAGGGGAAGGATGCAGACTTACTTCATAAACACATCAGAAAAATCAGTCAAAATCGAAATCCTGAACTGGGGGGAGGCAAAAAAACATCGAACGGGGGGGCAGAAAAACAGAAGTGTCAGTACGAACCATTGAAAACCCCCCAAATGGTCACAGACAAGACTTCCAACCAAAACAGGATTGGGATCTGTAACCAAGGAAACCCCATACAACAAGTCATGTAAATTTGTAACACCAAAAATTTGGAATTTCTTGGTGCCGGGTCACCCACTTATCACCCGGTAGAAAACTGGGGTTTATTCTCCGCCAAGGGGTAGAATCAATGCCAGCAAAGGAAAGAATTCCGCAGGGATTCATAGGAAAACCCCAAGTTTTGGCAAAAAAAAATCCATCAGGTTTAATAGCTGCCCCTGAATCAACAAAAGCCTGACCGAAAATGTGGACAGGACAAATCAAGGGTAACACAACAGAAATTTAGTTGAACACACCCAAAACAATGAGCGCCAAAAACGTCTTCCCCGCTTGGGGCAGACGGAAATACTGAGAAGCTCACCAGAATATAGCACAACTTATTAGCTTACAAATTCATGACGCTGTGCCCCAGAAGTCATTCCATCAAACTGTATGGGCACAGGGGCTGGCCCCAAGGATCACAATTCACTAAATTTCTACGCTCCCCAAACTCGTCAACTTGAATAGCTAATGAGATAGAATCATGGACCAGGGGGACAGGAATCCCACCATAACATCCTTTACAGTCTCTGCCAACCCTTCCGAAAAAAGTGCCAGGCTCATCACTCCATTTAGTAAGACTGCCCACTTCTGAATTTCTGACAATACAGCTCAGCCTTCATGACCCGATTCAATCCAACAAGTTTTTTCAGCTTGATCAGTAATATTATTATCGTACAATAACCCCGAGCCGAAAAAAAACATAACATCATCCAAAACAGGATCCCAAGGTGTCAGGGAAAAGGCCCAATCCGGGGTCACCGCGCAAACAGGGAGATGACAATTTGAACCTTTCGGGCTTTTGTTCCCTGAGGATTAGGCTACAAAGAAAAAAAAAAAAAAGTTTTTTAAAATTCAAAAACTTAGACCGACCCCAAAAATAAATCCAAGGGATCCTAGGTCCACAGCAGGCAACCCAGCAAGATAGATAGCAAACCAACTTCAGCGAAGCTCTCCACACGATCGGGAACAAATGCTTGACGTTCATTGGGGAAAAATTCCTCCCAGCCCCCCCAGAGAAAAAAGGGAAAAATGCAACAAAAGGTAAAAAAAGCAACTTACTATCTGACAACTTTTTTTTTCCTTTACTATTTTTTCCCTTTTTGAGTACCATAGAATTTTCAATGGCCGGGTGATTCTTGTTATTTATGGTATGAGGGGCAGGAGCAAAAAACCGCATCGCACCTAACACCAAGAGGTGGAAACTAATAGGTTGCAGACCCCTAAACTAACCGCACAAAAAGCAGCCGTGGAGTGTACCTACGGTGGCCCTGACGCCTCGGCCACCGGAAGAACTACCCTGAAGATGGAAAGAGGAAAGCTAACTGCCCCGGAGAGACCCCAAAAGAGTAGGAAGCCCCCAAACATATAATAGCGGTAAACAAAAAAGAAACAACACAGACAGAAAATAGATGACAAACGCTGGGGCCAAAAAAACTGCTAAAGACAGCACAGGAGAGAATACTTTCGCAACCCCAAAAAACCCTAGGAAAAAACTCCAACCTTCTGAATCCAAAAAACCTGAGACCCATGGTCTCGACCACCATACAGATCCTGGTGTGGACACGTAGCTACCCAGCAGAAAAATATCACAAAACTGAGCAAATGAACAAAACAAAAAAAACGGGAAAGCCAAACCCCCCCTAGGGGACCCGGCTGAAGAAAAAAGCAAATGCAGCAAAAAGCAAGATTCAAACCACAATAAAAAAAAACGAAAGGACTTATCGAAGCAAGCAGGAGACAGCAGAAAGCAAGTTAATTCCAAACTAAACGAAGCACAATTGGATCACCGGCGGGATCAGGGAACAACTCACCCTTATCAGGCCACCAGTACCACCCGACACTCACTCGCCATCTGCGGGGTAGGACTTTGGTATTCAAGATAGTCTCAAACCCCGCAACCACCAGAGGGAGCTTCAGCTCCGAAGTCGCTCCAAAACTTTCACAACCTGTGCGGTCTTAAATGACAGGGTGTGCCTTTACAAATCAAGTCCTATCAATTTTTAATTAAACAAGCTGTACCCCCAAGAAGGTAGAACCATCCAAGGAGGGCACAAGGAAATGGACGAATGTATGTAAAATGAGTGTCTGAGCAAAGGGCGAATACTTATGACCATGTGATAATTCATTTTTCTTTTTTTTTAAATTTGCAAATATTTCTCATTTCTGTTTTTTATCAGTCAAGATGGGTTGCAGAGTGTCATTAATGAGAAAAAAAATGAACTTTTTTTTTAAAAATGGCTGCAATGAAACAAGAGTGAAAAAATTCAAAGAGTCAATACTGTCCGAACCCACTGTAATTTTCCCCCTGGTATTGTTCACTCTCTTTGGTTATGTTCCCCATTCTGGCTATGTTCCCCCATCCGCATATGTTCCCCCATCCTGGCATAAGTCCCCACTTATACATATTTTACCCCCTTGGTGTTTCTCCCCATCCTGGTATATTTTCCCCCATTTGGTTATGCATCTCATCCTGGTATATGTCCTCCTTACAAGTATAGTCCCCCTACGGTTTATGTTTCCATCCGGATTTGTTCCCCTTTATCCTTTATATGCCCCATCCTGTTATATGCCCCCTACTGGAAATGGCCCTTCGGGTTATTTCCCCTTTCTGGTATAAAAGATCCCTATCCTGGATGTTTTTCCCCCTCCAGTATATGTTCCCCATCCTGGTATATTCCCCCCTTTTTGGTATATGTTTCCCATCCTGAATATGTCCCCATCAAGGTATTTCCTTATCCTGGTAATCCCCTTCCTGGTATATGTCACCATCCTGGTATAGTACCCATTCTGTTATAAGGCCCCCATCCTGGTGTTGTCTCCCATCCGGAAAAAGTCCCTCCATCCTGTACATGTCCCCCCCTCCTGGTTATGCCCCCCCATCCAGGAAAGTTCCCCATTGGTAATGTATCTGACCGGTTATGTCCCCATCCGGTATATTTTCCCCCAAAAATCCTGGTATAAATCTTCATTCTGGCTTATTTGCCCCTTTTGGCATATGTTCCACCCATATGTGGGTGGCATATGTTTCCCCATCCGTCATAGTCACCACATCAGGCATATGTTCCTATCTTGAATATCTCCTCATCCTGGTATATTTTCCCCATTCTGGTATATGCTTATTATCCTGGTATATTCCCCTTACATTATAGCCCACATCCGGTTATTCCCCATCCTGGATAGTTCCTCCATCATTTATATGTCCCCCATTTTGTAATGGGACCCCAACTGGAATATCCCCCCACCCTGGTATATTTCCCCCTTTCTGGTATAAATGACCCCCATCCTGAATAATTTCCCGACCGGCATATGCTTCCTATCCTGGTATTTGTTTTCACCATTAGGCAATTTCCCTTATCCTGGCATTATCCCCACTTTGGCTATGAACCCATCCTGGACATGTTTCCCCCATCCAGGATATGTTCCCCCATCCTCATATGTTCCAATCTACATATGCCCCACCGGAATTTTCCCCTTTCCTGGTTTATGCCCTTTCATCCTGGTAATTCTCCTTTTCTGGTATATGTTCCCCATCCTGGTTACGATTTGGGTCATTCTCATGTGGGTATTGCGGGGGTTTTTAATCCACAGGGTATATGATCTTACATGGCCAAGCTTTCGTTCAGGAGAAGAATCTTTCCTTCTCAAAATTACACCATCCAGGAAATTCCAAATACAATGTTTGAAGTAACTGCCTCTCAGAAAGAGATGTGGTGTGTTTGGTGTATTTTGACCCCGTATGAAGCAGCCAAAGGTTTAAAACAGGAGTCTTTTTTACTAAGGTAATTGAGCAAATTTATTTAAAACGCAGGAAACTGAGGGTTATATTGTACTGAGGAAGAGGAAAAAGGCAATACACCAGAGAGGTTGGAATCTACTGGATTGCGTACCCTGACAACCACCACAAAAAGGCAGCGTGGAGCGTTCCTACGTTGGTCCTGACGCCTCGTCACGCCTGGAGGTTAACTACACCTAAAGATAGAAAGAGGAAAGCTATCTGCCCCGGAGAGATCCCCAAAGAACTAGGAAGCCCCCAAACATTAAGGGCGGTTAACAAAGGAAATACAGACACAACGAAATAGTAAGAGAAAAACGCGGGGGGCCCAACGCCAGAAAGAAAAAGGAAAAGGACACTTACGCAATCCAAAAAAACCCTAAAAAATACCAACTCTACTAATTGCAAAAACACCTGAGAACACAAACCTTACCACCTAAATTTAGTTCTCTGGTTAAAAAAACTAAGCCGAGCCACTGAAAAAAACTGGAAAAAGGCAAATGAACAATAACAGTGGCTAGATAAACTGAAGGAGCACAAGCCCCGGGGGGCCTGGCTGACCTCCACGAAGTGCAGGGGAACAATGCAAAAAGCAAGCACAAAAATAAAAAACAGAAAATATCTTATTTAAGAGCGGAGAAGAGGCAAGACTCAGCAAGCTTCCAGTGAACAGGAACACAGTTGAGACAAAACAATTGATCACCGGGCAACCATGATGGGAGGAACCCCCTTATATAAGACCATTGTAACTCTTATTTTCCAATCTTCATTGAATGGGTTAGACGTTTGTAACCACCAGAGGGAGCTTCTGCTCAGAATAATTTTAAAACCATTCCAACATACCCCCCCCCTTGAGGAGGGGTCCCGAACCCTCATTTGGGCAACCAGGTCGGTCAGGATGAGCTCGTGATACGCAGGACAGTCTCCTGCAGGATGTCCAAACAAACACCCAAGAATTGTCCTCCTGACCATAACCTCTCCACTTAACCAAAAAATGAGTTTCCGTCTAGAAAAACTAGAAAACCAATATTTTCTCTCCCATCTCCAATTGCCTCAACCAAAAAGGGTCAGGAGGCGCACCATAGGAACCACTGGCTCACAAACCTCTTCAATAAGGACTTGTGGAAAAACCCTTATGGATCTTAAATTCCCTGGAAGAAGTAAACGAAAGGAAAAGGATTAAGAATCTCCATGATCTTAAAGGTCCAATGAACCTAGGCTTAAACTTAGGAGATCAACTCTCATAGGATATTTCTTGAGGACAACCAGACCAATCCCCCCACTTCAAACCGAGGGACCATAGTCCTTGGCGGTTGGCAAACCGCTGGGCCCTTCTGAGAGAGGGACAAACCTTCCACTACCTGTCCCAAATCCGCTGCCCTCGCTCCACAACTAAGTCAACACCTGGACAACAGAAGCCTCCGTCTGTCCCGAAGAAAATCGGGGAAACCCAAAATTGCAGAAAAATGGAGACAAACAAAGTGGCAGAGCTAGCCTATTATTAAGAGCAAACTCAGCCAAAGGCAAAAAAGAGACCCAGTCATCTTGATCAGCAGACACAAAGCATCTCATAATTCTCCAATGTCTGGTTTGTTCTCTCAGTTTGTCCATTGGTCGAGGATGAAAACCGAGGAAAAGACAATTAACACCAAGTTAGAACAAAAAGTCCTCCAAAATCGGAAACAAACTGGACTCCTCTGTCAGACACAAATTCCAGGAATGCCGTGTAACCGAACCACGTGCTGTAGAACAAAGGCACCAATCGGAGGAGGGAAGGCAACTTAGGTAATGGCACAAATGTATCATTTTGGAAAACCTATCACAATCACCCAGATAACGGTCATTCCTGAGAAACAGGGAGGTCGAAAATGAAATCCATAGAGATATGGGTCCATGTCTCTTGGGCACAGGCAATGCCATCAACAAACCACTAGAGCGTAGAGCAAGGCTTGGAGCGAGAGCAAGTCCCGCAGGACTGCACAAATTCCTGACGTCACGAGACAAAGTAGGCCACCAAAAGGACCGACTCACCAAGTCTCTGGTACCAAAAATCCCGGGATGACCAGCCAACGCGAACAATGAATTCAACATCACAATCTTCTTTGTCTGGGACAAACAATTTCCCAATAGGGCAGCGCTCAGGTTTATCCTCCTGACACCCTTCCAAGGCCAGTCTCAATTGGGCGAGATGGCGGAAAGAACTACACCCCTTTCAAAATAACAGTAGGATCAGATAACTCAGGAGAGTCCGCAAAAAAACTCCTCGAGAGGGCATCCGCCTTAACATTCTTAGTGCCAGAAGAAAGGAAAACCAAAAAATTTAAAACGTGTGAAAAACAAGGCCCACCTGGCTGTCTGGGATTAAGTCGCTTGGCTGATTCCAGATAAACCAAATTTTCTTATGGTCTGGAGGACCACCACCTGATGTTTTGCTCCTCCAGCCAATGTCTCCACTCTTCAAAGCCCACTTCATGGCCAATAACTCCCGATTACCCACGTCATAATTACGTTCAGGTGGAGAAAATTTTCGAGAGAAAAAAGGCACAAGGTTACTTTTAGAGGTCTCTGGATCTCTTTGGGACAAAATGGCACCTGCCCCAATTTCAGAGGTATCAAACCTCCACCTGAAATGGCAGAGAAACATCAGGCTGCCGTAGAACAGGACAGAAGTGAATCTCTGCTTAAGTTCCTGAAACGCAGAGACTGCCTCAGGAGGCCAATTCCACCGCATCAGAACCCTGTTTGGTCAAATCAGTCAATGGTTTAACAAATAACAGAGAAATTACCAATAAATTTACGATAAAAATTGGCAAAACCCAAGAATCTCTGAAGAGCCTTTAATGAAGTAGGTTGGACCCAATCACAGATGGCCTGAACCTTGACCTGGTCCATTTCAATAACAGATGGGACAAAATGATCCCAGAAATGAGATCCTCTGTACCCAAAAAGACACTTTGATCCCTTCACATACAGAGCATTCTCTCTCAAAATCTGGAACACAGTCCGAACATGTTTCACATGAGAGTCCCAGTCATTGGAAAAAATCAAGATATCATCCAAATAAACAATCAGAAATTTATCCACAAAATCCCTGAAATGTCATTCATGAAGGACTGGAAGACGGAAGGAGCATTAAATGAGCACAAAGGTCATCACAAAGGTACTCAAAATGCCCCTCTGGGGTATTAAACGCCGTCTTCCATTCATCCCCGTGCTTAATGCGAATAAGGTTATACGCCCCCCGAGGTCAAGCTTGGTAAACAAGTAGCACTTTTCACCCTGGAAAACAGGTCAAAATAAAGGGGTAACGGATATTGATATTTCACAGTGATATTGTTCAAGAGACGATAATCAATACACGGCCTTAATGAACTATCCTTTTTGGCCACAAAGAAAAAAACGGTACCCAAGGGTGAAGAGGATGGTCTGATATGACCCTTCTCCAATGACCCTTGATATAAGACCGCATAGCGTAATGTACAGGTACAGACAAGTTTAAAAAGGCGACCTTTAGGGAATTTACTACCAGGCACTAATTTAATAGCGCAGTCATAGCCCATATGGGGGGGCAAGGATGCAGATTTACTTTCGCTAAACACATCAGAAAAATCAGTAAAAAAGTCAGGGGCATCCTGAGCCTGGGAGAGGCAGAAAAAACAGGATGTTGGCATTAACACATTGGCAGCCCCAACTGGTTACGACACAGATTTCCAATCCAAAACAGGAGACTGTAACCACAGGAAACCTAGTACAATAATGTCATGCAGATTATACAGCACCAAAAATTTGCAACTCTCTTGATGATCAGGTTCAACCCTCATTATCACCTGAGTAGAGAACTGGGGTTTATTCTCAGCCAAAGGGGTAGAATCAATCCCCAGTAGGGGAATAGACTTCCGTAGGGGTATGAAGGGAAACCCACAACGTTTAGCAAAATCAAAATCCATCAGGTAATAGCTGCTCCCGAATCAACAAAATCCTGAGCAGAAAATGTGGACAGGGAGCAAATCAGGGTAACAGTCAACAGAAATTTAGTCTGAACACTACCCAAGACAACTGAGCGTCAAAACGTCTTCCCCGCTTAGGGCAGACTGAAATAGCATAAAGGCGTCACCACAGTAGAAACATAACCCATTGCGTTTTCGAAAATCATGATGCTGTGCCCCAGAAGCCCCTCTATCACACTGCATGGGTTCAGAAACTGGTTCACAAGGCAACACTATTCCACGCATCCTCTACGCTCACGCAAACGTCTGTCAATTTGAATCGCTAATGACATAGAATCATTGAGACCAGAGTGAGCAGGGAAACCCACCATAACATCTTTTACATTCTATGAAAAGAAACCCTTCCGAAAAGGGCTGCCAAAGCATCGTCATTCCATTTGGTCAGGACTGCCCACTTTCGGAATTTCTGACAGTACAACTCAGCGTCCTCAAGCCCTGATTTAATGCCAACAAGGTTTTTCAGCTTGATCAGTGACATTAGGTTCATCGTACAATAAACCCAGAGCCAGAAAAAATGCATCAACATTACTCAAAACAGGGTCCCCAGGTGTCAGGGAAAAAGCCCCAAACCTGAGGATCGCCGCACAGGAGAGAGATGACAATTGAACCTGCTGTGCTGCGTTTCCTGAGGACATAGGTTTTAAGGCAAAAAACAACTTACAGTTATTTTGAAATTCAGAAATTTAGCTCGATCCCCCAAAAATAAATCTGGCATGGGGATCCTAGGTTCCACAACAGGCAACCCTGCAAGATAGTAGCAATACTCCGAACTTCAGTGGCAAGCTGATCCACACGGCCAGACAACTGGGCAAACTCCATTTGAGAGAAAAAAAAAATTTCCTCCTCAGCACCCAGAGAAAAAGAGTGAAAAAATGCAACAAACAGAGAGAAAAAAAAATAAAAATTTCTGACAACTTCCCTTTTTTCTTTTTTCCTTTTACTATTTTTACCTTCTGTTGAGTACCATACAATTTTCAGTTCAGGCCGGTGATACTGTTATGATTTGGTAGCTGAGGAGAGCAGGCAAAAACGGCAATACACCAGAGAGGTTGGAATCTACTGATTGCAGTACCCTGACTAACCACCACAACTAAAGGCAGCCGTGGAGCGTTCCTACTTGGTCCTAGACGCCTCGTCACAGCCTGAGAGGTTAAAACACCTAAAGATAGAAAGAGGAAAGCTATCTGCCCCGAGCAGATCCCCAAAGAACATAGGAAGCCCCCAAACATGTAATGGCGGTTAGACAAGAGGAAATACAGACACAGACAGAAAATAGTAAGAGCAAACGCTGGAGCCCAATCTGCCCAGAAAGAAAAAGGATAGGAAGGACACTTAATGCAATCCAAAAAACCCTAAAAAATACCAACTCTACTAATTGCAAAAACACCTGAGATCACACGACCTCTACCACCTAAATTAGTTCTCTGGTGTAACGAAACTAAGCCGCAGCCACTGAAAAAAATGGAAAAAGCAAATGAACAAATAACAGTGGCTCAGATAAACTGAGAGGAGCACAAGCCCCCGGAGGGGACCTGGCTGACCTCCACAGAAGTGCAGGGAACAATGCAAAAAGCAAGCACAAAAATAAAAACAGAAAATATCTTATCTGAGAGCAGGAGAAGAGGCAAGACTCAGCAAGCTTCCAAGTGAACCAGAACCACAGTTGAGACAAGAACAATTGATCACCGGCAACCAGATGGAGGGAACCTCCCTTATAAAGACCAGTCTGTAACTCATGATTGCCAATCTTCATTGAATGGTTCAGTACTGTTTGTAACCACCAGAAGGAGCTTCTGCTCAGAATTAATTTCTAACACATTCACAACACTGAGGTACAAGATTACGCTCATGGTTGATGATTGTTATGTACCTGCAGACAGTCAGATCTTAGTAACCTCTGGTTCTATGAAGTCTGAATATTTCTTCTTCAGCACTGTGCTCTGTTTCTGCCCTGAGGTAATTCTTCCTCCTACAAAATGGCTTCCTCTTCTCAAGATGTCTGACCACTAACTGCCACTTCAAATTTAAAAAAACTCTCTCCCAGAACTTGGTTCCTCCCCCTTCTATGTGACTGTAGAGCTGCAGTCATTTGCTGACTGCCCTAAGGCATTTTTCCAGAACCCTATGCATATTAAAACAAGCTTGGTCACCTGATAACACACACCTGAAAACACACTATATATCTGGTATCCCATAGAAATGGCCACTTTCTGGGATACCACATATGTCCCCCTTTCTGGTATATGTTCCCCATCCTGGTATATAGCCAACATTATGGTATATGCACCCCATCCTGATATATGTCCCCAATCTGGTATATGTCACTCCACCCTGGTATATGTCTCCCATTAGATATATGCCCCACATCTAGGTGTATGCATTCCAATCTGGTTCATGTTCCCCATCCTGGTATATTTATTTAATTTATTTATTTTACTCATTTATATAGCGCTATTAATTCCACAGCGCTTTACAGACATTATTGGCACTGTCCCCGATGGGGCTTACAATCTAAATTCCCTATCAGTATGTCTTTGGAATGTGGGAGGAAACCGCAGTACCCGAGGAAACCCATGCAAACACGGGGAGAACATACAAACTCCTTGCAGATGTTGTCCTTGGTGGGATTTGAACCCAGGAAACCAGTGCTGCAAGGCTGCAGTGCTAACCACTGAGCCACTATGCATGTCTCCATCCTAGGTTTATGTCCCACCATCCTGGTATATGTCTTCCATCCTGGTATATGCACCCCATTCTGGTATATGTCCCTCCATCCTAAGATAGGTTCCCCATCCTGGTATATGGCCCCATCCTGGTATATAGCCCCATCCTGGTATATGTCTCCCATCCTGGTATATGTACTCCATCCCGGTATATGCACCCCATCCTGGTATTTGTCTCCCACTCCGGTATATGTCCCTCCATTCTGGCATGCGTGGGGAAAAAAGTATTTAGTCAGCCAGCAATTGTGCAAGTTCTCCCACTTAAAAAGATGAAAGAGGCCTTTAATTGACATCGAAGGTAGACCACAACTATGAAGTCAAAATTGAAAAAACAAATCCAGAAAATCATCTTGTCTGATTTGGCAAGATTTTTTTTCAAATTATGGTGGAAAATAAGTATTTGGTCATTAACAAAAGTTCATCTCAAATATTTGGTATATATCCTTTGTTGGCAATGACAGAGGTCAAACGTTTTCTACAAGTCTTCTCAAGGTTGGCACACACTCTTGGTGGTATGTTGGCCCATTCCTCAATGCAGATCTCCTCTAGAGCTGTAATGTTTTGGGCTTGTCGCTGGGCAACATGGACTTTCAACTCCTTCCAAAGGTTTTCTATGGGGTTGAAATTTGGAGACTGGCATTATGCTGAAAAAACCCATCCACGTTTCATCTTCAATGCCGTTGCTGATTGAAGAGATTTGCCTCAAAATCTCATGATACATGGCCCCATTCATTCTTTCATGTACATGGATCATTGTCCTGGTCCCTTTGCAGAGAAACAGCCCCAAAGCATGATGTTGCCACCCCATGCTTCACAGTAGGTATGGTGTTCTTTGGATGCAACTCAGCATTCTGTCTCCTCCAAACACGATGAGTTTTGTTTTAATCAAACAGTTCTACTTTGGTTTCATCAGACCATATGACATTCTCTCAATACTTTTCTGGATAATCCAAATGCTCTCCAGCAAACTTCAGATGGGCCCACACATTTACTGGCTTAAGCAGGGGGACACGTCTGGAACTGCAGGATCTGAGTTCCTGGTGGCGTAGTGTATTACTGATGGTAGCCTTTGTTATGGTGGTCCCAGCTCTAAGCGGGTGATTCACTAGGTCACTCCGTGTGGTTCTGGGATTTTTGCTCACCGTTCTTGTGATCATTTTGACCCCACGGGGTGAGATATTGTGTGGAGCCCCAGATCGAGGAAGATTATCAGTGGTCTTGTCTGTCTTCCATTTTCTTATTATTGCTCCCACAGTTAATTTCATCAAACCAAGTTGCTTGCATATTGCATATTCAGTCTTCCCAGCCTGGTGCAGGGATACAATTTTGTTTCTGGTGTCCTTCGACAGCTCTTTGGTCTTCACCATAGTGGAGTTTGGAGAGTGACTGTTTGAGGTTGTGGACAGGTGTCTTTTATACTGGTAACAAGTTCAAAAAGGTGCCATTACTACAGGTAATGAGTGGAGGACAGAGGAGCCTCTTAAAGAAGAAGTTACAAGTCTGTGAAAGCCAGAAATCTTGCATGTCTTTAGGTGACCAAATACTCATTTTCCACAATAATTTGAAAAATAAATCTTGCAAAATCAGACAGGTTGATTTTCTGGATTTGTTTTCTCAATTTTGACTCTCATTGTTGTGGCCTACCTATGATGTCAAGTACAGGCCTTTCTCATGTTTTTAAGTAGGAAAACTTGCACAATTGGTGGCTGACTAAATACTTTTTTTCCTCACTGTATGTCGCGGGTGTCGGCGGGCCCCTCACCTGCTGTGTATGTGATCATGTACAGTGGGGAACTAATTATTTGATCCGTGGTGATTTTGTAAGGTTGCACACTGACAAAGACATAAACAGTCTATAATTTTAAGGGTAGGTTAATTTTAACATTGAGAGACAGAATATCAAAAATAAAATCCAGAAAATCACATTGTATAAATTCTATAAATTTATTTCCATTTTGCAGTAAGAAATAAGTATTTTATCCCCTACCAACCATTAAGAGTTCTGGCTCCTACAGACCAGTTAGACGCTCCTAATCAACTCGTTACCTGCATTAAAGATAGTCACCTTTATAAAAGACTCCTGTCCATAGATTCAATTAATCAGTCTGACTCTAACCTCTACAACATGGGCAAGACCAAAGAGCTTTCTAAGGATGTCAGGGACAAGATTTTGGGACCTGCAGCTGGAATGGGCTACAAAACCATAAGTAAGACGCTGGGTGATAAGGAGACAACTGTTGGCACAATAGTAATAAAATGGAAGACATATAAAATGTCTGTCAATCGACATCGATCTGGGGCACCATGCAAAATCTCAACTCGTGGGGTATCCTTGTTCATGAAGAAGGTGAGAGATCAGCCTAAAACTACATGGGATGGGAGGAACTTGTTAATGATCTCAATACAGCTGGGACCACGGTCACCAAGAAAACCATTGGTAACATATTATGCTATAAAGGTTTAAAATCCTGCAGTGCCCGCAAGGTCCCCCTGCTCAAGAAGGCTCATGTACAGGCCCGTCTGATGTTTGCCAATGAACACCTGGATGATTCTGTGAGAGATTGGGAGAAGGTGCTGTGGTCAGATGAGAGAAAAATTGAGCTCTTTGGCATTAACTCAACTTGCCGTGTTTGGAGGAAGAGAAATGCTGCCTATGACCCAAAGAACACCATTCCCACTGTCAAGCATGGAAGTGGAAGCATGATGTTTTGGTGGTGTTTCTCTGCTAAGGGCACAGGACTACGTCACCGCATTAATGGGAGAATGGATGGAGCCATGTACCGTAAAATCCTGAGTGACAACCTCCTTCCCTCGGCCTGGACAATAAAAATTGGTCGTCGCTGGGTCTTCCAGCAAGATAATGACCCTAAACATACAGCCAATCCAACAAAGAAGTGCCTCAAAAAGAAGCACATTAAAGGTAATGGAGTGACCTAGCCAGTCTCCAGACCTTAATCCCATAGAAAACTTATGGAGAGAGTGAAAGCTCCGAGTTGCCAAGCGACAGCCTCAAATATTAATAATTTAGAGATGATCTGCAAAGAGGAGTGGACCAAAATTCCTCCTTACATGTGCGAAAACCTCTACAAAAAAAGTCTGACTGATATGCTTGCCAACAAGGATTTTGACTCCAAGTATTAAGTCTTGTTTGCCAGAGGGATCAAATACTTATTTCTCACTGCAAAATGCAAGTAAATGTATATAATTTACACAATGTGATTTTCTGGATTTTATTTTTGATAATCTATCTCTCAATGTTAAAATTAACATTAACCTACCCTTAAAATTATAGCCTATTGAGGTCTTTGTCAGTGGGCAAACTTACAAAATCAGCAAGGGATCAAATACTTATTTCCCCTCCTGTAGGTCATACGAAACTGAATAAAAAAAATTATACATTGATACCTGTGATTTGATGCATTATTTCAGAGAAATCCATTTTTTCTTTTATGTAAAAGAGCTATTAAAGACTATGGGCAGGACACAGAATCTCTCTCCAGAGCTTATTTTAAATGAAAGGGGGAGTTATTACTGACAGATTCTCTTTAAAAATAGCTACCCTTTGAGTCTCGACAGAGCCTTTAGTGTCCATGCATCATGACGGTATAAGCCATACCAGAGTTTCTTCCCAAAAATAGAAACAACCATCTTCATACAGCTGTCAAAAGCCTCTCATACTGTACAGCCAACCAGTACCCTATTCTAGACTGATAAGAAGTAAAAACCTGAAACAGCTGATCTGCAAAATGGTTTCTAACTTCCAGAAGAGACGTGGTCTCATATAATTTAGTTTTCAGTTTCAAAAAAAGATTCCAACATTAACAATATCTAAAATTAAACCAAAACAAACAACCTGAGAAGAATTAAAAGTTTTTATCTAATTCAAAAGAAACTGGCACAGTTGATGTGCATGATCAAAAGAGTTGCCTGCTTTTTGTCCAGAAATAGCACCATTCAAATTCTTATATCCGGTATTGCATTTAAAGTGAACCTGTCATCAGGATTTTGCTAAGTAAACTATAGGCTTTGTCAGGTTGGCGCTGTTATACTGATTAAAATGATTCCTTGGTTGTTGAAATCCATCTTGTGGTTGTTTAATCTGTATTTGCAGTTTTCAGCTAATGAGATTCTGGTGCTTCGTGGCTGCCTATGGGTGAGTTTTTATTTGGTGCTCTGTTGGCATATTAATGTTTATCCTTTTTTTTTCAAAGCCAACAATATTATATGCAGTATGTAAAATAGGAGGCAGGTTACTGAAGGATCAGTGACCTAGCTCCCATTTTACATATTGCATATAATATTGTTGGCTTTGAAAAAAAAATTAACTTCAGCAAAATGGCGCCGGAGGTGGCGCATGCGCTGTAGCATCTATCGCTTGCCGATAGATGCTACTGTCCAAGCACCTCCGGTGCCATTTTGTTGGGGAAAAAATGTTTTGTCTGCAAAAAAATGGTGGTGGCAACCTGACAATGTTTTACTTAGCAAAACCTGCTGACATATTGACTTTAAGTTCCATGCTTATCCTAAATAGAAGTGTACACCTATATAATTTTAATGTCATACAAAGTCCTACATTTGTAAAGTTTTAATGCATTGTGAAACAGATTTATGCAACAGAAACAGCACACAAATCTAACAAAGGAATTTTCAAAAATATATAAAATTCATTGTAAGAGGGGAAAAATAGCCATCAATGGTAAAACACATGTGTGCTGTGGTTTTACTTTATTAGAGTTTTAACAAAACACAAAAGTTGATGCATGAAGAAACTCTTTTTAAATTTACTCACAAACTGGTATGGATCTTATTGGTCACATCTCATTAGGTGGTGAAACACTTGGCAGTCATTGTTAGCACATACAGGATAATCTCTAATGCAATAAATAATGCTTTGCCTATACTAGAAGTGGAATCTGATTTTGTTCGAAGCTATTTATACCACATTTTCATTATTAAAGGGTGTGGTTGTACTAAATGAGGAACCAATTGCTATCTGATAAACTGTTTAGCAATTAGAATACATGTATTATAACTTCATCCCCAAGAAAAGAATATTGTACACACATATTATATAACATCGGCCCTCCTTCATCTATTCCAAGGTTTAAACAATATGTCTATAAAATCTAGGCAATCACACATGCAGGCATTACTGAGAGAGGTGTCCACATTCACCCAGGAATTCAGACATCAGCCTTAGGCCGGGGTCACACTTGCAAGAAACTCGCACTAGTCTCACACCTCAATATCCGCCACTGCCTCAGGCACTCAGGTCCAGAGTGTGCTGCTGCATGTATTTCTATGCAGCTGAACGCTCCGGTCCGAGTGCCGACGGCAGTGCCGGATATTGAGGTGCGAGACTCGTGCGAGTTTGTTGCAAGTGTGACCCCGGCCTTAGAGAAGTATCCACATGGCTAGGGACCCATCAGTTTTCGAGACCACCTTGACCTTGGTTGATGGGCAGCCATGATTTGACCAAATTGTGTGCAAAGCATCTAATTTTTTCCTAATATTCAGAAGCCATATTGCTATTCATATTTCATATATTTCACATTGACATGCTTTAGTAAGATAGAGTGCAACCTTTTTTGTACATTGTATATGGAGATAGCTGCTCCTGGTATGCACCTATTCAGACTAGCTTGGATGTGTCAGTCAGTCTTTTGTTATTTGTACGTTACTCATAGGTCACCAACCTCTCCTGATAGTCACACTGGGATAGAATTTGGGAATGGTTGCCTGCTGGAGGGGGTTGCACGTAGGATGATGGACCTCCTCTGGCGGCTGCAGATTGTAGGTCATTCTATGTGGGCCTCGTTTGACAGCTACTTGCAGTAAGCGTGCACACAGAAGAAAGATCATCTCTGTATACAAGTGTAATTCGCTAACCTATTGGATTTGTTACCAGATTAGATAGATGAATCTCACATTCAAATCATAATTGATGTATATGTGGCATTTGATATGCCTAGATATAAGAATAAAATGAAAGGGAAGAAAAGGGAAAGGGAAAAAGGGGAAGAAAGATAAAGGAAAGGAAAGAAGAGAAGAAAGGGAAAGACAGGAAACAAAAAAGGAGAGAAGAAAATGTTAAGAATTTTTTTGGGGGGAATTTTTTTTTATTATTATTAGTGCCTGCAGTTCTTCTAGTTTACCTCTCGCACCAAGAAGAGAGAGGTGTTTAATTGTTTAATCAGACATATGTACAAGAGCAGGGCTTTTTTCATTAACATATATACTGACATGTGTGATTGTCTAGATTTTACAGACATATTGGTTTAACTCTGGGATAGGTAAAGTAAGGGTGATGTTATATAATATGTGTGTAGAATATTCTTTTCTTGGGGATGAAGTTATAATACATGTATCCTAATTGCTAAACAGTTTGATAGATAGCGATTGGTTCCTCAGTTAGTACAACCACACCCATTAGTAATGAAAATGGGGTATAAATAGCTTCTAACAAAATCATTTTATTATACACCTGATTGTGTTTTTTTAGTAAGTTTTTATTGTCTTTTGTAAAGTTTTTTATTTGCTGCACATAGCCAATAAAATATCATCTGATTCAACATCAGAGATACTTGGTTCTTTGGCTATATAGCCCTCTTATTCTAAATTGGGTTATGGATCCTCTGAAGGAAGCGCCCTGAAACATCTTTATTCACATTCATCCACGCAAAGGAATTTTTTTTTGGGAGAGGAAAATCAACTCCATGTTATTACAGACGGGCAGCACACCAATGGAAAGATCACCCTTGTTTGAAAATTTTTGCTAGTGTTGTGTCTCTTTGCACACCCTTACCAGGTGAGCAAGATTGAGGTTGTACTTTTCTCACCAAGCAAGGTTTACTAAATTACTACAGATAGCGCCCTCCGTCTCTTTCCCCTCATCCTCTCTTTCTCAGGACCTCATTCACACATCATTCACATCAATTAAGCCAGGAAGATGGCAGCTGCAGAGATTGAGAAGGCACTGAACAAAGAAAGAAGACGTCCATAGGACTAGACTGTGCCATATGCGAGAAGTATAAAAGGTGCTTCTTGGCATAGGCAATGGGAGTTGGGGTCATAGATATAGGTCAGCAGACAGTGGTAATGGAGCAGTTAAAGGTATTTGCTTTAGTTTATATTGGGAAAACCTAGCGGCAGGCACCAATGTCGGGTGCTTCCCTATCATACCTCTGTTGGCCTTGATATAGACTCTGGATTTCTCTCATTGGTTCTTATCAGCAACTCCAAACCCTTTTCATGTACTGATTTTCTCTGGTCAGTCTAGACCTCTCTGTCAGACTTTATCAAGATCTCTTTTTCTGACATTCCACCACTCAGGGGCTTCTTGCTGGGCAAAAATGCACATTCCACTTTGACACAAATTCAGATCTCTTTGTCGCTTCAATTCCCCCCTTAAATAGGGCTTATAACACCTCCCTAAAACAACATTATGGCAGCTCATTGCAATCATCACCCAGGGTTTCCAAGCAATGGTGTCTGTTAAAGATAAAGGTTACATGTCTCAAATTTTGCCTATCCTGGTCCACATGCTCAGGTCAAACCATTACATCACAATATAAACATGAGGCACAAGTCACACAATGAAACATACATGTAAAACATAGCATAAGGCACATTCCAAACCAAAACCAATACCCCTGAGGCCGCCCTCACATGCATCATAAATGCAGCAGTAAACACAAAAGCTTTTTGACAGGCATTCATTTTTGGTGTGACTTTCGAGCTTGAGAACAATTATCCCAGTGTGATCAAGGCCTAAGGAGGCAGGACCCACAGTATTTATTTTAGGACAGCATTGGTAACCGAGAAATGAATAAATTAATGGTGGCAAGGAAGCAGAAAGGAGGTCCATAATAGGATTAAGACAAGGAAATACATTTACATATGCACGTAACACACACACATAATAGTATGGCAGAATATCATGCCAAATACCTCATTAAGCCAAATGTTTAGGTTTACTAGTGATACAGGTTTTTTTTTTATATATAACTGTAGATTGTATCAAACAAAAGCTCATGGCTTCATACATAATAGCCAACAGATCTTTCCTAATGTGCTATTTATGATCCCTGCATAAATCTGTCTAGCCTTCCTTTGTTACAAAATTCTATTAGTAGATTGGTTATTATTGAGAGATATGTCACTTCCTATAAAAGCCAGCACATGTAAAATGCATGCATTAAGTCCTGTTGATTTTCTCCTTGCATTATTTCAATAATAAAAATCCATGCAGTACATAATGAGAAAATTATTTTCCCTGTGCTTATTTTCTTGGCACTTGCAGTTTGGTTAGATGTGAGATAGATAAAACATTTGCATCTTCTATCTGCATAATGAGCCCTATACAGAGTGATTGCAGCGCATGCAAACGACAGGGTGGCATGTTTTCAGTTTTAATGGGGACACTCAGAAAACTTCCAATCTTTCTTGACATTTCTTATAGCAAAATAAATGTAGTCTTGGCTGGAGTGTCTATTATGAAAATAAGAGAGGAGCAAGTCAATTATATTTCAATGACTGAATAGCCAGGGGTCCTCATTAAAATGATCAGAAAAGGCTTCAGTGTTGCTTTCCTATATGTAGCCACTGATTAAGTTGTAGAAGAATGACATGGCCTTTTTATTTTGGAGAAATACAGACTAAGCCCTGGTGCATCGCCAGCCAGCCAGAAATTGTTGACACTTGCTAAAGTGAGATATATACAGAATGAAAGAGAAGTTGCTACTTATGGGGTCATGGACTCCTAATAAATGCAGAAGGACTTACAGCTGTTCCACTGGAGACACTAACAGCAAGTTTTACAGTTGCACTAGACTCTGACAAAATGCCTGTGCTAGGGTGGTGATATGGTTCACTGTGTTTTCTGCTTGATTCTCCTAAATCAAAATCTCGACATACCAGGGATGGTAACTTGCTGCCTGCTCCCTAGTGAAGTCATAGTTATAAATCAGCTCCTATTTTTTTTACTGTGCATCATAAAAAAATAGAAGTAATAATTTGCTTTATTCTTTTATATAATTAGTCTAGTGATTGATGGACTATTACTCAATAATGAACAAAATGGTTTAACAATTAGGACTGGTATTGGATGAAAATTTTATACAATTTTACATGTTTTTCAGCTAAGTAATAATTCACTTTGTTCTTTTATAGAATATACTGGACTATTACTGAATAATAAGCAAAAAGGTTAAACAAGTAGGACTGGTATTGTATACAGTTTTTATAGAATTTTACATGTTGTCTTTCATATAAGTAATAATTTGCTTTTTCCCTTTTATAGAATTAATCTGATGATTATTTGACTATTACTCAATAATAAACAAAAAGGTTAAACAGAAAGGACTGGTATTGGATACAAATCATGTATCAATTTACATGTTGGCTTTCACGTTTATTCTAATTTCATATTCTTACCTAAAATTACAGAGCAACTTTAATTAATATTTAAACAATACATATAAAGAAATTAACTACACAAAAGACAGTCCAATATACTTAATGTATTGTTAGCTGATCTAACGTACTCTCTTACCTTAACATTAATTCACATACCATGAAAATGCGTAAAGTTTATATAGATATTAAATAGGCATATGGATTACTGACAGTTGGCATTTTTGCCTATATTAGCATAAAATCATACACTGATGAAAAACACAAACAAAATTCATCCAATTCATCAATGCATATATAATAAGTACGCTTAGAAATTAAATAAATGTAATATGTAGTTGTATTTTTTCTCCATTCATTTATGACTTTATGTTAATATAGGCAAAAATGTCCAGCCATCAGTAATCCGTATTTATTTTTCTTCATTGATATATGACTTCACGTTATTACAAGAAAAATGTCCAGCCATCAGTAAGACGTATGCCTATTTAATGTCAGCGGGAAAAAGTCTGCAAATTTCCAAATGTCAGTCAGCCAGTATAGTCAGATGTCTGTTCACTATGATTATCATATTACACATAAATATAACATAATTGTAGAAATTTGCATGTAGGAAACCCAATAATTATAATAATTGATTCAGGAATATATTGTAAAAAAGTGATACAGAAAGCATGACCTAATAGCTACATTGAGCTTATTTTTAACCAGCCCTTCAACCTGTGTCTTATCAGAATAATTGGCCTTTTAGTTGATTTGACTAACTGACATCAGGACCACTAATAATTATCTATGGCAGCTTTTTATTTCTTAGTTTTATATTAGACTATTCAACTAATGAGTGTGTCTAGAGCCAAATAAATACAAGGGTGAAAGCCTTACAGTATCATTTAAATAATTCCCCTGGAGTTGTGATCTCGTATGTATGATCACAACACAGACATTTAATTAAATTAAAAAAGGGTTTCGAAGAACACACATAGTCAAGAAACTCATTACCCACAGACTTAATTTTGGTGATTTTTTCTAATATCATAATAATGTCATGACAAGCTTTTAGATTGATTTATGTATCACTATTGAATAATGTGATAGTATGTATTTCCTTCTCTTTGATATCAAGGCTTTGTACCTATCGAAAATGTATATATTGCCATAGAGAATATCCGTAAGAAGTATTTCAATGAATCAGTGACTAAGAGGCACAACAAAAGGAAGCTATAAATTTCAAGGTCAGATGCTGCACAGAATGACAATTTAGATGAAAGAACCACAGATTCCGTTACTTGGGTGAGTTCTAATCATATGCATTGGCTAGGTAACGCTTATCTAGATTTTTAACCTTTGCATTGCATTTTAAATGATAGGCATATTGGCATGTACATTAGAAATGATTGTTCCACGTAGGTCTTCCTCTGGTGTATTTAATAGTTTGATGCACATTGGAACAGAAACAAATTATATTCAAGGTTGACTTGTTTGGATTTTAAATGTCTCTTAAACCATGTTATTAATTATTGCTAAAGAAAGCATGAAGAAATTCTCTTTTGTTTCAGAGCAAAATTATAAACTAGGAAAAAAAATATTTTTGGCATAGTTAGATTTAAACCACATTTTAAATTACCATTTTTTTTACTGACAGTACATGGTACATCAAATATTATAAAGATTCAATAATAATATTAAAGACCAATTTTTCATATTATAACACCAATAGTCTGTGACAAATCTGTAGAATAACTTTGAATAATTAATACACTTTTTAAAGTTATGACAGATCTTTATTGTGCTGTGGGTGGTTACTCTTGTCGTGGAAGTCTTCACTTATTTTAATTAAAATTAACAATCGTATTGTTTTTCTTTCAATTTCTTAAAGTTTTCCAATTTGTTGTTATTCTTTTCTAATCTGAAATTAAAACTCAAAATTAAAATTAAGTTAATCAAACCATTTTTAGTTAGATAAACAATTTAGACCAGATATTACTTTTAATTTAGTCCTAAAAAAGATATTTAAGAAAAATAAAAAGGCAGTTCTATTAACCATACAATTTGCGCACTAGCACTTCATTAATATAATGAACACATTTGTTTGCCTTGTTAGTTTTGTGGCATGTAATGGTCAGTGACATGTACAATGTGTACAAGATGAAATTGTTGTGCAAAGAACAAGTTGTGAAATAGGTACACTTAAGTATGTTGCTGGCCTATTCTATATTATAAAGTATAATTTTTAATTTTAAGTCTTAGAAATTTACATTTCAAATTGTGAGAAATGATTACAAAGATATAACATGAGGATAATAAATATCTTGTTTAATATTTAATATACATTTGTAGCTGTGCTTTGTGACTTATTTAACCATGTGGTTTCTTCTTGAATATACCAAGTTTGATGTTGGCTGTTGTATTGTTGATATGCTATCACTGACAGCCAGAAAACTCAATTAAGTTGTAAAAATTGTACTTCTATTCATGAATAAATTAAAAAACATAAACATAAGTTAATTAGCTTAATAAAAAAGAAAAACTGACCGAATTCTTTGTAAAACATTAGAGCCCGATTGGGGACAGGGACTCACTTGAACAATGAAAATTTCTTTTTACCATTGCAGAATATGCAAATATTATGAGAGCATATCTTTGATTAACATTAAATTCCACCATTTTGAATAACTTTATACTTGACAGACTCTGCATAACCAGTGCATGGTTACACTATGCTTCTACTTTTTCTGTATATTTGCTGTTAAATGAGAGATGCCAGGAATCCATCCAAATTTTTTTTTTTAACAAGAGAAGATGAGCGTTAACACATCACAAAAACAAAACCAAATAAAAAAAACAGAACCTACCAAAATAGCTACCTTTTGAGGCTGGTGGCATTTTTGATTGTAGTTATAATTATTTTACATCTTACAGTTAACGCTGCTAATTATTTGATATCAGCCAGAGACATTTATTATTGCATCAAGAAAATTCCATAATCTTATCATTCTGCTTTCCAATGTGTCCATAATAAATGTTAGTTGCCTTTGATTTTTTTTAATAAATTGTCCAAGAAAAATTCAGGTTAGGAAACTTGGTACTGTAATTCAGAAGGACATCTGCACACACTTTATTGTAGTGCTCTTGAAAACACAAATTATAGTAATTTTGAAAATTCTATCAAAGAAATTCAGGACCTACCTCAGAAGCAACATACCATATTATGCAGGCTATAAGACGCACTGGACCGTAAGACGCAACCCAAATTTTGGGAAGGAAAATAGGAAAAAAATTAGAGCTCTCAATCTGCGTATGCCCAACCTCCGGCAGCTATTTTCCAAAAGTCCAAAGCAGTGAAAAGAATGGGAAGTGCAGGGACTTCACCAACCTTTTGTGAAAGCAAGAGGCCTGCCGCAGAACACCTCCTCCTAGTCTGGAGTCCACTGGTATATGTTTAGATAAGTAGTATAAAAGGTAATAGATATAAAAAAATTAAAGGTTTCCCCTCCCTACTTTAAAATTTATTGTGTATGGTGCTTGATGGAAAAATAAAAATAAAAAACCTGCACTCACCTCCTGGACCAGCGTCTTTCCTCTCCACTGACTTCACCATCTGTTCTAGTCTCCTAAAATAAGTAATGTCAGATGAAGGCTGCAGCCCATCAGTAACCACTGATGGGCTGCAGCCATCACATGAAAGCATTCATGCACAAAAGCCATCACTAGTCTATGAAGGACCTGGGCACATGGTTTTACTTTTATTCCTCACATTAGACAATAACACAATAAATTTTATGGTAGGAAAAAAACCCTTTGAATGCAAATTGAATAATTCCAAATACAACTTACATTCCATCCATATTTGCTCCCTTGTATGAAAAGGATTGAAATGTGAAAATTGCTTTTTGTCTGGTGAAAATTAGAAAAATAAAAAAACATTATTACAGTTCTATTGAATTATCATGATTGTGGATTGGGATCCTACTTCTGCCACAATGAATTATCACACGAAGCACTCAAGGTCTACATCAATCAATATATTTACATTACCATTCAAAAGTTTGTGGTCACTTAGAAATTTCCTTATTTTTGAAAGAAAAGCACAGTTTTTTTTTCCAATGAAGCTACCATTAAATTATCAGAAATACACTCTATAGATTGTTTTTGTGGTAAATGACTATTCTAGCTGCAAGCATCTAGTTTTTAATGCAATATTTCATAAGTGTATAGAGGCCCATTTCCAACAACCATCACTCCAGTGTTCTTATGGTACTTTGTTTGCTAACTGTGTAAGAAGGCTAATGGATGGTTAGAATACCCTTGAAAATCCTTGTGCAAGTATGTTAGCACAGCTGAAAACAGTTTGGCTGATTAGAGAAGCTATAAACCTGACCTTCCTTTGAGCTAGTTGAGAATCTTATTATTTCAAATTAAAATCTTTTTTTCGAACCTTGTCAATTTCTGGACTAGATTTTAAATTCATTTGGCAACTCATTTCATTAATAAAAGTATGAGTTTTCATGGAAAACACAATATTGTCTGGGTGACCCCAAACTTTTGAACGGCAGTGTAAATCCATACAGTACAATCATAATTTATTTTAAGCTATATTTTTTATTTTTCTTACCTTTGGCATGATATAAGAAAACATTCATATGGATGAACGAGCCCATATACATTAGTTACAGTGGCTTGCGAAAGTAACTCACCCCCTTGGCTTTTTACCTATTTTGTTACATTACAACTTGTGTGATTAAATATTTTTGTAATCAGATTTGTGTGTGATGCGTCAGCACTAAATAGTCTAAGTTGGTAAAGTGAAGTGAGAAATATATAGGCATAAATTAAATTTATTGGATGAAATAACTGAAAATTAGCAGGTGCATAAGAATTCACCCCCTTTGCGATGAAGCTCCTAAAAATTTTTGGTGCAAGCAATTACCTTCATAAGTCCGGTGTCACATTTGCGAGTGTGATGCAAGAAACTCTCACGAGTTTCTCGCATCAACACCCGGCACTGCCGCCGGCACTCGGATCGAAGCGTGCGGCTGCATAGACGTACATGCAGTCACATGCTCTGGTCAAATTGCCGGTGGCAGCATGGGCGTACCCAGGATCAAAACTAGGGGGGGCAAGCCAATGTCGCATCTTATACAGGTTACATCATATACACTGTACATTATCCTGCATATTAGGTATAGAGCATTAGAACTGTTGTATATTGTATAATACAGCAGTGTATGCGACACTACGCTGTATATACCATATATTATACATGGCAGTCGCACTCATGTCAGGAGCTGTACCAGCAAGTCCGAGGATTGCAGTGCGATCCTCGCATGAGTTATACGGCCGTCTGTCTATGCCCTTGTTATAATAATACTGAAATATTAATCTATTATTAAAGTATTGAGGAGCTCACAAGTAAAAAAAAGCCCCCTACCTCCCCTGTCCCCCACCCCAACAGCCTATCGTCTCACATGCACCCCTTAGTGTTCTGTCCCACTGACCCCACAATACCCCCATCCTCTCACATGCACCCCTCAGTGCTCTGTTGCCCCTCCCCTCTTCAGCCCCACAATACCCCCATCCTCTCACAGTAAACCCCCAGTGCCCTAGCCCCACAATACCCCCATCCTCTTAAATTCAACCCCAGTGACCTGTCCACCCTCCCAATACCCCATCCTCTCACATCAACCCCTGTGCGCCAGCCCCCACAATATCCCATCCTCTCACATTCACCAACCAGTGCCCTGTATCCCCTCCCCACAATACCCCATCCTCTCACATTCACTCTCTGTGCCCTGTTGCCCCTCCCCACAATACCCCCATCCTCTCACAATAACCCCAACAGTGCCCTAGCCCCCACAATACCCCATACTCTTACATTCATCCCAGTGCCCTGTACCCCTCCCCCACAATACCCACTCCTCTCACATTAACCCCCCCAGTGCCCTAGCCCCCACAATACCCCCATCCTCTTACATTCACCCCCAGTGCCCTGTTCCCCTCCCCCAATGTACCCCCATCCTCTCACATTTCCCCACAGTGACCATGACATGCCTGAGCAGAATGAATTTAATAAATTCCATCCCCTCTTACCATGAAGCTTGCAGGCAGTGGCTGAGGCAGGAGCAGGAAGTGTCCAGTGTCTGCACACAGAGGGCACTAGGACCCAGTGTGGCTGAGATAACCAGAGCCTGCACGGCAGAAAGTGAAACTACAGCTGCTGTGGTCAGGAAGGAAGGAAGAAGCTCCTCTGGTGAGACAGCAGCTCCGTGCACTGCGCACACAGACAGGCACTGCAACCTGGGGCAGAGGGAGCCGCCATTGTGCTGCTCTCTCCGCTCTCTTTCATTGTGTGCCCCTACTTCTAGGGGGGGCACCCGCCCCCCCTGCCCCACGGTGGGTACGCCCATGGGTGGCAGTGTCAGATGTTGATGTGAGAAAATTGTGTGAGTTTCTTGCATCACACTCGCAAGTGTGACACCGGCCTAAGTCACATGCTTAGTGAAAGGAAGTCCACCTATGTGCAATCTAAGTGTCACATGGTTTATCAGAATATACACACCTTTTCTGAAAGGCCACAGAGGTTGCAACACTAATAAAGGGCTTGTGCCACGAACAAAAGCATATTTTAATCAACAGATCTTGGAATAAAAAGAAACTCTGCAATTGGATGTGTTTACAAAATGTTCCTGTGCTGATGTGTACTGTGTAATGGCTGTGTCTTACCGTGCAGGAACATGGTCTGATCATACCACAGCTCCTGGGAAGGAGAAGAAGCAAAAGAGTGTATACAGACATTACAGCATGGGATAACAGCCGATTATTTCTTTCAGCTAAAATATTGTTTAACCCCTTAACCACCGGGCAATTTTCCGTTTTTAAATTTTTGTTTTTTGCTCCCCTTCTTCCCAGAGCCATAACTTTTATATTTTTCAGTCAATATAGCCATGAAAGACATCATTGGTTTTAACAAATCATGTACTGGAAAACAGAAAGAAAATTTCCAAGTCGGGAAATTGCAAAAGGCAATTTCACAACAGTAGTTTTGTTTACCATGTTCACTAAATGCTAAAACTGACCTGTCATTATGATTCTCTAGGTCATTACAAGTTCACAGACATCAAACATGTAAAGGTTCTTTTTTATTTGTATGGTAACAAAAAAATAAAAAATTAGTAAAAAAAAAATGGCGCCATTTTTTGAGACCTTTAGCGTCTCCAATTTTCGTTCATGCTGAGCTGAAATTTTTATTGATATTATTTTGGTGTAGAAACAATGTTTTGATCCACCATTATTGCACTTTATTGCAATGTAGCGACGTCCAAAAAAAACGTAATTCTGGCGGTTTCAGTTTTTTCTAGTTATGCCATTTGGCGATCGGGTTAATTCTTTTTTATATTGATAGATCTGGAAATTCTGAACACAGCAATACCAAATATGTGTATATTTGATCTTTTTATTGTTTTATTTTGAATGGGGCGAAAGGGGATTATTTGAAATCAGAGAGGCAATACAGAGACTAACGGTAACCCTGAAGGAGCTGCAGAGTTCCCAAGAAGAGACTGGGATATCTGTCCATATGACCACAATAAGCCGTACAATCCATAGAGGTGGCCTTTGGCCGGAGTCACACTACCATAGAATACAGACGAGTGGTATGAGAGTAAACGTCGCATAGCACTCGGTCCAGTGTTAATCTATGGGGCAGCTCACATCACCATTTATTTTCTCAGGCATATTCAGTGTGTGTGTAAAATCGCAGCATGCTGCGATTGTCACCGAGACTCGTCAATGCAAGCCTTTCTGTGCAAGAAAAAAAATCGCACAGCACTCGGACCATGCAAGTGCTGTACAATTTTTAAGCTCCGATGTCATTTGAAAAGCCGGCAATTCATATTTCGCATACAGTAAAATCACACTCACTGACAGGTTAGAATAGAATAGATAGAATAGATACTGTGTATACACATAGAATACATAGCTATATAGATGTCAGTGACACATATATATATATATATATATATATATATATATGTATTTATATTGCATAGATAGATAGAAGAAAAGCCGGCAATTCATCTGCCGTATTCTTTAAAATCACAGCAGGAGTTGACAGGATAGAAGAGATGGATTACATGCAGTAAATACAAATAGAATAGGTACATATATATATCAGTGACAAATACAATTAGAACAATGTGTGTGCAAACTACTGTACATGTATTTAATTAATAAAGGATTATTTTTCGGAAAAAAATGGCCCCTTCCTAGTCTATT
>JARQOD010000005.1:286771698-286832618 GCA_033576555.1 Oophaga sylvatica
AGCTTGTTCTTTTGTGAGACAAGATGTCGTTTTTTAATTATACCATTTTAATTTACATTAGTCTTATTGATTAGTCATTTTATTCCACTTTTTGTTCGGTGTTAAGATGAAAAAAATGCAGTGCATTAGCAGTGACAGTCTGCTCTCGCATAAACTTGTTAGATCAGTTTGCTAGAGCCTGGTAACCGGATGTCATCATGACAACATCGGCTCACTATGGCAACTATCGGGCCCCCGTGGTGACACCTATTGGAGTGCAGAGGGGGCTCCCTCCCTCTGCATGCCTATTAAATGCTGTGATTTATGCCCCCTGATGAAGGATTCCAATCCGAAAAGCGCGTCGGGGCAGACGCGCTGACCCTATCTCCTGAGCCCACGCCAAGACAGAGAGGTACTGTAATTTACCAGCACATGATATCGGCCTTACCGCCGTTCTTGAGTTTTAACACTCTGGCTGGGCTTCTGTTACATGCAGAGCGAGTGTGTGTGGACATGGTGGCTTAGTGCCTTTCCATGTTACTTGCACCCCCACTTAGGTTTATGGCCATTGGTAGATTTGGCAGACATTTGTCCATGCTACTTTAAATAAGATGCCAGTCATTTACCAATGCACCGCTCCTCTTACATCTTCTATGGGACATTGCTATTGTTCTCATCAGGAGCTCTAGGATCAGGGTGTCTTCCTTTTTCCCAGGTTGCGCGGTTATTCGTTCTGGTTTTGCTTACACTGTCTTTGCCTTTCTATTTTATGCACTTGCTTTATGTTGTTTCAATAAAGATTTATATATTTTTACTATATACTGACCCACTATCGTTTTCTTCGTGATGATAACATCACTTTCCGTGCTTATAAATGCTGTGATTGCAAGCAATCGCAGTATTTAGGGGGTTAAAGTGCTGGGAGTGATGTGGGCACCACTCCTGCACAGAGTGCTGGTGTCAGCTGTCAGAATCATCTAACATCTGGCACCAATTGTATGAGCATAGCCTCTGTGCGTGCAAAATCCCAAGATGTATCCATACTTCCAAGGTCAGTGAGTACCTAGCGACCTGTTCGCATGGATACGTCCAAGGTCGGGAAGGGGTTGATTAAGTTGTTCACTACTTGGACAACTCGTTGTCTTTCTCCACGCTTGGCCCCTATAAAATAAAAAAAGTTTATACTCCCCACCTGTGCTGGCGCCGTTCCCACAGAGTCAGCACTCAGTCTCCACAGGGCTTGCATGTGGTTGTTGTGACATGTGACATTGGGACCCAATTAACACTGGCGTCACTGTCCCTGCCTTTGGACAAATTGAACATGAAAAGGAAGTCAGAGATCAGCTGCAGCCCAAACTTCCTCTTTATGTTCAATTGGTCAGGAGGTGGAGACAGTGACCCTTGCGCTGATAGGGCAGTGAGGTCACTTGTCAACCGCATATGAACCCTCGGAAGACCTAGTGCCGACACCTAGGAAAGTGAGTATAGGCTTTTTTATTTTATCAGGGCCAAACGTGGGGTATGAGAAGTAGTTGTCCTAGTAGTGGACAACCACTTTAAATGTGTGTATATGTATATGTAGTGTAGTTTGAGTGTATTAATATACTCACCTACTGCTGCAGTCTCTTGGATCCACCATGGTTCTTTTCTTCTTCTCAGTGACTTCACCCATCTGCAGACTGTTGGGGCCACACTGCATTCTACGTGACCTGGAAAAGGCTTTTAAGTTGTAAGCTTATGGAGCATCACAACAAGGCTCCATAGGCTTACATTGTAAAAGAGACTTCCGGCTTATGCATAGAGCATAGAGTTACCTGGATGGTCTGAAGTGTAGCGACTCACAAGAAGAGGAACAAAATAGAGCTGGATCCTGTAAAAAGCTCACTACATGCACATAAACACACAGTTAATGAAAAAAAAAATATTAATGGGAGTGCTTCTTTAATATCTATGATCATACTTTATTTAAACCAGAGGCAAAACTGTTAGGGACTAATTGATATGTGCACTGGGTATCAAGGGAGCCATTAGTTGGTCTTCAGATTATCGGACTGAATCAGTCATAATCTGTAAACCCTACTTGACCACTGCAACCAATGAAGGACTTTCTGTGTTATTCTTTATAACTGAAAGGGGTACTTTCTGATACTTCAGTACTTACTGTATTCTAATTCTAAAATGTCTGACAATCATGGCTTCAGAATAATAAAAAAATACATAAAATGGAAAAAATCTCATATGGTTTGATGGAAGTAGCTGTATTGTATTCCTAGAAGTTTTGAGGTTGCAATGTGGCTCAGGCTGTAGTTTAGTAATAATCTTGAGGTTGCAATGTTGTAGAAGCTGTAGTGATTAGTTGTAAAAGTCTTAGAATTTCTACCTTTACAATTGTTTACATTCTGTATTAATTTAGATTTTATTTTTGTTTTCAAAAAAAGTTCAATCTCCGCCACGAAAAACAATCAAAAATAATCTCTCAAAAAGTTGTTTATCAAATAAATTTACCATCAAGTTTCACATTTACGGAATTGCTTTAGTAGACCTGATGAGTCACATTAGAGAAAAATAAACTACAGACATATTTTCCTTCAATGTTCTAATAAATTTTCTCTTGACCTGGGTTTGGTGTAAATTTACACTTCAAACCTGTGAAGTATAAACTATACAGAGCATTTGATGTTAAAATAAAAATGAACTTCAAAGCTTGCGGTGAGCTCTAGTTCATGTTATTCTAGTAGATATCTAACAGAAAGTGATTATGCCACTCATTGCTTGTGCCCATTGTACTGACATCTCCTCTAATGCTTTGTAGAATGTAATCATTGTCTTTTGTTGACCACTACAATAGTGCAGAGGGCCTGCTGTATGCGCCTACAGCTTCACACAATACCTGCAAGTAAGTGGATAGTATAATTGAAAAATAGAGCAAATCTGCAGGATTTCTGTAACAGAATAAATAATGAATAGGATCATAAAATGTCATCTATTGCTGGATATATATTGTTACTTGGATGATGTTCCCTGCTACCACCATAATAAGATAAGGAGAGAAGAAAACACCCACTACTTGAAATAAGTACTGATTTTTCTTTACGTATTATTATTCATGCTTTTTTTTTAAACACCACCCTACTTCATGTTATAATTAGTTCTGTTTTATCCCTTTCGGAAAATAATAAGTCTTAATTGACAGTGTAAGGAAGAAGTAAGTTACAGTTATTGAAATGTTCAGCTGTGAATCAGGAAAGGTATACAATATTGTTCTAGTTCTTCAGATACAAAAGTTAAGGTTTTTATTTAAATTCATATACGAAAACACTTTATAAATGAACTGTTTTACTAACTTTTTGTGCTATAGTTTTTCCTGATCATGTCATTTTCTGAAATGATTATTTTGCTATGAAAAGACAAACCAATGTTTTTCTGTACAGCGAGTAGGACCTCCAAAGGACCCCAAGCGTTAATCAGAAAAGAACCCCATTTGGACTTTACATTAGAAATAAAGGGGTTGTCCAGCATTAATTTTCTTTTCTAAGTCATGGGCTGTTATTTGTGATGAGAGAATCTTCTAAAATTCAAAATCATCATGAATTTGGTCAGGAAATTCAATTTGCAGCAAATCAATTAAACTTGAATCAAAATCCTCCAATTGCCCTGAAAAGAAGTGTATGACACTCTGAGGTATCATAGGACTGTATCCAACCCCAAATTAATGAATATCAACATATATGTGTATGGGAAAACACCGATAGTGTCAAATAGCCTATTTAACCCCTTTACTCCCGAGGATTGTTTGCCTTCGTCCGGCTGAGTAGGTACAATTGTAACTATTCCGTTTTAAAATTGCAATAACTTTTTTCGAAAAGCCGTAGAGGGCTGAAATTTCGTGACATCTCTGCAGTTTTGGTCCAGAATATATTGGCCAAATTTCAATAAAATATCTCCACCCCCTTCTGAGATAAGGGGTCGAGATATTTTTGCATCCATAACAAGCTGCATAGGTACAAATGTACCCTCATATATTTTGAAGGAAAAAAGAATATTTTTTTTAATGATAATGCTATTTTATTATTATGAACAAGTAAAAAAATGTTCATTTACATTATAAAAGAAAATGTAAGAAACTTTTTTATTGATTTTCTTCGCAAGTAATGCATGTTGTCTTTTCTACCGAGTGTTCATCGTAAATGGGTTTCACACAAACCACACAAGACTTTCTAGTCTTACGTTGTTTTCGCCTCAGGTCTCGTCAGACATAGCAACTACCAACAACAGGGGAGGGTCCACGACTACCATGAGGTATTTGAGGGCCAGCTGCTGCTTGCGATGCTACAAGAATGCATCGTCCAAGCACCATTTCTACTGCACCTCGAAGAAAATGGTTTCTCATCATCATTCGGTTTGTACTACGATCTTCAATTGCAGGCATACACAGCTGATTTGCGAGATCTTTCAGGAACTTTCTTCGTTGATCCTTTGTCCTGAAGCTTGGATTGTGTTCTCTGTAGATGATGTAGGATGCTAACCCAGTGACATCAATCATATTGTAGAAAAATGCCAGAGGCCAACGTAATGTTCGTCGTTTCACAGTGTTCTCTCCCAACATTTTATCCATAACATCAACTCCGCCTTTTATTTTTGTTGTAGTATTTTATTATCTCTGGCTTGGCTGCTAGTGTCTCTTCAACTTCTCCCGTCATGTGCATAGATGATAGAAGCAAGACTGATTTGCTCTTCTTTGATACATATGAACAGACTGTTGCATCATGATTGTAGGCAAAATTTGTAGAGTTTACAGGCCTTTCTTTGGCAGGCTGCATGTTGCTAGGTAGGAACCTTTTGTTTTTTATCACTGTACCAACTAGTGTCATGTTCCAGGAGTTCAATACCTTAGCTAGTTCCATGGTTGTAAAGAAGTTATCGGTGGTGACATTTCTTCCAGAGCCTTTATACGAGCTCACTAGGTCCAATACTGTTCGTTCACCAATGTTTACTTGTCGAGGACCATCAGTTGGTTTCCCAGTGTAGAGCTGACCTTGTAATGGGTAGGTGTATGACGAGTCACAAGCCCAGAAAATCTTTATGCCATATTTAGCTAGTTTTGAAGGTATATACTGGGTAAATTTAGTATGGCCTCTAAATGGAAATAATTGCTCGTCGACGGTGATACAATTATATGGCTTGTAGGCTCTCTCCAGATTTCTGTTCAGCATTGTCCAGATGTCCCATATTGGTGCAGCTCTATCTGTTTGCACACGTTCTGCACGTGTATTTTCGTTGTCAAATCTGATAAATCTGAGTATCATCTTGAAGCGGTCACGAGACATGGCTGCACGTATAAGAGGCAGAGCAGCAACATTCCACATTTCCTCCAGATTCTCTTTGTTGTCTCTGTGCACACCAGCAGCAATCAGTATGCCCAAAAATGCATGGAGTTCAGTTTCAGCAAATTACTTGAATGTTTTTTGTGGTGGCCGTTCAGAAGAATCAGGAAAACGTTGTACCAGTTCGTAGTTATAAGCATCACAAACTCTCTTGGCCTTTCGATTCGTTTCTCGTAATATGATGTCACACATCTCGGGAGTCATGATTGACTTGAATAGCTCTTTTGCTGTTTACAGGTTGCTGATTGCTGCAGGGCCACCTCTTTGTCGTAGGACATTACGAGATTTTGTTTGTGCATTTGGCAGTGGATCACTACACCATTGAGTTTTATCCTTAGCAGTCCAAATGTCGCCTGCACTTTGAGGCACAGACTCATCCTCAACACTTTCGTCTGAGTCGTATTCATTTTCCTGCTCTATGACCATTTCTTGTTCAATGTCTGAATCTTCTTCAGTAACATCCACTTGTGGTACATAGTTTTCATCATCAGATGCAACATATGGTTCTTCCTCATGCTCAGAATCAGATTCTTCTAGCATTCGCATTATTTAGTCAGACGTAAATCTGTAAATATGAAAAAATGAAAAATAAATAATTTTCCGAAATACTACACAATACTACATTATTGGCTTTTCACAAAATGATACTAACCTGCAAACACGTTTTCTTGGATTATGGCGGAAACTAGATCCAGCATCACTATCACTCATGATGACTTGGTAGATGAATTTTGGCTTCGTAATTTAGTTCAGTAACACGTGGCAAGTAGAATGAAACTCGATTCTAAAGTGCAGATAAAAAAGTAAATTATTTCTAGTGATAATTATTTATAAATGTCATTTATATATTATGTAAACCGTATACGGTTTCAGAATTTTCATTCCATCTTCGACTGTTTTTTCGACCAATAGGAAAATTGTAACAGAGCCACCATCTTTATTTTGTGCTGAATATAAGTAAAACATCGTAAAACAATATGTAGTTACTAATTATTATCCATTTTTCGTATAAAAATCATACCTATAGTGATAAGTTTCATACAAAATATATGTAAGCCAAGTCCAGGCTCAAAGACAATTTCTGACTGTTCTGTCCCCACATAAGGCGAATGAAGGTATAACTGGCTGTTAGATGCTGTGAGACTTTCCTACCTTCGTATCCAAGAAATTGAAGACTTCACAAGCCTAGAAATGTGTGTGCTCACAGCAATGAGATGAACAGCAAAATGGCTACTGAGAGGAGGGAGGCAGGAAGAGAAGTAGAAGCCACTCCCAGTTTGAATCAACTTAATTGACAGCAACATAAGTGAGCAATAACAACACTGGCCAATAGATATCAGCATAACATTTGTAGCTGAATGAACTTTAGTTAAAACCAAATAAAGGAGAAAGTCTTCCCACAGTGGAGGTATATATGAAGGTACAATTGTACCTCTGCAGCCAGTTAACGTTGTAAAATTATGCAGCCTGACGACCGGACCAATTTTTTACAATTCTGACCACTGTCCCTTTATGAGGTAATAACTCTGGAACGCTTCAACGGATCTTGGCGATTCTGAGACTGCTTTCTCGACACATATTGTACTTCATGTTAGTGGTAAAATTTCTTTTGATATAACTTGTGTTTATTTATGAAAAATTGGAAATATGACAAAAATTTGGAAAATTTTTCAATTTTCAAACTTTGAATTTTTATGCCCTTAAATCAGAGAGTCATATCGCACAAAATAGTTACTAAATAAAATTTTCCACATGTCTACTTTACATCAGCACAATTTTGGAACCAACATTTTTTTTTGTTAGGAAGTTATAAGGGTTAAAAGTTGACCAGCGATTTCTCATTTTTACACCATTTTTTTTAGGGAACACATCACATTTCAAGTCACTTTGAGGGTCTATATGATAGAAAATACCCAAATACACCATTCTAAAAACTGCAGCCCTGAACATGCTCAAAACCACATTCAAGAAGTTTATTAAGCCTTCAGGTGCTTCACAGGAATTTTTGGAATGTTTAAATAAAAGATAAACATTTAACTTTTTTTCACAAAATATTTACTTCAGATCCAATTTTTTTTATTTTACCAAGGGTAACAGGAGAAATTGGACCCCAAATGTTGTGCAATTTGTAATGAGTACGTGGAGGTAAATTACTGTTTGGGTGCACAGCAGAGCTCGGAAGGAAAGGAGCGCTGTTTGACTTTTTCAACGCAGAATTGGCTGGAATTGAGCTCGGACGTCATGTCACGTTTGAAGAGCCTCTGATGCGCCTAAACAGTAGAACCCCCCCACAAGTGACACCATTTTTGAAAGTAGACCCCCTAAGGAACTTATCTAGATGTGTGGTGAGCACTTTGAACTCCCAAGTGCTTCACAGAAGTTTATAACGTAGAGCCGTAAAAATAAAAAATCATAATTATTCCACAAAAATGATATTCTACGCCCCCAATTTTTTATTTTCCCAAGGGTAACAGGAGAAATCTGACCCCAAAAGTTGTTGTGCAATTTGTCCTGAGTACGCCGATACCCCATATGTGGGGGTAAACCACTGTTTGGGCGCATGACAGACGCTTATTATTGCATAAAAAGTTTGTGCATCATCATATTATGAGAGCTATAATTTTTCTATATTTTCGCCCACAGAGTCATGTTGTAGTGACCAGAAAAAACATTATTAATGTATGTCATATGTTATATGGTAAGTGTGCTCTATTTCTTACATGATTTCAATTGTGATACCAGCTCCTTGTTTTGCCTTGGGAGGAGGTAAATTATTTAATATTATGCTGCCCTCTCCTGCCTTGTTTTGGTATTACCACTAGTAGTACTATGCTGCCCTCTGCTGCCTTAGTTGGGCATTGCAACTTGTTTTTCTGATTTTAAACAAGTGGCAATTGAAGGTGGCGTGAGACTGAAAACGGAGAGTTACGAGCCGTTCCCGTGGTGAGAGGAGGTAGGAAATTGGGGCTCCTCGTTTGGGACCATTGGGGAATGCAAATAGCACCCGATTCAGAGTGCCCTGCATTTTCCAGCGACAGAGTGCTGAGACTGCAGAACTGCATAGCAGATTTCCCAGCTACTCTGATCAAATTAAGGTCGGTTGATCCTTCCCCTACCCGCAGCACCATTAGTCTAATGAAATTTACTGCCATCCTCCCAAGGCCAGGACTGAGAAAAGGTTTTGATAGTTGCAGTGAGTAAGAAAAAGTATATCTGCTACCCATGACTGTTATGTTGGAAAACATAAGAAATGTTACCAACCTTCAGCAAAGTTCAGCTTTCGAGTTTGCACAGGACCCTTGGTGTTTGATTCTTTTGTCCGCGGCCTCACACCTTGCGGGCAAAAACATCACTCACAGTCTCATATATCAGTCATTTTCCCCCTTTATAATTGCCACCTAACCTAGGGATTGTTAGAGCCATCGGAGTCACTGTGACTGAACCATCCTCCGAGATACTAGGCTCTGCATCTCACAAGGCGGTGCGACAATGTGAGGTCTTGTTTTTTGCGGGACTAGTTGACATTTTTATTCGGACCATTTTTGGCCACATGACATTTTATGATTGCTTTTTATTCCGGTTTTTGGTAAGCGGAAAGAACAGAAACCAGCAATTCATGAATTTCTTTTGGGGGGCGTTTATACCGTTCCGCGAGTGGTAAAATTGATAAAGCAGTTAAATTCATTGGGTCAGTACGAATACAGCAATACCTCATTTATATATTTTTTTTTATGTTTTGGTGCTTTTATACACTAAAACCTATTTTATATTTTATATAAAAAATAATTATTTCCGCATCGCTTTATTCTGAGAGCTATAACTTTTTTAGTTTTTCACTGATGATGCTGTACGGGGGCTTATTTTTTACGGGACAAGATGACGTTTTTAGCGGTACCATGTTTATTTATATCTGTCTTTTTGATCGCGTTTATTCCACTTTTTGTTCGACGTTATTATGAGAAAGCATTGTTTTTTTTTGCCTTTTTCTATGTTGTTCACTAAAGGGGTTAACTAGTGGGACAGTCTTATAGGTCGGGTCGTTACAGACGCGGGGATACTAAATATGTGTGCTTTTATTGTTTAGAATTTTTTTTCACAAAATATTTCTTTATTTATATAATAAATATTTATTTAATTATTTTTTTATTATTTTTTTAAAATATTTTTAAAATTATTTAAAAACATTTTTTTTATTTAATTCTTGTTTTTACACTCTGTCCCACTATGGGACACTCATTTTCTGCAGGCTGATTGCTTCTATAGCAGATGAAGCAGCATGTGCATGCTATAGAAGCTTGCAGCACTGCAGCTTCTCCGTGCACTAACCTGAGACTTCCTGACATGCACTGCGCATGCCAGGTAGTCTCTTTGACCTGGAAACAAGCATGTTGTCGTGACGACATCCGGGTCTCCATGGGAACGATCGGGACCCCGTTGTCAGCCCCTCTGCAGCCGCCGGAACACTGCGATCATCTTTGATCGCAGTGTGCCGGGGGTTAAAGTGCCGGGAGCGGTCCGTGTCAGCTGTGAGAATCAGCTGACACCCGGCCACGATCGGCCGTGCTCACCCCGTGAGCATGTCCGATCGCGTGTGATACTATATGACGTACTATCCCGTCACTGGGACTTAAGGCCCAGGTCACATGAACGGGATAGTAAGTCATATGGAAGAAAGGGGTTAATAACACACTGAACTGATGGACTTTTTAAAATGTAAAAATGGGCCAAAGATTATCTTTTTTTGGGATCAGGCGGACCATTCTGTTGCTGAAAGGAACAAGGCTGAAATATCCTGCATGCCTATCTGATCTCTGCCTGTCTGTGGAGGTTGGAACCCTAATTAACCATTTTTTGGTGCCCCCACTAACGAGGACTGTCCCTCGCTCCCCTACCGATCCCTAATCTCATAAGTGGGAAAACGATTTCAAGTGCAGAGATGAAGCATCAGAATGCCCTATGTACAATGCATGCAATCCCAGACAAAAATACATTAAATAATAAGAATTAGGTAAATCCACATCATGGTAGACAAGGACCACCCATATGTCTAATAGACATTACAATAGATATAACATGTGCTAAACAACAGGGAGGACATAGATAGAAAAGGAAGATTATAAAGTGGCCACTTATCATGTGTAGAGACACCCCGACTTGTTTCCCCGCCGTAGTGGTTCATCAGGAGGTATAGAGAATGCTGCTGATGTCCATAATGCCAGATACCATGATGTTCAATGATTCAAAATTTTTATGGCTCTACGTTATAAACTTCTGTGAAGCACTTGGGGGTTTAACGTTCTCACCACACATCTAGATAAGTTCCTTTGGGGGTTTAGTTTCCAAAATGCATTACTTGTGGGGGTTTCCACTGTTTAGGCACATCAGGGGCTCTCCAAACGCGACATGACGCCCGCAGACTATTCCATCAAAGTCTGCAATGCAAAACTTCACTACTTCCCTTCAGAGCCCGACGTGTGCCCATACAGTAGTTTTCTCCCACATTTGGGGTATCAGAGTACTCAGGACAAATTGGACAACTTTTGCGGTCCAATTTCTCCTGTTACCCTTGGGAAAATAAAAAATTGGTGACTAAAAGATCATTTTTGTGGGAAAAAAATAGGATTTTTTATTTTCATGCCCGGGCATTATAAACTTGTGTGAAGCACTTGCTGGTTCAAAGTGATCACCACAGATCTAGATAAGTTCCTTAGGGGTCTAGTTTCCAAAATTGGGTCACTTGTGGGGGATTTCCACTGCTTAGGCACATCAGGGGCTCTGCAAACTGAACATGACACCCATCAAAGTCTGCATTCCAAAACATCATTACTTACTGTCCGAGCTCTGCTATCTGCCCAAACAGTATTTCCCCCCACATATGGGGTATCAGTGTACTCAGGACAAATTTGACAACAACTTTTGGCAGTCAATTTCCTAGGGAAAAATCAAAAATTGAGGACTAAAAAATAATTTTTGTTGAAATTGTTTGTTTTTTTCACACCCAGGCATTATAAACTTAAGTGAAACACTTGGGGGTTGAACGTGCTCACAACAGATGTAGATAAGTTCCTTAGGGGGTCTAGTTTGCAAAATGGTGTCACTTGTGGGGGTTTCCACTGTTTAGGCACATCAGGGGCTCTCCAAATGCGGCATGGCGTCTAGCCAATTCTTCGTTGAAAAAGTCAAATGTCGCTCCCTCCCTTCCGAGCTCAGCCATGCACCCAAACAGTGGTTTACCCCCACATATGAGGTATCAGCGTACTCAGGACAAATTGCACAATAACTTTTGAATTCTTGTTACCCTTGGGAAAATAAAATTGGGGTGAAAAGATCATTTTTGTGGAAAAAATATGATTTTTTAATTTTACGGCTCTATGTTATAAACTTGTGTGAAGCACTTGGGGGTTCAAAGTGCTCACCACAGATCTTAATAAGTTCCTTAGGGGATCTAGTTTCTAAAATGGGGTCACTTTTGTGGAGTTCCCACTGTTTAGGCACATCAGGTGCTATCCAAATGCGACATGGCGTCCAATCTCGATTCCAGCCAATTTTGGTTTGAAAAAGTCAAATGGCGCTGCTTCCCTTTTTGCGCTCAAACAGTGGTTCCCCCCACATATGGGTTATCAGCGTACTCAGGACAAATTGGACAACAACTTTTGTACTCCAATTTCTCCTGTTATTCTTGGGAAAATAAAAAATTGATGTGTGAAAAAAATAGGATTTTTTATTTTCATGCCCGGGCATTATAAACTTGTGTGAAGCAGCACTTGGGGGTTCAAAGTGCTCACCACAGATCTAGATAAGTTCCTTAGAGGGTCTAGTTTCCAAAATGGGGTAATTTGTTAGGGATTTCCACTGTTGAGGCACATCAGGGGCTCTGCAAACTTAACATGACACCCATCAAAGTATGCATTCCAAAATGTCATTACCTCTTTTCTGAGCCCTGCCGTGCACCAAACAGTTCCCCCCCCCCCCCCACATATGGGGTATCAGCGTACGCAGGACAAATTGGACAACAACTTTTGGGGTCCAATTTTCTTGGGAAAAATCAAAAATTGGGGACTAAACAATTATTTTTGTGGAATTTTTTTTTTTTCACACCCAGGCATTATAAACTTTAGTGAAACACTTGGGGATTCAAAGTGCTCACAACAGATTTAGATAAATTCCTTAGGTGTGTCTAGTTTCCAAAATGGTGTCACTTGTGGGGGGTTTCCACTGTTTAGGCACATCAGGGGCTCTCCAAACGCGACATGGCGTCCAATCTCAATTCCAGACAATTTTGGTTGAAAAAGTCAAACGGTGCTCCTTCCCTTCTGAGCCCTGCCGTGCGCCCACACAGTGGTTTTCCCCCACATGTTGGGTATCAGCGTACTTAGGAGAAATTGCACAACAACTTTTTCTGTCAATTTTCTTCTTTTACACTTGTTAAAATAAAAAAAAATATTTGTAAAAGATCATTTTTGTGACTAAAAAGTTAAATGTTAATTTTTTCCTTCCAAGTTGCTTCAGCTCCTGTGAAGCACCTGAAGGGTTAATAAACTTTTTGAATGTGTACCTTGAGGAGTGCAGTTTTTAGAAAATTTTCTGCCATATAGACCCTTCAAAGTGACTTCAAATGTGAGGTGGTCCCTAAAAAAAATGGGTTTGTACAATTTTTTGTAAAAATGAGAAATAGCTGGTCAACTTTTAACCCTTATAACTTCATAACAAAAAAAAATGTTGGCTCCAAAATTGTGCTGATGTAAAGTAGACATGAGGGAAATGTTATTTCGTAACTATTTTGTGTGGCATATTTCTATATTTTAAGTGAATAAAAATTCAAAGTTTGAAAATTGCTAAATTTTCCAAATTTTCTCCATATTTCCATTCTTTTCATAAATAAACGCAAGCTATATCGAAGAAATTTTACCACTATCATGAGGTACAATATGTCACGAGAAAAAAAATTTCTGAATCGCAAAGATCTGTTGAAGCATCCCAGAGTTAAGGTACTGCCACACTAAGCTATCCCGCTAGCGATCTCGTTAGCGTTGCATACTAATGAGATCGCTAGCGGGATTGTTTCTATATCGCTAAATGCAGCCACATTTAGCGATATAGTTAACGACGCTATCGCCGTTAGCGATCTTCTTAACGACTTTAGCGGTACAAAAGTACCGCTAAATCGCTAAGAAAAGGTGCCACACAGCGATTAGATACTTACCCAGCGGGAGCGCCAGCGATGAAATAGGGTCCGGAGCGATTCCAGCGACGAGCGAGATCACAGCAGGAAGCTCGTCGCTGGCAGCTGCCGCACTGAACAACATCGCTAACGGGATCGCTAAATAGTGACGTTTTTTAGCGATCCCGTTAGCGATATTGTTTAGTGTGGCATACCCTTTATAGCCTCATAAAGAGACAGTGGTCAGAATTGTAAAACTTGGCCCGGTCATTAACGTGCAAACCACCCTTGGGGGTTAAGGGGTTAAAGTTATTAATCAGGCCTTTCTCCACAGCTCATCATCCACTGCCACTAGATCACAGGGTTAACGTGTTCCGTGATGCTTCAGCCAGTGTTGAATTCCTAACAATGGTGGGTGGTTATGCTGGGCGTAAAATACTTGTTATGGAAAAGGTTGAAGTGTACCCCACAGGGGAAAATTTTTGCCAGCCAACACACTTAGTGTATGGGCATTCCAAGCCTAGGAGACCTGCTCCTTTAAATTGGTCATAGTTTTTAATCAGGCCTTCCTCCACGGCTCATCATCCACCGCCACTGGATCACCAGGATTAAAGTGTTCTGTGCTGCTTCAGCCAGTGTCGAATTCCTAACAATGATGGGTGGTTATGCTGGGCGTAAAATACTTGTTATGGAAAAGGTTGAGGTGTACCCACAGGGGAAAATGTTTGCCAGCCAACACACTTAGTGTATGGGCATTCCAAGTCTAGGAGACCAGCTCCTTTTTAATGGGACATTTTTTATGAGGCCCTCCTCCATGTTTCGTCCAAGGGGGGATTGGGGTTATTGGGGTACATATGACTTAGTAGCAGGGCAGACCTTGCAGTCTATGCATAAAAAACAGAATGGGAGTACAAAATGTATAATGTGAAGTGGATTTTCATGGGCTAATCCAGTACCTGGGTTCAAAGGCATATTGGGGTGCAAATGATTGGCAGCAGGACAGGCTTTGCTGTCAATGCATAAGAAAAGAGTATGGGAGGACAAAATGAATAATGTGAAGTGGATTTTCCTGGGCCCATCCAGTACCTGGGTTCAAAGGCATATTTGGGTGCATATGATTGAGTAGCAGGGCAGGCCTTGCTGTCAATGCTTAAGAAAAGAGTATGGGAGTACAAAATGAATAATGTGAAGTGGATTTTCCTGGGCCCATCCAGTACCTGGGATCAAAAGCTTATTGGGGTGCATATGACTTGGTAGCAGGGCAGGCCTTGCAGTCAATGCATAAGAAAACAGAATGGGAGTACAAAATGAATAATGTGAACTGGATTTTCCTGGGCCCATCCAGTATGTGGGTTCAAAGGCTTATTGAGGTGCATATGGCTTGGCAGCAGGGCAGGCCTTGCAGTCAATGCATAAAAAAACATAATGGGAGTACAAAATGAATAATGTGAATTGGATTTTCCTGGGCCAATCCAGTACCTGGGTTCAAAGGCTTATTGGGGTGCATAGGACTTGGTAACAGGGCAGGCCTTGCATTCAATGCAACATTTTTTATGGAAGCCATCCTGGACATCTTGTGAAAGGGGTATTGGGGTGCGTCGTAATTCTTGGCAGCCCATCCATTCACTGCATAGGCTATAACAGTTTCGGAAACCCACTGTTTTATAATGGCCCTTTAAGCAGATTAATGTTGCCTGATGCCCCTGAGGCTCTGTGACTTTACGAGTCCCTCCTTCATAAATGAAGCAAGATATGTCTGCTTATGTGTCACACACCACATGGCCAGCTAAGGTTGTTAAATGTTACAATGACATTTCACAGTGAATGCATTTGTTTTGGTTGAAAGCAATGCTAAAGTTGCAAAACGTCTCAAAAACGTTGTGTGTGAATATAGCCCAAATAGTGGAGGAACATTTTTGTTTTGGGTTAATTATTGTGGCTTAGATAAAATTCATTAACCTAGAAAGGATGTTTCTTAACATATTTCCCAAGAAAATCCATTTTGGTTTTGTTTTTGTGGGTTTTTTGGTGCAAAGGGCGTGAAACTCTGACAACTTCCAGGGGCAGTTGCCATGATGTTCCCGTGTCATTTAACCCCATAGTGACAGAGCCATTTTGCAGCTTAATGACCGGGCCAATTTTTACAATTCTGACCACTGTCAATTTATGAGGTTATAACTCTGGAACGCTTTAACGAATCCAGCTGATTCTGGGACTGTTTTTTCGTGACATATTGTACTTCACGTTAGTGGTAAAATTTATTTGATATGACTTGTGTTTATTTATGAAAAAAACGGAAATATGGCGAAAATTTTTGAAAATTTAATAATTTTCAAACTTTAAATTTTTATGCCCTTAAATCAGAGAGATATGTCACATACATTTCTTAATAGATAACATTTCCCACATGTCTACTTTACATCAGCACAATTTTGGGAACAAAATTTTTTTTGTTACGAAGTTATAAGGGTTAAAAGTTGAACAGCGATTTCTCATTTATACAACACCATTTTTTTTAGGGATCACATCACATTTGAAGTCACTTTGAGGGATCTATACGATAGAAAATACCCAAAAGTGACACCATTCTAAAAACTGCACCCCTCAAGGTGCTCAAAACCACATTCAAGAAGTTTATTAACCCATTACGTGCGTCACAGGAACTGAAGGAATGTGGAAGGAAAAAATTAACAATTAACTTTTTTTGCAAAAACTTCAATTCGGAACCAATTTTTTTTATTTTCACAACTGTTAAAAGAAAAAATGAACCACAAAATTTGTTGTGCAATTTCTCCTGAATAAGCCGATACCCCATATGTGGGGGTAAACCACTTTTTGGGCGCACGGCAGAGGTCGCAAGGGAAGGAGCGCCATTTGACTTTTTCAACACAGAATTGGCTGGACGCCATGTCGCGTTTGTAGAGGCCCTGATGTGTCTAAACAGTGGAAACCCCCACAAAGTGACCCCATTTTGGAAACTAGACCCCCTAAGGAACTTATCTAGATGTGTGTGAGCACTTTGAACCTCCAAGTACTTCACAGAAGTTTATAACATAGAACAGTGAAAATAAAGAATCATATTTTTTCCACAAAAACGATCTTTTCACCCCAATTTTTATTTACCCAAGGGTAACAAGACCCAAAAGTTTTTGTGAAATTTGTCCTGAGCATGCTGATACCCCATATGTGGGGGTAATCCACTGTTTGGGTGCATGGCAGAGCTTGGAAGGGAAGGAGCGCCATTTGACTTTTTCAGCGCAAAATTGGCTGGACGCCATGTCGCGTTTGTAGAGGCCCTGATGTGTCTAAACAGTGGAAACTCCCCACAAAGTGACACCATTTTGGAAACTAGACCCCCTAAGGAACTTATATAGATGTGTGGTGAGTACTTTGAACCCCCAAGTGCTTCACAGAAGTTTATAACACCCGGGCATGAAAATAAAAAGTCATATTTTTTCCACAAACCTGATCGTTTAGTCCCCGATTTTTTATTTTCCCAAGGGTAACAGGAGAATTTAGACCACAAAAGTTGTTGTTCAATTTGTCCTGAGTACGCTGATACCCCATATGTTGGGGGAACCACTGTTTGGGCGCACGGCAGGGCTTGGAAGGGAAGGAGCGCCGTTTGACTATTTCAAACCAAAATTGGCTGGAATTGAAATTGGACGCCATGTCGCATTTGGAGAGCCCCTGATACGCCTAAACAGTGGAAACCCCCCACAAATGACACCCTTTTGGAAACTAGACCCCTTAAGGAACTTATCTAGATGTGTGGTGAGCACTTTGAACCCCCAAGTGCTTCACAGAAATTTATAAACGTAGAGCTGTGAAAATAAAAAATCATTTTTTTCCTCAAAAATGATTCTTTAGTCCGCTATTTTTTTATTTTCCCAAGGGTAACAGGAGAAATTGGACCCCAAAAGTTATTGCGCAATTTTTCCTGAGTACGCTGATACCCCATATGTGGGGTGAAACCACTGTTTGGGCGAATGGGAGTGCTTGGAAGGGAAGGAGTGCCTTTTTGTAATGCATACTTTGATGGAATGTTCTGCGGGCGTCATGTTGTGCTTGCAGAGCCCTTGATGTGCCTAAACAGTAGAAACCCCCTGCAAGTGACACCATTTTGGAAGCTAGACCCCCCCAAGGAGCTTATCTAGATGTGTGGTGAGCACTTTGAACCCCCAAGTGCTTCACAGAAATTTATTAACGCAGAGCCGTGAAAATAAAAATTCATTTTTTTCCTCAAAAATGATTCTTTAGCCCGCTAGTTTTTTATTTTCCCAAGGGTAACAGACGAAATTAGATCCAAAAAGTTGTTGTGCAATTTTTCCTGAGTACGCTGATACCCCATATGTGGGGTGAAACCACTGTTTGGGCGCATAGCAGAGCTTGGAAGGGAAGGAGCGCCATTTTGTAATGCAGACTTTGATGGAATGTTCTGCGGGCGTCATGTGTTTGCAGAGCCCTTGATGTGCCTAAACAGTAGAAACCCCCTGAAGTGACACCATTTTGGAAACTAGACCCCCCCAAGTAGCTTATCTAGATGTGTGGTGAGCACTTTGAACCCCCAAGTGCTTCACAGAAATTTATTAATGCAGAGCAGTGAAAATAAAAAATCATTTTTTTACTCAAAAATGATTTTTTTAGCCAGCTATTTTTTATTTTCCCAAGGGTAACAGGAGAAATTAGAACCCCAAAATTGGTGTGCAATTTGTCCTGAGTACGCAGATACCCTATATGTTGGGGTAAACCACTGTTTGGGCGCACGGCAGGGCTCGGAAGGGAGGGAGCGCCATTTGACTTTTTCAACGCCACGTCGTGTTTGGAGACCCCCTGAGGTGCCTAAATAGTGGAAACCCCTCAATTCTTGCTCCAACCCTAACCCCAACACACCCCTAACCCTAATACCAACCCTAATCCTAACCTAAATCCCAACCCTAATTCCAACCCTAATTGTAACCCTAACTCTAATTGTAACCCTAACCCTAATTTTAACCCTAACCCTAATTGTAACCCTAACCCTAATTCTAACCCTAATTATAACCCTAACCCTAAGGCTAGGTTCATTTTGCGTTTTACCAGCCCGTTCAACACATAGCATTGACGGGCTGGTAACAGTATAGCATAACGCGATCGCGTTATGCTATACCCGTTAGCGCAGAGGAATCAGCAGATGATTCATCTGCGCTAGTGGTGACGGAGCCCAGACGCTGCAGCCCGCGTCCGAGGCTCCGTCACTGAATGATGGCACGTCGCGAACGCATGCCGCTTTACGGCATGCATCGCGATGCACCCTCAAATGGGGGTGAATGGCAGCGTTAACGGACTGCGTTACACCGCCTTATACCGCGGTGTAACGCAGTCCGTCTAACGGACTGCCATAACGCAGTATGAACCCAGCCTAACCCTAATGCTAACCCTAACCCTAATTATAACCCTAACCCTAATGCTAACCCTAACCCTAATTATAACCCTAACCCTAATTATAACCCTAATTATAACCCTAACCCTAACGGAAAAATTAAAATAAATATAATTTCTATATTTTATTATATGTCCCTAACTAAGGGGGCGATAAAGGGGGGGTTATGTACTGTTTTTTTTATTTTGATCACTGTGATAATTTATCACTGTGATGAAAATGTACTTTCTGGAGAATGAATGAAAAAAATTTTGAATCTGCCGCCAGATTTTACAGGAAGAAGACCGGGAGATCGGAGGACAGGGGGACCTGCCGGAGGACACCGGCAGGTACAGGGGGGATTTCGGGGGACCTGGGAACCCTAATTCTCTCCCCTCTGATTTGCGATCACATCAGAGGGAGAGAAATCATTTTTTTTTTTTTTGCGGTCGCCGTTATGCTGTATAGCGGCGATCGCAACACCGGGATCGATGAATACCGACCCGGATCATGTTCTCTGGGGTCTCGGCTACCCCGGTAGCCGAGACCCCAGAGAAAATTGCCCATCCCCCCCAGCACATCGCGGCGGGCGCACTAAGCATGCGCCCGAAATTTTCTGAATGGCGGCGGCACCGGGGGACAACGGAGGGCCCTGGGGCGAGAAGAGTGGGTTTGGGGGCCACATGGGGTCCCGGGGACCCTTTTTCTCTCTTCTCTGATGTCCGATTACATCAGAGGAGAGAGAAATTAAATGGCACAACATTTTTTTTTTGTTGTTGTAAAAACCGACCCGATTCATGTCCTCTGGGGTCTCGGCTACCCCCAGTAGCCGAGACCCCGGAGAAAATGCACCTCTGGGGGGCGCTATTCACTTTTTCCACAGCAACGTTAATTAACGGCGCTGTGGTTTAAGTACCCTTAATGACCGCCGTTAAAAGGCGTATCGGCGGTCGTTAAGGGGTTAAGCAGTGTTTCCATCATTTTCAGACGTTTTTAGACCTCTAAAGGACCCCCGGGGGGATCGCTGTAAAAATGCTCGGGTCTCCCATAGACTTACATTGGGCTCGTTGTTCTGTCCGAGTATTCCAATTTGCTCGACCCGAGCAACGAGCACTCGAGCATTTTAGTGCTCGCCCATCACTAGTGAGAAGCTTTTCCTTACAATTTTTGTGTCTGTTTTTTTCACTGCATTAGCATGTTTTGGTTTGTGGTTGGTCTGTAGCATACATATGCAAACAAAGAAGTTAAGACAGGCAATAAGTATTGATATCATGTGTTTGACCCCCAAACAATTCAGCCGACTACCACTCTCAATAGTCTTGTTGCCAGCCCTACTCCTCAGGTGTCTCCTTGGACATGTTGGAACTGTGAACAACAGAACCCAGACTGCAGAGACACTTGCTTTGCCTGTGGTTCTCCTCAACATAACATGGCAAAAGGCGTATACCTGACAAATACTGGACGTACTGCCCACATGTGCATACTGTACACTAAAACCCATGTCACAGAAACAGATTCGCCACAGCATCGACTAGATATTTCCTCCCCCATTACTGCAAAAATGACTACCCTGGATCAGAGAGGACATCCGGCAGATGACAAAGAGATGAAGGGTGAGACCTTGATCTCTTATGAGATACCTAAAATACCCAAAATGGTGTAGGGTAGGGGTGACACAGGGAAGGTTAGGGTGACTGAATACTATCCATTCAGCCCAGGGTACAAGCTGGACATGCTAAAACAGCTCCCAGATCCTGAAAAAAGCCCAACAGCATTTGTCACATCCCTACAGAAAATATGAGTGACCTGTAACTCTACCTGGAGGGATTTAGAATCTTTGACTAAAGCAAAGGCAGAAGACATGATGGGACACATCACTTTAAATTATGTCACTGTCAACAACCAGACACTAGACTACATCAATATTATCTGACCAGAAAAAGTGGTGAAGACTTTTGTGAACTAATAAAGAAATAGATGGAAGAAAAACAGAAGGAACAATTTGTGACTTTGACTGGCATTACACAAGAGAAGGACGAAACAGTTAAAAAACATTTTGACAGACTTCAGTTGGTTTGGTATGACTTGGGATTTTCACCTTATAATCCTTTAGGGATGATGATACTGACTTCAGCGTTTGTAGATGGACTCAAGGATAGGCTCAGAATAGATCTTTTAACCTCACGACCAGAATGGAGGGGAATTAATCCACCCAAGCAAATGCTAGAGGCAGAAGGGCAGGTGGATAGTAGAGATGAGCGAACTTATTTGGAAACCTCAAATTCGACATGAACATAGCACATTCAGATTCGTGTTTGCTTTCAAGAGCATTTTTACTCAATGTCGGCAAAATTCGGCCACAGTTCGGTAAATCATCATGTTTCCACTAATGCTTTTGTTATTACTTTGGCTAGGATAGTAGTGCTATATGATGAGCAGGGAGGATGGGGGGGCGTCTTTGATGAGGAAAGGGGGTGTAGAGAGGTTAGAGGAGCAGGTGGAAAGGTTGGAGGAGCAGCACACTCTTTTTTTTCCCTTAACTTTATGTATGTTGATTCCGGCAGCCAATCAGGGCGCAGAAATCATCCACAACATCATGACACAAGATCTTCTGTGATTGGCTGCCGAAGTCTCATGTCACTGGCCATATAAAAAGCAAACATTTTCTTTTGCTGATTCCATTGTCTCAGTGTCACAATGCAGAGAAGTCGCTCCTGCCCTAGTGCTGCTGATGAAAATGAACATGTCAGTTAACTAGATAGGATCCTGTCCTATGTGAAATCAATATTCCAGCATTGAATTATATGTGCAAAAACTGTGTGTCAGTCTCCATAGCCACCATTTGCTACTCCAAATCGTTTGTGATAAAACTATGTTTCAGTTTCAAATCAGAAGGCCAGATTTCCACTTAACCCCTTCACCCCAAAGGGTGGTTTGCACGTTAATGACCGGGCCAATTTTTACAATTCTGACCACTGTCTCTTTATGAGGTTATAACTCTGGAACGCTTCAATGGATCTTCGCGATTCTGAGATTGTTTTCTCGTGACATATTGTAATTCATGTTAGTGGTAAAATTTCTTCGATATACCTTGCGTTTATTTTTGAAAAAAACGCAAATATGGCGAAAATTTTGAAAATTTTGCAATTTTCAAACTTTGAATTTTTTTTCCCTTAAAACAGAGAGATATGTCACACAAAATAGTTAAGAAATAACATTTCCCACATGTCTACTTTACATCAGCACAATTTTGGAACCAAAATTTTTTTTTTTAGGAAATTATAAGGGTTAAAAGTTGACCAGTGATTTCTCATTTTTACAACAAAATTTACAAAGCCATTTTTTTAGGAACCCACCTCACATTTGAAGTCACTTTGAGGGGTCTATATGGCAGAAAATACCCAAAAGTGTCACCATTCTAAAAACTGCACCCCTCAAGGTACTCAAAACCACATTCAAGAAGTTTAATAACCCTTCAGGTGCTTCACAGGAGCTGAAGCAACGTGGAAGGAAAAAATTAATATTTAACTTTTTAGCCACAAAAATGATCTTTTACAAACTTTTTTTTATTTTCACAAGGGTAAAAGGAGAAAATGGGCAGATAAAGTTGTTGTGCAATTTCTCCTGAGTACGCCAATACCCCATATGTGGGGAAAACCACTGTTTGGGCACACGGCAGAGCTCGTAAGGGAAGGAGAACCGTTTGACTTTTTCAAACTAAAATTGGCTGGAATTGAGATTGGACGCCATGTCGTGTTTGGAGAGCCCCTGATATGCCTAAACAGTGGAAACCCCCCACAGTGACACCATTTTGGAAACTAGACCCCCTAAGGAACTTATCTAGATCTGTTGTGAGCACTTTGAACCCCAAAGTGTTTCACAAAAGTTTATAATGCCTGGGTGTGAAAAAAAAAAAAACAATTTTCCACAAAAATGATTTTTTAGTCCCAAATTTTTGATTTGAAATTGGACCCCAAAAGTTGTTGTCCCATTTGTCCTGAATACGCTGATACCCCATATGTGGGGGGGGGAAACTGTTTGGGCGCACGGCAGGGCTTGGAAAGGAAGCAGTAACGTTTTGGAATGCAAACATTGATGGGGGTCATGTTCCGTTTGTAGTGCCCCAGATGAGCCTAAACAGTGGAAACCCCCCACAAGTGACCCCATTTTTGAAGCTAGACCCCCTAAGGAACTTATCTAGATCTTTGGTGAGCACTTTGAACCCCAAGTGCTTCACACAAGTTTATAATGCCCGGGCATGAAAATAAAAAATCCAATTTTTTTTCCCACAAAAAATATCTCTTAGTCACTAATTTTTTATTTTCCCAAGGGTAACAGGAGAAATTTGACCACATAAGTTGTTGTCCAATTTGTCCTGAGTACGCTGATACCCCATATGTGGGGGGGAACCACTGTTTTGGTGCATGGCAGAGCTCGGAATGGAAGGAGCACCACTTGACTTTTTCCAACCAAAATTGGCTGGAATTGAGATTGGACGCCATGTTGCATTTGGAGAGTCCCTGCTATGCCTAAACAGTGGAAACCCCCCACAAGTGACCCCATTTGGGAAACTAGACCCCCTAAGGAACTTATCTAGATCTTTGGTGAGCAATTTGAACCCCCAAGTGCTTCACACAAGTTTATAACGTAGAGCCGTAAAATTAAAAAATCATATTTTTTCCACAAAATTGATCTTTTCACCCCAATTTTTATTTCCCAAGGGTAACAAGACTCCAAAAGTTATTGTGCAATTTGTCCTGAGTGCGCTGATACCCCATATGTGGGAGTAAACCACTGTTTGGGTGCATGGCAGAGTTTGGAAGGGAAGGAGCGATGTTTGACTTTTTCAACGCAGAATTGGCTGGATGCCATGTCGTGTTTGGAGAGCTCCTGATCTGCCTAAACAGTGGAAACCCCCCACAAATGACACCATTTTGGAAACTAGACCCCTCAAGTTTCAATTTGTCCTGAGTATGCTGATACCCAATATGTGGGAGTAAACTACTGTATGGGCGCACGTCGAGGCTCGGAAGGGAAGTAGTGACGTTTTGGATTGCAGACTTTGATGGAATGGTCTGGGGGAGTCATGTCGCATTTGGAGAGCCCCTGATGCGCCTAAACAGTGGAAACCCCCCACAAGTGACCCCATTTTGGAAAATAGACCCCACAAGGAACTTATCTAGATGTGTGGTGAGCACTTTGAACCCCGAAGTGCTTCACAGAAGTTTATAACGTACAGCCGTAAAAATAAAAAATCCTTTTTTTTTTTTTACAAAAATGATTTTTTTTCGCCCCCAATATTTTTTTTTCACAAGGGTAACAGGAGAAATTGGACCCCAAAAGTTGTTGTCCAATTTGTCCTGAGTACGCTGATGCCCAATATGTGGGAGTAAACTACTGTATGGGCGCACGTCGGGGCTCGGAAGGGAAGTAGTGACGTTTTGGATTGCAGACTTTGATGGAATGGTCTGGGGGAGTCATGTCGCATTTGGAGAGCCCCTGATGCGCCTAAACAGTGGAAACCCCCACAAGTGACCCCATTTTGGAAAATAGACCCCACAAGGAACTTATCTAGATGTGTGGTGAGCACTTTGAACCCCGAAGTGCTTCACAGAAGTTTATAACGTACAGCCGTAAAAATAAAAAATCCTTTTTTTTTTTACAAAAATGATTTTTTTTCGCCCCCAATATTTTTTTTTCACAAGAGTAACAGGAGAAATTGGACCCCAAAAGTTGTTGTCCAATTTGTCCTGAGTACGCTGATGCCCAATATGTGGGAGTAAACTACTGTATGGGCGCACGTCTGGGCTCGGAAGGGAAGTAGTGACGTTTTGGATTGCAGACTTTGATGGAATGGTCTGGGGGAGTCATGTCGCATTTGGAGAGCCCCTGATGCGCCTAAACAGTGGAAACCCCCCACAAGTGACCCCATTTTGGAAAATAGACCCCACAAGGAACTTATCTAGATGTGTGGTGAGCACTTTGAACCCCGAAGTGCTTCACAGAAGTTTATAACGTACAGCCGTAAAAATAAAAAATCCTTTTTTTTTTTACAAAAATGATTTTTTCGCCCCCAATATTTTATTTTCACAAGGGTAACAGGAGAAATTGGACCCCAAAAGTTGTTGTCCAATTTGACCTGAGTACGCTGATACCCAATATGTGGGAGTAAACTACTGTATGGGCGCACGTCGGGGCTCGGAAGGGAGGTAGTGACGTTTTGGATTGCAGACTTTGATGGAATGGTCTGGGGGCGTCATGTCGCATTTGGAGAGCCCCTGATGCGCCTAAACAGTGGAAACCCCCCACAAGTGACCCCATTTTGGAAAACAGACCCCACAAGGAACTTATCTAGAAGTGTGGTGAGCGCTATGAAGCCCCAAGTGCTTCACAGAAGTTTTATAACATACAGCCGTAAAAACAAAAAAATCATTTTTTTTTTACAAAAATGATTTTGTCGCCCCAGTTTTTTATTTTCCCAAGGGTAACAGGAGAAATAGGACAAATTGCACAATAACTCTTGTGGTCCAGAGTACGCTGATACCCCATATGCGGGAGTAAACTACTGTTTGGGCGCATGGCAGAGCTCAGAAGTGAAGGAGCACCGTTTGACTTTTTCAACGCAGAATTGGCTGGAATTAAGATCAGACGCCATGTCACATTTGGAGAGCCCCTGATGTGCCTAAACAGCAGAAACCCTCCAATTCTAACTCCAACCCTAACCCCAACACACCCCTAACCCTAGTCCCAACCCTAACCACAAACCTAACCCTAACACACCTCTAACCGTAATCCCAACCCTAATCCTAATCCTAACGTTAGCGCCAACCTTAACCCTAACTTTAGCCGCAACCCTAACCCTAACGGGAAAATGGAAATAAATACATTTTTTTAATTTTATTATTTTTCCCTAACTAAGGGGGTGATAAAGGGGGGTTTGATTTACTATTTATAGCGGGTTTTTATGATTGGCAGCTGTCACGCTAAAAGACGCTTTTTATTGCAAAAATTAGTTTTTTGCATCACCACATTTTGAGAGCTATAATTTTTGCATATTTTGGCCCACAGAGTCATGTGAGGTCTTATTTTTTGCGGGACGAGGTGACGTTTTTATTGGTATCATTTTTGAGCACGTGACATTTTTTGATCGCTTTTTATTTCGATTTTTGGGAGGTTAGAATGAACAAAAATCAGCAATTCATGAATTTCTTTTGGGGGAGGCGTTTGTACCGTTCCGCATGTGGTAAAATTGATAAAGCAGTTTTATTCTTCGGGTCAGTACGATTACGGAGATACCTCATTTATATCATTTTTTTATGTTTTGGCTCTTTTATAGAATGAAAACAATTTTATATAAAAAATTATTATTTTTGCATCGCTTTATTCTGCGAGCTATAACTTTTTTTTTTTTCACTGATGATGCTGTATGACGGCTCGTTTTTTGTGGGACAAGATGACGTTTTCAGCGGTACCATGTTTATTTATATCGGTCTTTTTGATCGCGTGTTATTCCACTTTTTGTTCAGCGGTATGATGATAAAGCATTGATTTTTTGCTTCGTTTTCTTTTACTTTTTTTAAGGGGTTCACTAAATGGGTTAACTAGTGGGACAGTTTTATAGGGGGGATCGTTACAGACGCAGCGATACCAAATATGTGTACTTTTATTGTTTTGTTTTTTTTATTTACAGGAAAGAATGAATTTATTGGGGAATATTTTTTTTTTTTTTATGATTTTTTTTACCACTTTTTATTTTTATTTTTTTTACTTTTTTACTTTGTCCCAGGGTGGGACATCACTGTATTTTATCAGATCGCTGGTGTGACAGTGTGCACAGCACTCTGTCACACCAGCGATCGCTCTGGCAGTGCTGCGGGCTTCTCAGTGCCTGCTCTCAGCAGGCACTGAGGAAGCCGCCTCCCTGCAGGACCCCGGCGCCATCTTGGATCCAGGGACCTGGAGGGAGGACGGACTCTCGGAACAGCGCGACACATCGCGCTGCTCTGAGGGTCTCAGGGGGGCGCGCAGGGAGCCCCCACCGTGCGCGATCCTCCCCTGTGCCCCGGGTACACCGCGATCATGTTTGATCGCGGTGTGCCAGGGGTTAATGTGCCGGGAGCGGTCCGTGACCGCTCCTGACACACAGTCACGGGTGTCAGCTGTGATAATCAGCTGACACCCGGCGGCGATCAGCTGCGCTCCCCCGGGAGCGCAGCTGATCGCCCATGACGTACTATTCCGTCCATGGGAATTAGGTCCAAGGTCACATGGACGGATTAGTACGTCTGATGGCAGAGAGGGGTTAAAGATTGTTAGGCCTAATATTGGGGTGCATCTGCGAGGCCCAATTAGCTAATCTAAATTTTTAGTGATAAAACTATGTACCAGTGGCAAATCAGAAGGCCAGATTTCCACTTAAAAATCATTAAACCTAATATTGGGGTGCAGCCACGAGATCCAATTAGCTAATCCAAATCGTTTGTGATCAAAGTGTGTTTCAGTGACAAATCAGAAGGCCAGAATTCCAATTAAAAATCATTAGGTCTAATATTGGGGTGCAGCCACAAGGCCCAATTAGCTAATCCAAATAGTTTGTGATAAAAATGTGTTTCAGAGACAAATCAGACTGCTAGATTTCTACTTAAAAATCATTAGGCTTGGGCGTGGCCTGAGCTTTGTGGATGTAGGCAGCAGGAGCTCTAAGCTCCCACATTGACATTCTAAAGCGACAAAAAAAGCCTGGGTTTATCATATCACCCTTTTGGACTCTATTTCATCCATAAACCTGTGGAGCTTAATTTGGGACCAAAATCAAGACTCTGGTCCAAAGAGGACTGAAGAAATAACTTTGGGCAACTTTGGGCAGCAATCTGCAGGAGAAGCAGAGGATGAGGCGGAGGGATATCACTCCCATACATTTGCTCTCTCCTACTTTGATACCCAGGGCAGCAGCAAATTTACTTTTGAGCAGCTGAGTGGAGGTCTGTGGGGATCAAAAAGTTTATCTAGACCCTTCAGAGTGTGGCACATTAAAGATACCAGCAGTGGTTGCCAGCAAATACCCCCTCATAAGCAGAGGACGCGGAAGGATCTCCTTATCAATACTCCCCACCAACTAGGAATTGTGAAGGGCATCCTCTATTTGCCTCAAAAAGACTGAGACAGGCTCTACTAACATCCGGGGACCTCCTGAAGTTGACAGAGGTAAGGCACATCTGTGTCCTGTGGGTTATTACCAGGGAGTAAGTAGCACTCAGAGCTGCATATAGAAGCAAAGGGGAAGTAGTTCCGGCTGCCTCTGCCTGCCACTAGCAGAGACTCACTGTTACTGGGAGAGACTTTACCTGTATGGGAAGTTACTGGAGCCTAAAACCTAATAATAACATTTCAAAGACCGGACATTTGTTAAATCTGAGAGAGTGAATAACTCTGAAATTTTCCCTGGAACATTTCAATTATTATATTGGAGTCATAGTCTCAAGGGTGAAAAAGTAGTGCAGGGAAGCATGTGAAACCCTGCTGCTACTGTAGCTGATTTGATGCAAGATATACTATGCCTGGATTAACCCATTCAGGATCCCTGCAACTTTTTATCCATAAGACCTTTGTCTAGTTACATTTCAAGAGAACGTATCACACCTGAGCAGACTCTCAAGATCTTCTAGGATTTTCTTCTACATAAAAGAACTGTGCTGATCGGAGCCAATTGCTATACTCCGGATCAATAACAATACATTTGACTACCAGGAATCCTAGACACCATCACTCAAAGTCATTGTTTGTTTGTTTTTTATTTGTGTTTTTATTTTTTTTTTTAATTTTCATTATTATTATTCTCCCGCTCCACATATAATTATTGTCTGGTCAATTTGATTTGGGGTGGGCCTGTGGTTTGGTGGTTTTGGTTATTTATATCAATATATGCAATTGCTATAGGCGGATTCAATCAAGCGTTGACTATTTGAGACCTGAGACCTGGGTAGAGGTGCTGTTGGGCTACAGTGTGATATAACGCTCGAGACTGTCCTGACCTAAGTTTAGGTCTTGGGAAATTTTTGACATTTAAAGTTTTGTGTTTGAATTATTCAGGTGTGGGCCCTGAGATTTCTAGTTTAAGATGAGGTCTGCTAGGGGTAGGGCCAACAGCAGTTTGTCCAGGACTGGTAGGTCCTCTCTAGGGAAATTCTCAAAATCCTATGAAGACTTCCCTAATTTGTTTAGCCCCCTAAAGTCCAGATCACCTTTAAAAAGAGATTTTACAAAAACTTTGTTTAAAAAACTCTCACTTGATCTATCAGATTTAGAAGTAAAGATAGATCGCATCCATCGTCTTCCGCGCCCCAAAGGAATTCCGCAGGAGAAGTCTAGAGATACCATTTTGAGAGTCCATTTCTTTGAAACCAAAGAAAAAATACTAAAAAGTCTGAGAGAAAGAGGCTCCCCTCCAGAGCCATATAAGAGACATCAAAATCTTCTCAGACTTCTCCAAGGAAACAATGGACGCCAGGAGGTCCTTTAGGGACATTACTTTCAAACTTAGGGAATTGAGAGTTTCTTACAGATGGGGCTTCCCCACTAAGCTTTTAGTTTGGTATAGTAACAAAAATTACCCTATCAGTTCACCTCAAGAGGGCCATAGGTTCATAAAGTTTCTTATGGATGAACCCGACTTCAAAGATAGGGATTAAATTGTATTAACAAATCCACGTTTCAATTGCTAAATACTTGATTGTTAATGGTTATTATAACCCTTCACATACAAGATGTCTTTGTGGGATCTATGCCACAATTTATTTTTTCCCCTAACTAAGGTGAACCACCACTCGGTTTGGTGTCCTCCAGGAGAACTCTTTAAGGTTTATATAAATTGTTTCAGTTTATTTGCTTTTTCTTCCTGTTATTTGCTGTTTCTTTTTATACTTACATTATAAATGAAAGTTTTGTCATACAATGTTAGAGGCCTTAACAGCCCAAACAAGTGGTTTACTCTCTGGAAAGAGATTGTTCGTACCCATGCCGAACTTGTATGCTTGCAAGAGGTCAAACTTGCTATTGATCGTCAACCAGTCTTCTGTCATAGGAACTTTCCTCATGTTTTTAAGTCATTGAATGAAAAGAAGAAAGCGGGGGTCATTACGTTGGTAAGTAGCACCGTCCCATTCCAGTTTGTTGAGGAAATAATTGATCCCCAAGGTAGATTCCACATACTGGTATGCCGGCTCCAGAATAGACCTTGCACAATAGTGAATATCTATGCCCCAAATAAAAGTCATATTCGATTCCTAAACAAATTGCCAAATAAAATTGACAAGGTTAAGACTGGCGACCTTGTCTTATTGGGGTACTTTAATATTGTCCCAGACAGTTATCTAGATTTGTCCTCCTCTGTACACCATAAAGTCCCAGCCCTAAAAAACTGGTTAGTCCAGAACGAATTCTATGATGTCTTTCGCTGTTTGAACACGTCATCTCGTGAATACTCTCATTTCTCGGACGTCCATAAAACGGCCTCCAGAATTTATCTTGTACTCACCAATATATTCACCTTAACTAAATTCAAAAGCATTAAATTTTTAAAGAAATCCATATCGGACCACACCCCTGTCCTTACTGAATTTTTGCTGGGCCCCCCCTCCAAAAGTTCGTTTCTGTGGAAAAATAATCCTATCCTTTACACAATCCTCGAGTTTAAACAAGAAATAGAGACCTTAATTTCAAATTATTTCAAAGTAAATATATCTAATGAGGTCGATTCTTTTACTTTATGGAATGCCCATAAAGCTGTACTTAGTTCGGGACTCATACAAATCTATTCCAGAAACAAAAAGAGAAATAGGGAAAAGATTATCAACTTACAAAACCAAATAAGGCAAAAAAGAGGAGCAACAGATTAACCTAACAGCTCCATCCTCATCCATCCAAGCAGAGATTCTGAAACTCAGGCAGAACTTAAGATCAGAAATATACAAGGAATAAGATGGGGTCATTAAAGCCTCAAAGTATAAGGTATACACCTCGGTGAACAAGCCTGTGAAATATATGATGTCCAAACTTAAAAGAGAGAGTGTTAGGGTTCGAGTTCCCGCTGCTGCACAAGGGGTGTCTCAAACCAGTCCCGCTGCGGTCTCCCATTCATCTCCATCTGCAGTGGAGCCTGCTCAGCTTAGACGTCAGTCCCAGTGTCTTGCGCAGTCTAACAGTGTGCAGAGGATTACTGCTGCTCCTCCAGGCTCTGCTATTGTGGCCAGTACTGGTTAGCGGCGAGCAGACGTCTTTAGGACAAAGTCCTTGTTTTTCCCTTCGGAGCATGCCCAGAGTGAGATCTCTCATTGGAGATCAGGGGTCACATGCTCAGGTACTGCAGCAGCTCCTATTGGTTTGGCAGGAAGGTCCTGTGACTACTGGTGTTCTGGAACAAGTTTCATTGGTCCTTGTTTCTGGCAGGTCCTGTAGTTGTTACTATAAAAGGGTAGCATGGCTGGGCCGCCATGCGCTAGTATCAATTGTCATATGCTTTGCGCCAGTGTGGTCATGCGTGTGTGTGGTTAGGACCCGGCTGAAATAAGCCCCTAGAATACCGACTTAATCGGTGAGGAGTTTGGTATGCTAGCTGGTCAGGGTCGGTGTCCTAGATGCCCTAGATTACCGGCATAACCGGTGAGGAGTTTGATTGCCGTATTCAGGGCCTGGCGTTCAGACGCCATAGATTGCGGGTGTCTCTCGCGAGGACATTAGCGCATGATCACGTTCTATGTTCGCTTAGCAGTCAACTGTGTACCTGGGTGCCTGACAGGACACAGACGTTTGTCTCAGCGGCTCTGTGATGTAACAGGGTTCGCTTTCAATGCTAGACAGCGCCCTAGCGTGTTTATTTTGCGACTCAGTGGTGTTAAGTGAGTTCGCACACATCGCCATATAGCGCTGCGGCACTCCTTCTAGCGGCTCTGTGGAATAACAGAGTTCGCACATATTGCCACAGCGCGTTACGGCATTTATTTTGGCGACTCTGCGGGATAACAGAGTTCGCTTCTTGCGCCATTTCACTAGCAGCAGGCTCCGCCTGAACGGTGGACCCAGGCTGCGAACGCACCTCTCCACATCATATATTTGGTGCGTTCCGCAGACCCTAACAGAGAGTTAATAGAAGGATTTCTAAAATTGTCTCCCCCTCGGGTGAAGCCAAGACCCATCCCAGGGACATAGTCGAATCGTTTGCTGAATTTTTTGGGAAGCTCTATAACCTGAAGGATGATCCTTCAACTCCTATAGTAAACTCAAATCTGATAGATGCTTACTTGGAAGGTATTAACCTCCCAAAGGTTAGCAGCAGTGACTTGGACTATATAAATGGCCCCTTTTCAGAGAAGGAGATAACTGCTGTAATTAACAAACTGCAAAATCAAAAGACCCCTGGGACGGACGGCTTTTCAGGGGAATACTACAAGTCTTTTTCAAAATTTTAGCCCCACATTTGGCCTCTGTTTTTGATCTGGCATCCTCTCGGGGTTCATTCCCAAATGAGATGCTGGAAGCTACGATTATTATGATTCCAAAGGCGGGGGGAACCCCGAGAGGAAACAGAACTACAGACCAATTTCGCTTATCAATAGCGACATTAAAATTTACTCTAAGATACTGGCTGAGGGTTTGAAAAATATTTTACCAAATTTGTTGAATAGCGACCAGATTGGTTTCACGACAGGCATGCAAGCGTCAGATGGGACCAGAAGGGTAATTAACCTGATGAACCTAGTTAACCCCTCTCTGACATCAGACGTACTATCCCGTCCATGAAACCAGTGCCAATCTGACCATGGACGGGATAGTACGTCATAGGTGATCAGCTGCGCTCCCGGGGGGAGCGCAGCTAATCGCCGCAGGGTGTCAGCTGATTATCACAGCTGACACCCGGGACTGTGTGTCAGGAGCGGTCACGGACCGCTCCTGGAACATTAACCCCTGGCACACCGTGATCAAACATGATTGCGGTGTACCAGGGGCACAGGGGAGCATCGCGCATGGAGGGGGCTCCCTGCACGCTCCCCTGAGACCCTCAGAACAGCGCGATGTGATCGCGCTGTTCTGAGGCCTTCCTCCCTCCAAGGACCCGGATCCAAGATGGCGCCAGGTCCTGCAGGGACGCGGCTTCCTCAGTGCCTGCTGAGAGCAGGCACTGAGAAGCCTGCAGCAGTGCCAGAGCAATCGCTGGTGTGACAGAGTGCTGTGCACACTGTCACACCAGCGATCTGACATTTTACAGTGATGTCCCACAAAGTAAAAAAGTGAAAAAAATAAACATGTTTTAAAAAAAATTCCAAAATAAATAAAAAAAAAATATTCCCCAAAAATTAATTTTTTCCTGTAAATAAAAAAAACAAAACAATAAAAGTACACATATTTGGTATCGCCGCGTCCGTAACGACCCCCCTATAAAACTGTCCCACTAGTTAACACCTTTAGTGAACCCCTTAAAAAAAAAAACAAAGCAAAAAATCAATGCTTTATCATCATACCGCCGAACAAAAAGTGGAATAACACGCAATCAAAAAGATCAATATAAATAAACATGGTACCGCTGAAAACGTCATCTTGTCCCGCAAAAAACGAGCTGCCATAAAGCATCAATAGCGAAAAAATAAAAAAGTTATAGCTCGCAGAATAAAGCGATGCAAAAATAATTATTTTTTATATAAAATTGTTTTTATTCTATAAAAGCACCAAAACATAAAAAAAATGATATAAATGAGGTATCGCCGTAATCGTACTGACCCGAAGAATAAAACTGCTTTATCAATTTTACCACACGTGGAACGGTATAAACGCCTCCCCAAAAGAAATTCATGAATTGCTGATTTTTGTTCATTCTAACCTCCCAAAAATCAAAATAAAAAGCGATCAAAAATGTCACGTGCTCAAAAATGGTACCAATAAAAACGTCAACTTGTACCGCAAAAAATAAGACCTCACATGACTCTGTGGGCCAAAATGTGCAAAAATAATAGCTCTCAAAATGTGGTGATGCAAAAACTATTTTTTGCAATAAAAAGCGTCTTTTAGCGTGACAGCTGCCAATCATAAAAACCCGCTATAAATAGTAAATCAAACCCCCTTTATCACCTCCTTAGTTAGGGAAAATAATAAAATTAAAAAAATGTATTTATTTCCATTTTCCCATTAGGGTTAGGGTTAGGGTTGCGGCTAAAGTTAGGGTTAGGGTTGGCGCTAAAGTTAGGGTTAGGGTTGGGATTAGGGTTAGGGGTGTGTTAGGGTTAGGTTTGTGGTTAGGGTTGGGACTAGGGTTAGGGGTGTGTTGGTGTTAGGGTTGGAGTTAGAATTGGGGGGTTTCCGCTGTTTAGGCACATCAAAGGCTCTTCAAATGTGACATGGCGTCTGATCTCAATTCCAGCCAATTCTGCGTTGAAAAAGTCAAACGGTGCTCCTTCACTTCTGAGCTCTGCCATGCGCCCAAACAGTAGTTTACCCCCACGTATGGGGTATCAGCGTACTCTGGACCCCAAGAGTTATTGTGCAATTTGTCCTATTTCTTCTGTTACCCTTGGGAAAATAACAAACTTGGGGCGAAAATATCATTTTTGTAAAAAAAAAATGATTTTTTTTGTTTTTACGGCTGTACGTTATAAACTTCTGTAAAGCACTTGGGGCTTCATAGCGCTCACCACACATCTAGATAAGTTCCTTGTGGGGTCTATTTTCCAAAATAGGGTCACTTGTGGGGGGTTTCCACTGTTTAGGCGCATCAGGGGCTCTCCAAATGCGACATGACGCCCCAGACCATTCCATCAAAGTCTGCAATCCAAAACGTCACTACTTCCCTTACGAGCTCCAACGTGTGCCCATACAGTAGTTTTCTCCCACATACTGGGTATCAGCATGCTCAGGACAAATTGGACAACAACTTTTGGGGTCCAATTTCTCCTGTTACCCTTGTGAAAATAAAATATTGGGGGTAAAAAAATAATTTTTGTAAAAAAAAAAAAAAAGATTTTTTATTTTACGGCTGTACGTTATAAACTTCTGTGAAGCACTTCGGGGTTCAAAGTGCTCACCACACATCTAGATAAGTTTCTTGAGGGGTCTAGTTTCCAAAATGGTGTCATTTGTCGGGGGTTTCCACTATTTAGGCAGATCAGGAGCTCTCCAAACACGACATGGCATCCAGCCAATTCTGCTTTGAAAAAGTCAAACGGCGCTCCTTCCCTTCCAAACTCTGCCATGCACCCAAACAGTGGTTTACCCCCACATATGGGGTATCAGCATACTCAGGACAAATTGCACAATACCTTTTGGAGTCTTGTTACCCTTGGGAAAATAAAAATTGGGGTGAAAAGATCATTTTTGTGGAAAAAATATGATTTTTTAATTTTACGGCTCTACGTTATAAACTTGTGTGGAGCACTTGGGGGTTCAAATTGCTCACCAAAGATCTAGATAAGTTCCTTAGGGGGTATAGTTTCCCAAATGGGGTCACTTCTGGGGGGTTTCCACTGTTTAGGCACATCAGGGGCTCTCCAAATGCAACATGGCGTCCAATCTCAATTCCAGCCAATTTTGGTTGGAAAAAGTCAAATGGTGCTCCATCCATTCCGAGCTCTGCCGTGTGCCCAAACAGTGGTTCCCCCCCACATATGGGGTATCAGCGTACTCAGGACAAATTGGACAACAACTTTTATGGTCCAATTTCTCCTGTTACCCATGGGAAAATAAAAAATTAGTGACTAAAAGATAATTTGTTTGAGAAAAAAATAGGATTTTTTATTTTCATGCCGGGCATTATAAACTTGTGTGAAGCACTTGGAAATATGATTTTTTAATTTTACGGCTCTACGTTATAAACTTGTGTGGAGCACTTGGGGGTTCAAATTGCTCACCAAAGATCTAGATAAGTTCCTTAAGGGGTCTAGTTTTCAAAATGGGGTCACTTGTGGGGGGTTTCCACTGTTTAGGCTCATCTGGGGCACTGCAAACTGAACATGACCCCCATCAACGTCTGCATTCCAAAACGTTACCACTTCCTTTCCAAGCCCTGCCATGCGCCCAAACAGTTTCCCCCCCCCACATATGGGGTATCAGGGTACTCAGGACAAATTGGACAACAACTTTTGGGGTCCAATTTCCTTGGGAAAAATCAAAAATTTGGGACTAAAAATCATTTTTGTGGAAAATTTTTTTTTTTTTTTTTTCACACCCAGGCATTATAAACTTTTGTGAAACACTTGGGGGTTCAAAGTGCTCACAACAGATCTAGATAAGTTCTTTAGGGGGTCTAGTTTCCAAAATGGTGTCACTTGTGGGGGGTTTCCACTGTTTAGGATCATCAGGGGCTCTCCAAACGCAACATGGCGTCCAATCTCAATTCCAGCCAATTTTAGTTTGAAAAAGTCAAACGGCGCTCCTTCCCTTACGAGCTCTGCCGTGTGCCCAAACAGTGGTTTTCCCCCACATATGGGGTATTGGCGTACTCAGGAGAAATTGTACAACAACTTTATCTGTCCATTTTCTCCTTTTACCCTTGTGAAAATAAAAAAAAGTTTGTAAAAGATCATTTTTGTGGCTAAAAAGTTAAAAATTCATTTTTTCCTTCCTCGTTGCTTCAGCTCCTGTGAAGCACCTGAAGGGTTAATACAATTCTTGAATGTGGTTTTGAGTACCTTTAGGGGTGTAGTTTTTCGAATGGTGTCACTTTTGGGTATTTTCTGCTATATAGACCCCTCAAAGTGACTTCAAATATGAGGTGGTCCCTAAAAAAAATGGCTTTGTAAATTTTGTTGTAAAAATTAGAAATCGCTGGTCAACTTTTAACCCTTATAATTTCCTAACAAAAAAAAATTTTGCTTCCAAAATTGTGCTGATGTAAAGTAGACATGTGGGAAATGTTATTTCTTAACTATTTTGTGTGACATATTTCTCTGTTTTAAGGGAATAAAAATTCAAAGTTTGAAAATTGCAAAATTTTCGCCATATTTGCATTTTTTTCAAAAATAAACGCAAGTTATATCGAAGAAATTTTACCACTGACGTGAAGTACAATATGTCACTAGAAAACATTCTCAGAATCGCGAAGATCCATTGAAGCATTCCAGAGTTATAACCTCATAAAGAGACAATGGTCAGAATTGTAAAAATTGGCCCGGTCATTAACGTGCAAACCACCCTTGGGGGTGAAGGGGTTAAGACTTCAGGACATCAATCGGCATTTCTGGCACTGGACGCCGAGAAAGCCTTTGACAGGTTAAACTGGTAATATTTGAAAATAACTCTTTCCAGATTTGGCTTTGATGAAAAATTCCTATCAACGGTTTTCGCGCTTTACTCGGGTCCCAGTGTCAGAATTTACACTAACAACTTTTTGTCTAATCCGTTTTGTATTACCAATGGAACAAGACAGGGGTGTCCCTTATCTCCTCTGTTGTTTGTTCTCGCCATCGAGCCTCTGGCCGAAAAAATCAGACTTAAAGAAGGGATCAGAGGTTTTAAACTCTCTTCTCGTCATTATAAGCTGGGCCTTTTTGCTGACGATTTGTTTCTTACACTGTCCGATCCTATAAACTCTATTAAGGCTCTCTCAAGAGATTTGGAAGAATTTTCCAAAGCCTCTTACTTTAAGATAAATACGCATAAATCTAAATTTATTACTTTTAACATGAATAAAGCTGAAATTGACGAGTTGAGAGGACAAACTGAGTCTGCTTGGGAAGAAAAGGAAATAATCTATTTGGGTATCAAAATAGCAGGATCGATTCAAGCTACAATTAGAGCTAACTTAGAGAATATTATCGAAATGATTGCAACTGATCTATCTTTCTTTGCACAATTGGGCCTCTCTATTTTCAGGAGGACACTATCGGTTAAATCTTTTGTTTTACCTAAAATATTATATGTTTTTAGGACTTTACCAGTAATCCTCCCATTTAGGACTCTTCGCAAAATTCAGGGAATGATACTCTCTTTTGTGTGGAATGGCAAGAAAGCTAGAATCTCAGCTGACTTGCTATACAAACATAAAAATCATGGAGGTGCCGGTCTTCCAAATATTCATGCATACTATCTGGCCTCGTTGATTAAACAGAGCTGGTATTGGTTTGCTGATAGCGACCCACATCCAGCTTGGCTTCACCTAGAGAGGGACACTAGCGGGTTAAACTCGGTCCGAAAACTTTTTTTTTTGTTTTCTTTTTCACAAATCACGAAAAGACTCACCACATCCCATTTTTCAGTCATTAATCTCTGCCTGGAGGGTGCTTGTTAAGCCACATAAAAATGTTAAAAAATTGGTATACATTCCAAACCTACCCCTTTCCCTTTTGGCCATAATACTTGATTTCCCTATCCCTGAAACATGGACAAAGTCAGGAATTAAAAAGGTGGGAGACATTTTTATCGGGGGTAAATTCCTAACTTTCAGTGAGATTAAAACCAAATATTGGTTGCCTTCCTCCGAGATAATTCTCTTTACCACGTTGAAGGATTGCATCATGGAAATAATATCTGGAAAATCTTGGAATTATGAAACTCTTTCATCACTTTTGTGCAATGTTAAAAACAAGCATATCTGGAGTCTAAGCAACTTGTATAGGCTTATAGCTGGGGATCCTAGTGGCACAAAAAACGTTTACATGAAAAGGTGGGAGTCTGATTTAGGAGAAGACTTTCGGACTGAGCAATGGGACGGTGCTATTAAAAATACCTATAGATCTAATATTTCAATGGCCCTCCATGAATGCCACTTCAAAGTGATGTCTAGATGGTATTATACCCCGATTAGGTTGTCGCACATTAATTCGGAACATTCCCATTTGTGTTGGAGAGACTGCGGCCAACAGGGAAACCTCTATCATATTTTTTGGGGCTGTCCAAAAATTAAAGACCTTTGGTTTCAAGTCTCCCAACACATTGACCTCCTCACCCAAAATGTTCAAATTACTCCTGGCTTCTGTCATTAGACATGGAACAATTTGACCCCTCAATTAGATATGTTATTATACATATTTTCTTGGTGGTCAAGATTACCTTGGCGCAATGGTGGAAAAAAAACGGAGGTACCTAAATTTGCAGATATCTTAGATAGGATTTGTCTACACAGTGACCTGGAATGGAGATTTGCGGTTGTTAATAATAGTATTCATAAGTACTCAAAAAAATGGGAGATCTAGAACAGCAAATTTTACGCTAAACAAACATGTTGAAACTTGTCTCTATGCTAATTGCTGTTTTAATTGATGCGTATTTAAAAGATGTATCTCTTTCTGAGGAGTTCCTCATAAGATGGTCTGACGAATGCTATTGTACTGTATTGTTTTGTTATTATATTTTTTTTACATCCTCTTCAAACAATGTTTAGTAATGTTTGAGGGTTCTCTAATTTTATTGTTCCCTTTACCTATGTAAGTTATACCCTACTTACCCCTTTTCCATTCTGTTACCCTTCCGGTCTTAATACTAAATTAATAAAAATATTTAAAAGAAAAATCATTAGGCTTATTACTAAGGTGATGTTTAAGTCGCTAGAAGAAAGCCAAATGACCCTGATCAAAGTTCACATACCCCATTTCTTAATACCGTGTATTGCCCCCTCTAACATCAATAATAGCTTGAAGTCTTTTGTGGTAGTTGTGGATGAGGTTCTTTATTTTTCTCAGATGGTAAAGCTGCCCACTCTTCTTGTCAAAAAGCCTCCAGTTCCTGTAGATCTTGGGCTGTCTAACATGAACTTTACACTTGAGATCTCCCCAGAGTGGCTCAATGATATTGAGGTCAGGAGACTGAGATGGCCTTTCCAGTACTTTCATTTTGTTCTGCTGTAGCCAATGACTGGTCGACTTGGTCTTGTGTTTTGGATCATTGTCATGTTGGAGCGTCCAGGTACGTCCCATGCGCAGCTTCCGAGCTAATGATTGCAAATTTGCCTCCAGTCTTTTGCTGATAACGCTCTGCATTCACATTTTCTCATCTCTACAAACAAGGGTGGGTGTTGTGTTTCGGTAGCTGAGAAGGACAGGAATAACAGCAGGGCAGCCGAACACCTGAGATGTTGGTAACTGATGGGTTGCATATTCCTAAACTAACGACCCAACTAGAGGTAGCCGTGGAGCGTTCCTACGTTGATCCTAGACGCCTCATCACAGCCTGAGAGATAACTACACCTAAAGGCAGAAAGATGAAAGCTATCTGCTCCGGAGCAGATCCCCAAAGAAAATAGGAAGCCCCCAAACATATAATAGCAGTTAGACAAGATGAAAATACAAACATAGGCAGAAAATAGACTGAGCAAACGCTGGGGCCACAAGCTGACTAAATAGGATAGGACAGGAGAGATTACTTTCTGCAACCCAGAAAACCCTACAAAAATCCAACAATTCTGATTACAAAAATACTGCGATCACACGATCTTGCCTCCCACTAAATCAGATCTCAGTGTGAACAAAAACCAAGCCGCAGCCGCTGAAAAAACAGGAAAAAGCAAATGAGCAAATAACAGTGGCTGCAGAAAAACTGTGAGGAGCTCAGGCCCCAGGAGGGGACCTGGCTGACTTCCACAAAAGTGCAGAAAACAATGCAAAAAGCAAGCACAAAAAGAAAAGCAAAAAATATCTTATCTGAAAGCAGGAGATGCAGGCAGGACTCCAGCAAACTTCAAAATGAACCAGGAACCACAATTGAGACAAGAACAATTGATCACCGGCAACCATCATGGGAGGGAACCTCCCTTATATTAGACCAGTCCGTGATTCCAGATTGCCACTCCTCGCTGAAAGGTTCAGTACTGTCTGTAACCACCAGAGGGAGCCTCTGCTCAGAAACCATCTCTAGCACATTCATAACAGGTGGGGCTTCCTTTTTCTTTGAGTTTGGCACTGATATAGCTTTCCATAGTCTTGAGGTTCCCAGTTTGGCCTCAGTCCTGCTCTGTACTTAGGGCCCCGTCTCACATAGCGAGATCGCTAGCAAGATCACTGCTGAGTCACAAATTTTGTGACGCAACAGCGATCTCAGAAGCAATCTCGCCAAGTTTGACATGCAGCGACGATCAGCCTGCTGGGTATCGCTGATCGTCGCTGAATATCCTGGACTTTTCTTTGATTGCTGGTCTCCCGCTGGCCAGCACGCATCGCTGCGTGTGACAGGCCGGAGACCAGCGACCAGCGAGCTGAAGCTGGTAACCAAGGTAAACATCGGGCTTCCAGGCGCCAGGCGGCGCCTGGAAACCCGATGTGTACGTTAGATACCAGCGCGCTGGTGCAAGGGAGCTGGAAACCAAGGTACACAGCGGGTTACTAAACGCCGCCCCGCGCCTAGAAACCCGATGTGTACTTGATTACCAGCTCCCTGCACCAGCGCGCTGGTATGCCGGTAACTAAGCGACGTGTGTCGCTTGTTACCGGCGTACTTGCTGTCCTGATCGCTGCTGAGATCTGCCTCTTTGGCAGCTCAGCAGCGATCATGTAGCGACTCAGCAGCGATCCTGACAAGTTCATATCGTTGTCGGGATCGCTGGTGAGTCGCTATGTGAGACGGAGCCCTTATTCACATTGAGATAATTTTTGACACATGGTAAGATTTAATATTAGCGACAGTATAGGACTGACCCGATTTAGTAACACCCTGATTGATGGCGTTTATGGGGTTTTTTTTTATCAAAAACAGTGCTTACTAAGTACTAAATATCACTCATATCACTTATGTGTACTATTATGTTTTACTTACTTCCAACAGGGTATTTGCTCATTTTTTTTCCATCTTAGGCTTTGTCTATTTAATGACCAGTGTGAACATGCTCCTATGTGTGGCATGCATACCAGTTTATGCTCTGGCTTATTTTTCAATTTTTGTTTATGTTTTGTACTCAGTGCAAGCAAGGGTGTGAGCTGCCTTTCTTTTTGCTGGGCATTGCATTTATATAGCTTCCCATGGCTGAGTGTCCAGAGTGGGGCCTTGGTCCTGCTCTGCCCTTATTCATATTGAAGCAATTTTTAATACATGGAAAGGTTTTAATATTAGAGACAGTATAGGACCATCCCAATTTGGGTACACCTTGAGGTGGTGCCATGACTTTCACTTTTTTAAAATCAAAAACACTATTTACTAAGAATCCTATATCATTTATATGTACTGTTATGTTTTATTTAATTAAAGCAGGATATTTGATCATTTTGTTTCAATTTTAGGTTTTGTCTGTTTAATGGCCAATGTGAACTGCTCCTATACATTGCATGCATGACAACTGATATTCTAGCTAATTTTTGGGGATTTTACCATTTCATCCATGTGGAGACTGAAGGACAATTGTATGACAGGCTCACATCACATAACTGGGGAGCAGAGTGCTCAGTCGTTTGGTAGCAGGTATGTATGCATGTTTGATGCTTGTATAAGGAGCACAATGGGGACTAGGGGGTTGTGTGCGGGGCTCTGAGTGGTCATCACACTGTGCTTGGGGAAAATACGGAGGCATCATACTATGCGTGGGGCTGTGGGTGTATCATACTGTTTGCGAACATCATTCTTTGTGTTGCAGCCACTATGTGCCATACTGTGTTGTGGGAATCATACTGTGTTGGCGGGCTATAGGAGAAACATACTGCATTGTTGGCATCATACTGTGTGGTATGCTGTAGATGTATAATTCTGAGTGTGAGAGCATTATACTGTATGAAGGGCTTCATTGAGCATTTTGCATGCATGGCAGGTGCTGTGATGGCCATGAAAGCAGTATTTTACTGTATGGAAACTCTAAAAAGTTTCACTAGCAATATTGTGTGGGCACATAAAGGAATGGGCAATGTTAGAGAAATGGCTTAGTGTAAAATAAAAATTGCTGGTATTTGTTCCTCTTTCCTAACTTTCAAAATTGGGTGATATGCTTGTAGTATACAATCCATTTTGAAGGTACCAGAAATTTCAACAAAAAAAGATTAAATCATTTGGTTAGTGGTATCTCAGATTGGCTAGAAATTTTACACCATGTTGTGCCTAGAAAAACTTGAAGTGACTAATATTGTTCACATATTTGAAGACTCAGAGAGAGCTTTCACACCATTGTGACAAAACTTTTATGTGCATTTATTTATAATGTTTACATAGTATATTAATCAGTAGCATTCCCCTAACCAATGCTTTTATAATTTCTGGAAAAGATGGTCATCCAGAAAGAGTTTACTAGATATTTTGGATAAAAAAACTCATAACAAAATAATATTTTTCTATGTGAATAAGGTTTATCTTTTCTTCTGGATGCTCTCCAAGAGTCACAATGGTTGTAAGCATTTTATCTGAATCAATGTTTTTTAGAAGTTTTCTGTAATACTTACCAGTCAATGGAATCTTATAATTATAAATGTGATTACTATTGGAATGACACATTCCTGTATGTGCAAGAAATCATTGTATCATTGGTAGGGAGAGGGGAGTAATCCATTGCCAAACAACACTGCCATTGACCAATTTCCAGTAAAGAGAATCTGACAACCCTAAATTTTGATACATGTCATACCTGCCAACTTTTTAAGACGGGAAAGAGGGACAAATTTTAGGCCACGCCCGACCACACCCATTTCACAACTAGTCACACCCGTGTCCATGCCCCAACCACACCCATTTAGCACTGGTGATCACACTGACTGGTACTGAGTAAAAGAAAGAAAGAAAGAACAGAGAGAGAAAAAAGAAAACAGAGAGAAAGAAAGGAGAGAGAGAAAGAAAGAACAGAGAGAGAAAGAAAGAGGGGATAGCAAGGAAGAACAGAGAGAGAGGAGAGAGAGAAAGAAAGAAACAAAGAAAGGGGAAAGAAAGAACAGAGAGAGAGAAAAAAAAGAAAGAGGGGAAAGAAAGAACAGAGGAGGAGAAAGAAAGAGGGGAAAAAAGAACAGAGAGGGAGGGAGAAAGAAAGAGGGGAAAGAAAGAACAGTGAAAGAAAGAAATAAAGACAGGAAAGAAAGAACAGGAAAGAAAGAAAGAACAGAGAGAGAAAGAAATAAGGGAAAGAAAGAAAGAACAGAGAGGGAGGGAGAAAGAAAGAGGGGAAAGAAAGAACAGAGAGAGAAAGAAAGAAAGACGGGAAAGAAAGAACAGAGAGAGAAAGAAAGAAAGATGGGAAAGAAAGAACAGAGAGAAAGAAAGAAACAACAGAGAGAAAGAGGGGACAGAAAAAAGAACAGAGAGAGAAAAAAAAGAGGGGAAAGAAAGAACAGAGAGGGAGAGAGAAAGAAAGAGGGGAAAGAAAGAACAGAGAGAGAAAGAAAGACAGAGGGGGAAAGAAAGAACAGAGAAAGAAAGAAAGAAAGGGGAAAGAAAGAACAGAGAGAAAGAAAGAAAAAGAACAGAGAGAAAGAAAGATGGCAAAGAAAGAAAGATGGGAAAGAAAGGAGAGAAAGAAAGAAAGAACAGAGAGAGAGAAAGAAACAGAGAGAGAAAGAAATAAAGATTCTATAAAGATACTATAGCAGCCCGGCTCCCATTGTAGTGCTCACCTGAGCCTCCCGGTGCAGTACATATCATGATCCCGCTGTCCGTGCTGTCGGTGGAGGACACAGTGATGATCTGAAGCATTCCCTGAAGTGCATCCATGGTTCCGTCACAATCTCCTCCTGAAAATACCTAATTTCCGGTCATCTTCCAGCACGTCACTTCTGGTGGAACATCACGTGCAAGTTTTAAAGTGCTCCTCGGGGCTCCGGCATGTACTCCTGTGTCCACGGCAAAAGCTCCCAGACGGTACAGCGGGACAGACTCTTAAAATCGGGAGTGTCCCGCTGAATTCGGGACGGTTGGGAGGTATGAATGCTCCCCACCATACACGGCTCTGCACACCTCATACACACATGGATCCGCTTTGTATGCCTTGTACACACACAGCTCCACTCCGTCCACCTCTCACACGCAAGGCTCCACTCAGTATACACATGGTTCCACCCGTACACCTTGTACACACGCAGCCACGCTTTGTACACCTTGTACACACAAGACTCCAGTCTGTAAATCTTGTACACATGTGGCTTTGCAGCATACACCTCGTACACACGCGGCTCTGCTCTGTACACCTCGTACACGTGCGGCTCTGCTACATACACACAAGGCTCCACTCCGTACACACACAGCTCTGCTCTGTACACACACGGCTCAAGCACGGAGCCCTGTGTGTACGGAGCTGAGCGGCTCAGCTCCGTACACTTAGTACACACAGGGCTCCGTTTTGTACACACACAGCACTGCTACATCCACCTCGTATGCACGGCTCGGCTCCGTACACCTCATACACGCACGGATCGGCTCCGTACACCTCGTACATGCGCAGCTTGGCTCCATACACCTCGTACACGCTCGGCTCCATACACCTCGTACACACGCGGCTCGGCTCCGTACACCTCGTACAGATACATGGCTCCACTCAATACACCTCGTACACACATGGCTCTGCTACATCCAACTCGTACACACACGGCTCTGATACATCCAACTTGTACACACAAGGCTCCGCTGCGTACACCTTGTACACACTACAGCACTGCTACATCCACCTCGTACACACACGGCTCCGCTCCGTACACCTCGTACACACACGGCTCCGCTCCGTACACCTCGTACACACACGGCTCCGCTCCGTACACCTCGTACACACATGGCTCCGCTCCGTACACCTCGTACACACACGGCTTTGCTCCGTACACCTCGTACACACACGGCTCCGCTCCATACACCTCGTACACACACGGCTCCGCTCCGTACACCTCGCACACACGGTTCCGCTCTGTACACCTCATACACAAACCACTGCTACATCCACACTGTAAACACCTCCTGACCCCACACATAAACTTACCCTCATCCAGCACCCTGACAACCAGCACAGCAGAGTCCTGCACACATACCGAGGAGCCTTATCATGTGACACCTAACTCCTCCCCTCCTGTGACCTCATCACAGGTCCTTTGCACACAGAGGAGGACAGCACAGTGAAGTCATTGCTGAATGTGAACGGCTGATGTGGAGAGACAGGGAGGGCGAGGATGGGGTGCATGGAGGGGCATTGCAGCTTCTCTCACTGTGGGAAACATAGCGCCCCAAGGGACAGCGGGTGGGAGGGTTAGAATCGGGACTGTCCCGCTCAATCCGGGATGGTTGGGAGGTATGACATGTAGCTGTTTCCAACACAAGTCCAGCAGTACCTTTACATGGGCAGTCCATTCCTCTGGCATTGAGAAATCAGCATTTGAATCGATATGCGAATGAGTCTGATGAGCTATTGTAGATCTGAACCCTCAGTCACTCCAGCTCTATTCCCCACCGAGTGCTGCCTCCTGCTTGACGAACAGTCTCTATGAAAAGAGAAAATGAGTAAGTACATCAGTAGACAAAACTTCCTTTGCTTTAATCTCTTTGAAAATGAGACATCCAAAATTAAAAATCATAGCAATCTGACGTATTTCTTTCATTGCTACTACTGTGGCGAGATGGATGGGATAGACTGAGTAACTATACGTGAACACCGCCATTCATTGGACCAAAGTAGCTCCCCACCTCCCATTGGTCAATCTGGATTATGGCGATCAGAGCAAACGACGGATGGAGTTCCTCCCACCTGTTATGAGCAAGATCAATTCATTTCAGAATGAATCATTCCAGAAGCTGAGAATTGTTAACGCCTGGTGCAAAAGCTCTCGCCCGTGGAGTGGCGAGTTAAAGGAGAACAGGGGTGTAAGGAGGAAGATCTGGCTGTGTGCGCAGACAGAGCACTGGGTCCGGAACTTCTTGAGCCGCGCCTCTTGTTGTAGGGAGAAGGAAATTGAGGACGGAGAAGACCCATGACCTGCAGAGAGGGGGCTTGGTGAGCCAGGGTAACAGGGAGAGTTGAGTGCTGGAAAAGGCATAGAGTTCCCGTGGCAGGGAAGAGAGAGCAGGGACCTGCTGTGCACCACAGAGAGAGACAGACTGCGGAGCAGAGACCCACGATGGGTACCGGGTACCAGTGAGTGTGCAGAGAGACGGGCGCTGAGGGAATTGTCGCAGTGCGGCTAACCAGATACCAGCGGGTGTACCGAGAGTTGGGCATCAAGTGAAGCATTGCGGCGCGGGCATCTAGGTTTTGACAGGTGCACAGGAAGGCACACGCCGAGTAGAGACTTGAGCATAGCTGCACTCTTCGGCTCTTCAGTTCAATGGACTAGGGGCTCAGCGGGCAAAACCGGTGAGCGCCCACTGCCACCAGAAGCAGGACCTTGTGTTGGGCAGGGAAGCCTGAAGATGCAGGCTTCCCATCACTCATCAGACTGCAAGCTTGTAAAGTACAGCAGAGTCAAGATAAGTTGAAACTGATAAAAAAGACTGTTGAGTTAAAAATAACACTTAAGGGTATGCCACACTAAACAACATCGCTAACGGGATCGCTAAAAAACGTCACTATTTAGCGATCCCGTTAGCGATGTTGTGTGCGGCAGCTGCCAGCGACGAGCTTCCTGCTGTGATCTCGCTCGTCGCTGGAATCGTTCCGGACCCTATTTTATCGCCGGCGCTCCCGCTGGGTAAGTATAATCGCTAAGTGTAGCACCTTTTCTTAGCGATTTAGCGGTACTTTTGTACCGCTAAAGTCGTTAAGGAGATCGCTAACCGCGATAGCGTCCTTAACGACATCGCTAAGTTAGGTAGCTACTAGCGATATAGAAACAATCCCTAGTGATCTCATTAGTATGCGACGCTAACGAGATCGCTAGCGGGATTGTGTAGTGTGGCAGTACCTTTACACTGTTTAAGTTGTTTAACAACTTGTTGGCTCCCTGCGAGGAGAATCCCTACTGTGTTAATAAAACAACACCTTGTTAACACTTGTTCTGCGCCTCGGTGTTATTGCATCTGTTTACCTGCTTTACACTACCAATAAAAAAAATATATAAAATTAATTATATAAATGAAACCAGTAAAAAAATTATTATGATTGAATACATATTTACGTTGCATAGACAAGCATGATTTCTATAAGCAATATTTTAATAGATAAACTGTGTCATTTTTATAATTCATTCCCTTCAAATACTTAGTATCTAATTTAACAATTTAAAAGGCTTCTGTAAGAAAGTTTCTGTAATAATCCTACCCTCAGTATGTCTGTGCAGTGTTTGAGAATTCACTTGTCCAATCTGGTGCAGGGCGTGCTGAGCTGTTTGTGCAGTAAATGACAGCTCATTTGTCCAGACAGGGGCAGGGGTCTGCTGAGCTGTCTGTGTTTTAATTGACAGCTTGGCTGTCCAATCTGAGACTGGGAGGTGCAGAGCTCTAGTCAGGTGCTCCTGGTTCCCTCAATTGCTCAGCTATTTAACCCTTTTCCGACATTGGGCGTAAATTTACGCCAATGTCGGACTCCCTCCCTTTGATGTGAGCCCACATCTTTCCCGACACATGTCAGCTGTTTCGAACAGCTGACATGTGTCTGGAACAGCTGCGGATGGAATCACGATCCACCCGTGGCTATTAACCCATTAAATGCCGCTGTCAAACTTTAACATGCGCTTCTGCCAATCAAGCCGGAATCCACCCATCAGTGACCCCGTCACATGATCGCAGGTCACCGATGGGTTGGCATGACAACTAGAGGTCTCCGTTTTCAAGTACATGATGTGGTAAAACCAATGGTGTTGTTCAACTCATCCTGCAAAAAAACCCTGACATGGCCATTTTGACCAAAAAAACAAAAAGTTATGGCTCTTGGAAGAAGGGGAGCAAAAAATGAAAATGCTAAACCAAAAAAACCTCTGGTCATTAAGGTGTTAACTGAGCTGACAGTCCTAGATAGTGGTCAGTCATAGCTTCAGCTATGTGTGACTGTTTTCCCTGTGCCTTGTGTTTACTATTGAACTATAGCTGTCTGACCTTGGTCCTCGTTCTGAACATCTGTTTCTCTAATTTATTTGCTATGGCCCGCTATCCTCCAATGTTTTGACCTAGGATTGTTACTTGACTACACCTTTGTCTCTTCTGTTGTGAATGAGCAGAGGCTCCCTCTGGTGGTTACAGACAGTACTGAACCTTCCAGCGAGGAATGGCAATCTGGGATCACTGACTGGACTGATATAAGGGAGGTTCCTCCCATGATGGTCGCCGGTGATCAATTGTTCTGGTCTCAATTGTGGTTCCTGGTTCATTTGGAAGTTTGCTGGTGTCTTGCCTGTGTCTGCTTCTTTCAGATAAGACATTTTCTGCTTTTCTTTTTGTGGTTGCTATTTGCATAGTTTTCTGCACATTTGTGGAGGACAGCCGGGTCCCCTCCTGGGGCCTGTGCTCCTCACAGTTTGTCTGTAGCCACTGTTGTTTTTTCATTTGCTTTTTCCTGCTTTTTCAGTGGCTGCGGCTTGGTTTTGTTCACACTGAGATCTGATTTAGTGGGTGGCGAGATCGTGTGATCTCAGTATTTTTGTAATCAGAATTGTTGGATTTTTGTAGGGTTTCTGGGTTTGAGAAAGTAATCTCTCCTGTCCTATCCTATTTAGTCAGCTTGTGGCCCCAGCATTTGCTCATTCTATTTTCTGTCTGTGTCCGTGCTTTCTTCTTGTCTAACCGCCATTACATGTTTGGGGGCTTCCTATTTTCTTTGGGGATCTGCTCCGGGGCAGATAGCTTTCATCTTTCTGCCTTTAGGTGTAGTTATCTCTCAGGCTGTGACAAGGCGTTCTAGGATCAACGTAGGAACACTCCACGGCTACCTCTGTTGTGTGGTTAGTTTAGGAATCTGCAACCCATTAGTTACCAACATCTCAGGTGTTCAGCTGCCCGGCTGTTGTTCCTGTCCTCTTCAGCTACCTAACATAACAGTTATCACCGGCCAAACTGAAAATTATATGGTACTACAGAAGGGAAAAAATTGTGTGGAAAGAAAAAAGTTGTCAGAGTTGTCAGAGATTTTTTTTTTTCTGTTTGTTGCATTTTTCCCTCTTTTTCTCTGGGTGCTGAATAGGATTTTTCTTTTCTCTCAATGGAGTTTGCACAGTTGTCTGGCCGTGTGGATCAGCTTGCCACTGAGGTTCGGAGTATTGCTACCTATCTTGTAGGTTGCCGGTTGTGGAAAACTAGGATTCCCATGCAGATTTATTTTTGGGGATCGGGCTAAATTTCTGAATTTCAAAAATAACTGTAAGTTGTTTTTTGCCTTAAAGCCTAAGTCCTCGGGGAGCGCAGCACAGCAGGTTCAAATTGTCATCCTCTCCTGCACGGCGACAGGATTGGGCTTTTTCCTGTCACCTGGGGATCCTGTTTTGAATGATATTGATGTATTTTATCAGGCTCTGGGGTTATTGTATGATGAACCTAATGTCACTGTTCAAGCTGAAAAGACCTTGTAGGCATTAAATCAGGATCTTGAAGACGCTGGTTGCATTGTCAGAAATTCCGAAAGTGGGCAGTGCTGACCAAATGGAATGATGATGCTTTGGCAAGCTCTTTTTCGGAAGGGGCTGTCAGAGAATGTAAAGGATGTTATGTGGGATTCACTGTTCCCTCTGGTCTCAATGATTCTATGTCATTGGCTATTCAAATTGACAGACGTTTGCGTGAGCGCAGAGGTATGCGTGGAGATGGTGTTGCCTTGTGAGCCAGCTCCTGGGCCCATGCAGTGTGATGGAGTGACTTCTGGGGCACAGCGTCATGAGTTTCGAAAAGCGCAGTGGGTTATGTTTCTACTGTAGTGACGCTCTCATGCTATTTCCGTCTGTCCTAAGGGGGAAGACGTTTTGCATTCTCATTTGTCTTGGGTAGTGTTCAGACTAAATTTCTGTTGACTGTTACCTCATTTGCTCCATGTCCACAATTTCGGCTCAGGCTTTTGTTGATTCAGGTGCAGCTATTAACCTGATGGATTTTGAATTTGCCAAATGTTGTGGCTTTCCCATGATACCCCTGCGGAAGTCTATTCCTTTACTGGGCATTGATTCTACCCTTTGGCGGAGAATAAACCCAATTTTCTACTCAGGTGATAATGAGGGTTGAACCAGATCATCAGGAGAGTTGCAAATTTCTGGTGTTGCATAATCTGCATGACATTATTGTACTGGGTTTCCCTTGGTTACAGACTCATAATCCTCTTTTGGATTGGAAATCTGTGTCTGTGACCAGTTGGGGTTGCCAATGTGTTAATACTGACACTCCTGTTTTTTCTGCCTCTCCCAGTTCAGGATGTCCCTGACTTTTTGACTGATTTTTCTGATGTGTTTAGTGAAAGTAAGTCTGCGTCCTTACCTCCTCACAGAAGCTACGATTGCGCTATTGAGTTAGTGCCTGGTGGTAAATTTCCTAAGGGTCGCCTTTATAACTTATCTGTACCTGAACACGATGCTATGCGATCTTATATCAAGGTCATTGGAGAAGGGTATATCAGACCATCCTCTTCACCCTTGGGCGCTGGTTTTTTCTTTGTGGCCAAAAAGGATGGTTCATTGAGGCCCTGTATTGATTATCGCCTCCTGAATAAGATCACTGTGAAATATCAATATCCGTTACCCTTGATTTCTGACCTGTTTTCCAGAGTGAAAAGTGCTAGTTGGTTTACCAAGCTTGACCCAGGGGGGCGTATAACCTTATTCGCATTAAGCATGGGGATGAATGGAAGATGGCGTTTAATAAACCCCCGAGTGGCATTTTGAGTACCTAGTGATGTCTTTTGGGCTCACTAATGCTCCTTCCGTCTTCCTTCCTTCATGAATGATATTTTCAAGGATTTTATGGATACATTTCTGATTGTTTATTTGGGTGATATCTTTATTTTTTTTCCAACGACTGGGACTCTCATATGAAACATGTTCGGACTGTGTTCCAGATTTTGAGAGAGAAAGCACTGTATGTGAAGGGATCAAAGTGTCTTTTTGGTGTACAGAAGGTCTCATTTCTGGGATTCATTTTGTCTCCGTCTGTTATTGAAATGGACCCGGTCAAAGTTCAGGCCATCTGTGATTGGGGTTCAACCTACTTCATTAAAGGCTCTTCAGAGATTTTTGGGTTTTCCAATTTTTATCGTAAATTTATTGGTAATTTCTCCGGTATTGTTAACCATTGACTGATTTGACCAAAAAGGGTTCTGATGTGGTGAATTGGCTCCCTGAGGCAGTTTCTGGATTTCAGGAATTAAGCAGAGATTCACTTCTGCTCCTGTTCTACGGCAGCCTGATGTTTCTCTACCGTTTCAGGTGGAGGTTGATGCTTTGAAATTGGGGGCAGGGTTTCCGTTTTGTCCCAAAGGGATCCAGAGACATCTAAGAGTAACCCTTGTCCTTTTTCTCTCGAAAGTTTTCTCCAACTGAACGTAATTATGACGTGGGTAATCGGGAGTTATTGGCCATGAAGTGGGCCTTTGAAGAGTGGAGACATTGGCTGGAAGGAGCCAAACATCAGGTGGTGGTCCTCACGGCCATAAGAACCTGGTTTATCTCGAATCAGCCAAGCGACTTAATCCTAGACAGGCCAGGTGGGCCTTGTTTTTCACACGTTTTAATTTTGTGGTTTCTTTTCTTCCTGGCACTAAGAATGTTAAGGCGGATGCCCTCTCAAGGATTTTTCTTTGCGGATTCTCCTGATTATCTGATCCTGCTGTTATTTTGAAACAGGGTTTGTAGTACTTTCCGCCATCTCGCCCAATTTGAGATGGCTTGGAGGGGTGTCAAGAGGATAAACCTGAGCTCTGCCTGTTGGGAAATTGTTTGTCCAGACCAGTGGAAGAAGAGTGTGATGTTGAGATTCATTGTTCTGCATTGGCTGGTCATCCCGGGATTTTTGGTTCCAGAGACTTGGTGAGTCGGTTCTTTGGTGGCCTACTTTGTCTCGTGACGTCAGGGACTTTGTGCAGTCCTGTGGGACTTGCTCTCGTTCCAAGCCTTGCTCTCGCTCTAGTGGTTTGTTGTTTGCCATTACCTGTGCCCAAGAGGCCAGGACCCATATCTCTATGGATTTATTTCCGACATCCCTGTCTCTCAGAGAATGACCGTTATCTGGGTAATCTGTGAAAAAGTTTTCCAAGATGATACATCTTGTGCCATTACCTAAGTTGCCTTCCTCCTCCGAGTTGGTGCCTTTGTTCCTTCAGCACGTGGTTCGGTTGCACGGCATTCCGGAGGAAAATTGTGTCTGACAGAGGAGTCCAGTTGTTTCCAGATTTTGGAGGACATTTTGTTCTAAACTTGGTGTTCAATTATCTTTCTCCTCTGATTTCATCCTCAGACCAATGGACAAACCGAGAGAACAAACCAGACCTTGGAGACTTATTTGAGATGTTTTGTGTCTGCTGTTCAAGATGACTGGGTCTCTTTTTTGCCTTTGGCTGAGTTTGCTCTTAATAATAGGGCTAGCTCTGCCACCTTGATGTCTCCATTTTTTGCAATTCTGGGTTTCACCCTCGATTTTTCTCCAGAACAGGCGGAGGCTTCTGTCTGTCCGGGTGTTGACTCTGTTGTGGAATGAATGCAGCAGATTTGGGACCAGGTGGTGGAGAGGTTGTCTCTCTCTCAACAGAAGGCCCACGGTTTACCAACCGGCATAGGACTGATGGTCCTCGGTTTAAAGTGGGGGACTTGGTTTGGTTGTCCTCAAGAAATATCCCTATGAGGTTTGCTTCTCCAAAGTTTAAGCCTAGGTTCATTGGACCTTATAAGATCATGGAGATTCTTAATCCGGTTTCCTTCTGTTTGCTTCTTCCAGGGACATTTAAGATCCATAACGTTTTCACAAGTCCTTATTGAAGAGGTTTGTCGAGCCCGTGGTTCCTATGGTTGCGCCTCCTGACCCTGTTTTGGTTGAGGGCAATCTGGGTATGTGGTTGAGAAAATATTGGATTCTCGTTTTTCTAGACGGAAACTCCAGTATTTGGTTAAGTGGAGAGGTTATGGTCAGGAGGGCAATTCTTGGGTGTTTGCTTCGGACATCCATGGGTAGGAGACTGATCCGTGCCTATCACCGAGCTCATACTGATCGGTCTTGTTGCACAAGTGAGGGTTCGGTGACCCCTCCTCAAGGGGGGTTACTGTTGTGAATGAGCAGAGGCTCCCTCTGGTGGTTACAGACAGTACTGAACCTTCCCGCGAGGAATGGCAATCTGGGATCACTGACTGGACTGATATAAGGAGGTTCCCTCCCATGATGGTCGCCGGTGATCAATTGTTCTGGTCTCAATTGTGGTTCTGGTTCATTTTGGGAAATTTGCTGGTGTCTTGCCTGCGTCTGCTCTTTCTTTAAGATAAGATATTTTATGCTTTTCTTTTTGTGGTTGCTATTTGCATAGTTTTCTGCACATTTGTGGAGGACAGCGGGTCCCCTCCTGGGCCTGTTTCTCCTCACAGTTTGTCTGTAGCCACTGTTGGTTTTTTTCTTTGCTTTTTTCCCGCTTTTTTTAGTGGCTGCGGCTTGGTTTTGTTCACACTGAGATCTGATTTAGTGGGTGGCGAGATCGTGTGATCTCAGTATTTTTGTAATCAGAAATTGTTGGATTTTTGTAGGGTTTTCTGGGTTGCAGAAAGTAATCTCTCCTGTCCTATCCTATTTAGTCAGCTTGTGGCCCAGCGTTTGCTCATTCTATTTTTTTGTCTGTGTCCGTGCTTTCTTCTTGTTAACCGCCATTACATGTTTGGGGGCTTCCTATTTTCTTTGGGGATCTGCTCCGGGGCAGATAGCTTTCATCTTTCTGCCTTTAGGTGTAGTATCTCTCAGGCTGTGACGAGGCGTCTAGGATCAATGTAGGAACGCTCCACGGCATACCTCTAGTTGTGTGGTTAGTTTAGGAATCTGCAACCCATTAGTTACCAACATCTCAGGTGTTCGGCTGCCCTGCTGTTGTTCCTGTCCTCTTCAGCTACCTAACCATAACACTCTTCCCTCTTTTTATGACATACCATTGGCTATTGAACTTGGACTCCTTAACTATCCCAACCCACAACTGTCCATGAGAAGTGACTCAAATCAAAATTTCTTTTGCCAATCTCTTCCTCTATTGGGTGGATTCACTTTTTCTAAACCAAGAAGAAAAAAAAAACATCCATGTTGCTGTTACGTATGTCAATAACATATTTAGTGACCCCTGAGTTGTCCTATTCTTGTTATTAGTATTTTGTATATGTTCTGCAATTTTTTTTTAGTTTTGCGACTAATAACATCAATATATCTGATGTTACAAATGTCACAACCTATCCAATAGACAACAAATGTGTATCACAATTAAAAATAAATTGATTTTCCAATATCCTTAGTTTTTTTTGCATGTTTGCACATATTGCATTTGTTGCCTGCAGAATAAAAAAACCTTTTACAGATTAAAAAATGGAGAGCATTGCGAATGCTGTAATATAAACTAGGTGATAAAATGTTTCATAGAGAGCGGTCCTTTCTAACGTATATCTATGACCTTTCATAAAATTTGATTGAGAATTTCATCTGACATAAAGCAGAAATGTATTTGGAAATAATACTTTTCATTTCTTTTAATTGTAAGTCATTATGGTAAACCATCACTGTTGGTTTTTAATTTTTGGACATAAGTCTCATTTTCTTGTGAAAGTTTTTCCTGTTTTGTATGACTTTGAATGGGTCTTTCTTATTACCTCCTAGCTGTATCTATTTTGAATTATCCGACTTTACTTAATAAATTTTATTTTCCTCTTTTCAGGATCCTTTTTTTTCTCTGGTAAACGCTTTCGATAGGAAGGGGATTTTTTAATGTTGGGGGGGGGAGTGTGGGTTAAAAGAGGATAAGTGGTTGGGGGGGGGGGGGGGGGGGGGGGGTGATGGGCCGGGGAAAGAAAGGTTTTAGGAGGGGTTCGAACAAAAGGTGAATCCAAATTCATATTTTAAAATTAAGTGCTGTAAGAACAAAGGTATGGTTGTTTAATTGAGCACCTCCACATGTCTTTTGACATACTCAAAAGAGCCTTAAATTTTTGTGTGTAGTGAGGGTTTTTTTCCCTGCAACTCTTCCATAAAGGCCGGCTTCCCCCATTTAACCATGGAGAATCGGCCAAGTCTCCTTGCAAAACTCGCAGGAGTGTAATGCGGTACAATCCGGTTTTTTCCCACCTACTGTAGCATCCGTTTACATCCAAGAGTGCGATTGCTATCCGATTGCAATGCAAATTTTAACATGAGCTTTTACTTCAGCAATTCTCGCCTTACACATGTTTTTTAAGGAAACATTCTTCAAAAACACACACACGATACAGTCTGGAAAAATTAAGAGACCACTTTCACTTTCAGTTTGTCAGATTGTTTTCTTTATCGGTATATTTTTTGAGAAATGTAAATTGTTCTTTTAGTCTATAAACTTGACAACATGTCACCGAAATTCCAAGCAATAAATTTTGTATTTTTTCGGGCAAAGAAAAATGGTCAAAATTTTAACCCCTTCACCCCCAAGGGTGGTTTGCACGTTAGACCGGGCCAATTTTTACAATTCTGACACTGTCTCTTTATGAGGTTATTATCTGGAACGCTTCAAGGATCTTTGCGATTTGAGATTGTTTTCTCGTGACATTTGTACTTCACGTTAGAAGTAAAATTTCTTCGATATAACTTGCGTTTATTTTTGAAAAAAATCAAATATGGCGAAAATTTTTAAAATTTGCAATTTTCAACTTTGAATTTTTTTTCCCTTAAAAAAAGAGAAATATATCACAACAAAATAGTTAAGAAATAACATTTCCCACATGTCTCTTTACTTCAGCACAATTTTTTGGAACCAAAATTTTTTTTGTTGGAAAATTATAAGGGTTAAAAGTTGACCCGCGATTTCTCATTTTTTCAACAAAATTTACAAAACCATTTTTTTTTAGGGACCACCTCTCATTTGAAGTCACTTTGGGGGTTATATGGCAGAAAATACCCAAAAGGACACCATTCTAAAAAACGCACCCCTCAAGGTACTCAAAACCACATTCAAGAAGATTATTAACCCCTTTAGGTGCTTCACAGGAACAAAGCAACGTGGGAAGGAAAAAATGAATATTTAACTTTTTAGCCACAAAAATGATCTTTTAACAAACTTTTTTTTTTTTTCAAAGGGTTAAAGGAAAAAAAGGGAAATAAGGTTGTTATGCAATTTTCCTGAGTACGCCAATACCCAATATGTGGGGGAAAACCACTGTTTGGGCACATGGCGAGCTGAAGGGGAAGGAGCGCCGTTTGACTTTTTCAAACTAAAATTGGCTGGAATTGAATTGGAGCCATTCTGTTTGGAGGCCCCTGATACACCTAAACAGTGGAAACCCCCCCCAAGTGACACCATTTTGGGAAAATAGACCCCTAAAGGTACTTATCTAATCTGTTGTGAGCACTTTGAACCCCAAGGTTTTACAAAAGCTTATAATGCCTGGGGTGAAAAAAAAAAAAAAAAACAATTTTCCACAAAATATTTTTTTAGTCCCAAATTTTTTGAATTTTTCCCAAGGAAAATGGACCCCAAAAAGTTGTTGTCCAATTTGTCCTGAGTACCTGATACCCCTATGTGGGGGGGGGGAATTGTTTGGGTGCCGGCAGGGCTTGGAAAAAGGGAATAGTAACGTTTTGGAATGCAGACGTTATGGGGGGGATGTTCCGTTTGCAGTGCCCCAGATGAGCCTAAAAAGTGGAAACCCCCCCCCAAAGGGCCCCCCTTTTTGGGAAAAATACCCCCCCCGGAATTTCAGATTTGGGGGGACTTTTTTCCCCCCCAAGTGCTTCACACAATTTTTTAAAGCCCCCGGGGGTGAAAAAAAAAATCCCCTTTTTTTCACAAAAAAAAATTTCTTTTGTCACTAATTTTTTATTTTCCCAAAGGGAACAGGGGAAATTTTGGCCACTAATTGTTGTCCAAATTTTTCCTAGTACGGTTTCCCCATATTTTGGGGGGAACCATGTTTGGGCGCACGGGGGAGCTCGGAAAGGAAGGAGCACATTTGACTTTTTCCAACCAAAATTGGCTGGAATTGAGATTGGATGCCATGTTGCTTTGGAGAGCCCTTGTGCCTAAACTGGAAACCCCCCAAATGACCCATTTTGGGGAAAAACTAGACCCCTAAGGAACTTTTCTGATTTTGTTAGAAATTTTAAAACCCCAATTTTTTCCCAAAAAGTTTATAACGTAGAGCCGAAAATTTTAAAAAAAAATCTATTTTTTCCACAAAATGATTTTTCCCCCCAATTTATTTTTCCAAGGGTAACAAGACTCAAAAGTTTTGTGCAATTTTCCCCGAGTGCGCTATCCCCCTAGGGGGGGGGGAAACCCTGTTTGGGTGATGGAAGTTTAGAAGGGAAGGAGCGCCGTCTGTTTTTTTTAACGCAGAATGGGGGGTGCCATGTGTTTTTTTGGGGCTCCGATCCCCCAAACAGTGGAAACCCCCCCAAAAATTACCCCCTTTTTGGAAACTAGACCCTCAAGGAACTTTTTAGATGTTGGTGAGAATTTTTTTAACCCCGGTTTTTCATTTAAATTTAAAAGACAGCCGTAAAAAAAAAAAATTTTTTTTTTTTTAAAAAAGTTTTTTTCGCCCCCAAAAATTTTTTTTTCACAAGGGTAACAAAAAAAGGGAACCCAAAATTTTTTTCCCCAATTTGCCCCGAGTACGCTGTACCCTATGGGGGAGAAAACTACTGTATGGCGCAGTCAGGGCTGGGAAAAGGGAAGAGGGATTTTGGATTGCAGACTTTGATGGAAGGGTTGGGGGGTCATGTCACTTTGGAGAGCCCTTTTTGCACCTTTACAGAAAAAAACCCCCCACAGTCCCCCCTTTTGGGGAAAAAAAACCCCCCACAAGGAACTTATCTGGTGTGGTGAGCATTTTAAAACCCGAATGCTTCACAAATTTTATGTACAGCCTAAAAAAAAAAAAATTTTTTTTTTTTTAAAAAAAGATTTTTCCCCCCAAAATATTTTTTTTCACAAGGGTAACAGGAGAAATTGGACCCAAAAGTTGTTGTAAATTTGTCCTGAGTACGCTGATACCCAATATGTGGGAAAAAATACTGTTGGGCGCACTCAGGGCTGGAAGGGAAGTAGTGACGTTTTGGATTGCAGACTTTGATGGAATGGTCTGGGGGCGTCATGTCGCATTTGGGACCCCGATGGCCTAAAGGGGGGGAAAACCCCCCCACAATGCCCCCTTTTTTGGAAAATAGACCCCAAAGGAACTTTCTAGATGTGGGTGGCTTTTTGAACCCCGAAGTGCTTCACAGAAGTTTAAACCAAAACCCTTTTTAAAAATAAAAACCCTTTTTTTTTTGCAAAAATATTTTTTGCCCCAATTTTTTTTTTTACAAGGGTAACGGAAAATTGGCCCCAAAGTTTTGTCCAATTTCCCCTGAGTCGCGATACCAATAGGGGGGATAAAAACTACTGTGGGGGTACACGTTGGGGCTCGGAAGGGAAGTAGTGATTTTTTGATTGAGTTTTTAAAGGAATGGTGGGGGGGCGTCAGCGTTTTTGGGACCCCTATGCGCCTAAACGGGGAAATCCCCAAAAAAGTGACCATTTTGGAAATAGACCCCAAAAGGAATTTTAGATGTGTGGTGGCGCTATGACCCCAAGGGTTCACAGAAGTTTATAATGTACAGCCGTAAAACAAAAAATAATTTTTTTTGAAAAAAATGTTTTTTCCCCCCCAGTTTTTTATTTTCCCAAGGTTCAAAAATAGGAAAAATTGCCAAAACTCTTGGGGCCCCGATTACGTGAACCCCCATATGGGGAAAAATTTTCTGTTTGGACGCAGGCAGAGCGAGAAATGAAGGGCACCGTTTTTTTTAAAAAAAAAAAAAAAGCAGAATTGGGGAATTGAGATGACGCCATGTCATTTTAGAGGGCCCCCGATGGCCCAAACAGGGAAAAACCCCCCCCCCCTTCAACTCGAACCCCAACCCCAACACCCCCCCAACCCTAGCCCAACCCTAACCACAAACCAACCCTAACCCCCCTAATCCCAACCTAACCCTAACTTTAGCCGAACCCTAACCCTAAGGGGGAAAAAGGAAATAATTTTTTTTTTAAATTTTATTTTTTTCCCCTTTTCTAAGGGGGTGTAAAGGGGGGTTTTTTTACTTTTAAGCATTTTTTGATTGGGTTGTAGTAAAAGACGTTTTTTTGCAAAAAAAATTTTTGATCATCACATTTTGAGAGTATAATTTTTGCAAATTTTGGCCACAGGTCATGTGGTCTTATTTTTTGCGGGGGCGGTTTCGTTTTTTTTGGACCTTTTTTTGCCTGAAATTTTTTTTTCTTTTTTTTTTCGAATTTTTTTGGGGGTTAGAATAAAAAAAAAAGCAATTCATGAATTTTTTTTGGGGAGGCGTTTATACCGTTCGTGTGGTTTAAATTATAAAGCAGTTTTATTCTTTTTGGGGGAACGATTCGGCGATACCTCATTTAATGTTTTTTTTTTTTGTTTTGGCGCTTTTATAGAAAAAAAACAATTTTTTTTAAAAAATAAAATTTTTTTTTATCGCTTTTTTTTGCAGCTATAAAATTTTTATTCTTTCGGATGAGCTGTATGATGGCTCGTTTTTTGCGGGACAAGATGATGTTTTCAGCCCTACCAGGGGTTTTTTTTTATCGGTCTTTTTGATCGCGTGTTTTTTCCCCTTTTTGTTCGGCGGTATGATGATAAAAAATTGATTTTTTTTTTGTTTTTTTTTTTTTTTTTTTTAAGGGGGGTTACTGAAGGGGTTAACTAGTGGGGCAAATTTTTTAAAGGGGGGGGCCCCTTTCGGACGCGGGGTACCAAATTGTTACTTTTTTTTGCTTTGTTTTTTATTTCAGGAAGAAGTGAATTTTTTTGGGGGAAAATATATTTTTTTTTTTTTATTTTGGGTTTTTTTTTAAACATGTTTTTTTTAATTTTTAACTTTTTTTTTTTGTCCCCGGGGGGGGCTCACAGTATTTTTTTAGATCCTGGGGTTTTAAATGGCACAGCACTTGTCCACCGCGATCGCTCAGGGGTGCAGCAGGGGTTTTCATGCCTGCCCCCGGGGGCACTGAGGTAGCCGCCTCCCCCAGGACCCCGGC
>JARQOD010000005.1:286832718-286889615 GCA_033576555.1 Oophaga sylvatica
CCTTCCCACTAGGTTTTGTCGCCCGGGTTTTTTTGGGGAATCCTCCACAACGTCTTTTCCCCAAGGGGTACTGGGGTGCGCCCAAATTTGGGGCAGGCCTTGCATTCACTTCATGGGAAAACAGTAGGGTTTTGTAAAAAATTAATTTTTAAATGGAAACAATGCTTTCAGGTGGCCCCCCCCAAAAGTATGTCGTTCAAAGGGTTTTTGGGGTGCGTGTAATTTTGGGGGGCAGGGCCCCCCTTGCTTTCCCAATGCATAGGCAAACAGTAGGGGGACCCCCCAAATTTTAAAAAATAAGGGGAAAAATTTTTAATAATTTTATTTTTAATAATCTTTTTTTTTATATAGGGGCTAAATATTCCGCGGGGGCTTTTTACAGTTTGCACCTTTAATCGTCGCTGTCCCCGGGGGGGCTACAATCTAGATTCCCTTCAGTAATTTTTTTTTTTTCTTGGAGTGGGGGGAAAAAAAACCGAGTCCCCGGGGGAAAACCCCCGAAAAACAGGGGAAAAACGGGGGTTCTTTTTTGCCCCCCAAAAAAATCTGAAAAAAAAAAGCAATCAAAAAATGTCTTTGGGGCCCGAAAAGGGGTCCCAAATTTAAAAAACTCTTTCCCGCAAAAACAAGCCCCCCCCAAAAAAAACTTGTGGGCCAAAATAGGGGGAAGATTATAGCTCTAAAAAATATGGGGGATAAAAAAAAAAACTTTTTTTTACAATAAAAAGGTTTTTTAAGGCCTTTTTTTTACACATCCGTTTTCCCCCCAAAGGCGGGTGGGCCCCTTTTTTGTAAAAACCGACCCCGGCGAAATGAAACCCCCGGGACCCTTTTTTTTTTCCATTGAGAAAACATTATGGGGATCGCACCGCATGTCCCTTTTGGCGCGTCCGGATTTTGCCGGATCCGATGTCTGGGGCGCAGGGCTGGGGTCTGGGAAAAAAAAAAAGGCTATTTTAAATTTTTTGTCTCCGGCGGGGGGAAAAAACCGGAAGGGGCCCCGGCCGGCGCTTTTTGGCTTTTGTCACAATGAAAGTCTATGGGGCGCCGCAATGCGGGGATCCAGCAGAAGCCGGGAAATTTGGTGGCCGGATCCAGTTTTTTTTAAATTTATATACCAAAACGCACAACAAAAATTTTAAAAGCATGCAGTGGGACACTCAGAATTACCCTGAAAAAAAGCCAAAGGAGCAAGACAAAGACGGGAACCCCCCCCCACACCAGCACCAGCACAAAAGGGGGTTTCTTCAGCAACCCGCCCGCAGATACGCAAAAGGAGCGAGGGAAACAGGGGAAATATCACTCCCCCCCCCCCAAAAATTTTACCACGCATCTGTCACCACTGCTGCCTGAGCTAGTGCAGTGCGGTTCTTTGCACCTTGGTACAGTTTCAAATCATGTTTTTGCTGTGATGGGGTTGGTCCCCTGGTACTGTATGAAATGTTCATGGTTTTCCAGTGATGGGGTGGGTCCCCTTGGTACTGTTTCAAATGTGCATGGTTTTGAAGTGATAATGTGTATCCCCTGCTACTGTATAATGTGCATGTGTTCAATTGATAATGTGGATCCCCTGCTACTTTATAATGTGCATTTTTCAAGTTATAATGTGTATCCCCTGCTACTGTATAATGTGCATGTTTTCAATTGATAATGTGGATCCCATGCTACTTTATAATGTGCATTTTTTCAAGTGATAATGTGTATCCCTGCTACTGTATAATGTGCATGTTTTCAATTATAATGTGGATCTCCTGGTACTGTTAAAATGTATTTTTTTTGCTGTGATGGTGTTGCTCCCCTGGTACTGTATCAAATGTTCATGTTTTCACTGTTGATGAAGTGGATCCCCTGGTAATGTTTATAATGTGCATGTTTTGCAAGTGATAATGTGCGTCACCATGGTTTCCCTGTGATGAAGGTGGTCCCCTGGTACTGTATCAAATGTGCATGTTTTCACTGTAATGAAGTGGATCCCCTGGTAATGTTTAAAATGTGCATGTTTTGCAAGTGATAATGTGTGTCACCATGGTTTCCCTGTGATGAAGTTGGTCCCCGTGGTACTGTATCAAATGTGCATGTTTCACTGTAATGAAGTGGATCCCCTGGTAATGTTTATAATGTGCATGTTTTGTAAGTGATAATGTGCGTCACCATGGTTTCCCTCTGATGAAGTTGGGTCCCCCTGGTATACTGTATCAAATGTGCATGTTTTCACTGTGATGAAGTGGATCCCTGGTACTGTTTAAAATGTGCATGTTTTCACTGTGATGAAGTGGATCCCCTGGTAATGTTTATAATGTGCATGTTTTGCAAGTGATAATGTGCGTCACCATGGTTTCCCTGTGATGAAGTTGGTCTCCCTGGTACTGTATCAAATGTGCATGTTTTCACTGTGATGAAGTGGATCCCCTGGTAATGTTAAAAATGTGCATGTTTTGCAAGTGATAATGTGCGTCACCATGGTTTCCCTGTGATTAAGTTGGTCCCCCTGGTACTGTATCAAATGTGCATGTTTTCACTGTGATGAAGTGGATCCCCTGGTAATGTTTAAAATGTGCATGTTTTCAATTGATAATGTGGATCTCCTGGTACTGTAAAATGTTTAATTTTTTTGGCTGTGATGGGGTTGGTCCCCCTGGTACTGTATCAAGTGTGCATTTTTTTCCAGTGATAGGGTGGGTGCCCCTGGTACTGTTTATGTGTCCAATTCATGACGGGATGTTGTATTCCGTACACCATAAGCTCACTCCAGTCCATGTTTGACTTTTATTTTTTTCAGCCAGGGTCAAGGAATATACATATATTCACGGGCCCTTTTTGTCTGCTTATTCCACAGCCGAAGACTAGAAAGAGAGTCGGCAGCAGCAGCAGCAAGGGGAGAGGAGCAGCTACTTGAAGAGAGGAGGACAGCCAGCAGAAAGTAAATCTGACAGCCATCATTTCCAAAAAAATTTAATCACTTTTTTCTCTTTCAGCCAGGGCCAAGGAATATACATATATTCACTGGCCCTTTTTGTGTCCTTATTCAACAGCCGTAGATGTCAAAGAGAAGCGGCAGCAGCAGCAGCAAGGGGAGAGGAGCAGCTAGTTGCAGAGAGGAGAACAGCCAGCAGAAAGTAAATATGACATCCCCCATTTCCCTAAAAATTAAATCTTTGTTTTTCTCTTTCAGCCAGGGCCAAGGAATATACATATATTCACTGACCCTTTTTGTGTCCTTATTCAACAGCCGAAGACGTCAAAGAGAGGCGGCAGCAGCAGCAGCAAGGGGAGAGGAGCAGCTAGTTGCAGAGAGGAGAACAGCCAGCAGAAAGTAAATATGACATCCCCCATTTCCCTAAAAATTAAATCTTTGTTTTTCTCTTTCAGCCAGGGCCAAGGAATATACATATATTCACTGGCCCTTTTTGTGTCCTTATTCAACAGCAGAAGACTCCAAAGAGAGCGATTAGAAAGGGGAGAGGAGGAAGAAATGGAGCCAGAGGAGAGGAGTAGAGACAGCAGATGGTAAATATGACATCCCCATTCCCCAAAAAAATAATACATTTTTGCTTTTTCAGCCAGGGCCAAGGAATATACATATATTCACTGTCCCTTTTTGTGTCTTTATTCCACAGCACAGACCGGCAAACAGCAGCAGCAGCACCTGAACTTGCGTCTTTAGCCGAGGAAGCTGCGGCTTCAGCGTCCGCTCCACCGGAGTCAGTGGAGCTGCAGCAGGATGTGGAGACATCTTCTTCTGGGAGCCCTCCTTCCCATCGTCAGCATTTGGCGGTAAAAATATATATATTTTTTTCTCCACAATCCATCTGTGGGATATATGTATTGATTGTCTTTTTTTAATAACAGGAATCGCAAGATGAAGAGGAGCTCCCAGAGGAAGAAGGACGGGGAGGAGAGATACCCGGAGTGGGCTCACAATTCGTAAGTATCCTGCATCAATCGCAGAAACACAACATCACACTACAAACAACACATAGAAAACCATTTAGTACATACTTCACACAGCGGGCAACACTTGCCTATATCACAAACTTTTATTTTTTCTTTTTAGTCTCTCGGATCTGGTAGCCAACAAAGGGGTCCTCACAGCGCCTCCCAGAGTCGTCGTCGTGAAAGCGGCGGCGGTTACCATCGTGTAAGTTTTTTTTTTTTGTTATTTTTTTCTTCCAATTTAATTTTTAGGTAAAAAATAATCATTTTTTGTTTTTTTTTAATCCTTTTTTTTTGTTTTACATTTTTAATTTCAAATTTTTTGGTTTGATTTAAACTTTTTTAGTCTTTTTACATTATTTTTTAAATATTTTTTGTCTTTTTTCTAAATATTTTTTTAATTTTGGTATATATATATTGCTTTTTAATTGGATTTTGTTAAACATTTTTCCTTTTTTTCTTTTTCACTTGCTAGTGTGGAGGCTAATGAATTGTTTTTTCTGTTTTTATTTCACAGGCTTCACAGCGTGCTCCCGATTCGGACGGTGAGGAGGGGATAGACGTCGACCTCCTCATTGATCTGGTCAGAGAAAGGGAGCCGCTGTGGAACATGGGAGACCGCCCCCATTCTGATCAAGTAGTGACCCGACGGCTCTGGGAGGAAGTGGCATCGGCAATGGTGGACCGCTGGGAGGACCTCGATGTTCAGTCCCAGACTAAACACCGTAAGTATAGTTCAGGTTGCTGACTGTAAAGTTGTGTTTCCCAAACTTCAGTCCTTGTGTCCCCCACGGTTCATGTTTTCAGGATTGTCTTTTGTGAAACACTATGGAAATACTGAAAACATGACCTCTGGGGGACACGAGGACTGAAGTTTGGGAAACAGTGATGTTGTATACTAACCAATTTGTGGTTTCTCGTTTCAGGGGAGAGAATTGTGAAGCGGTGGCGGTCTGTGAGGGATCGTTTCAAGAAGGAGTTCAACAAGGAGATGTGGGCCCCGAGTGGATCTGCAGGACGCAAGAGCAAGTACAAGTACGCACGAGCCCTGGCGTTCCTGCGGGAAACTATGGTCACCCAAAGGTAAATATTACCATAAAATGTTAACATCTATCCAATGTTTTTTTGTAGCCAAGGCCATTCCACATCTGTATATTACACTGTGTTCCAAATTATTATGCAAAAATTGTTTAGGAGTGATAAGGTAAGAATTTTTTTGTTAGTCAGTTAAACTCATTGATGGTGATGTGTGTCAGGGCTCTTTATATCACTGTAAGCAATTGCAGACACCTGTGCTAATAAGTTTGGCAGGTGTGTCCAATGAAAGGCAAGACTACTTAAGAAGGCTGTCCCACATTATTAGGCAGCCTACATTTTCTGCCAAAATGGGAAAGAAAAAGGATGTGTCGGCTGCTGAGAAGCAACAAATTGTGGAGTATTTAGGTCAAGGCATGACTACAATCAACATTGCCAAGACACTTCATCGTGATCATCGCACAATCAGGAAGTATGTAGCCGATTCCCTGTACACACGTGTGCGTGCTGATAAGGGAAAATTGAGGACTCTTTCCTTCAGGCAATTACGTCAGGTTAAAAGAGCAGCGGAAAAAAAGCCTTGTCATAGCAGCAGACAAGTTTTAGAAACTGCTGGTGCCTCCAACGTCCCCCGAACAACAAGATGCAGGGTCCTTCAGAGGTTTGCAGCTGTGCGTAAGCCATCCTGTCGACCTCCTCTATCCACTGCACACAAGCAGAAACTGCTCCAGTGGGCCAAACAATACATGAAGACTGACTTCAAAACTGTTTTGTTCACCGATGAGTGCCGTGCAGCGCTCGATGGTCCAGATGGATGGAGTGGAGGATGGCTGGTTGATGGACACCCCATGCAAACACGGCTACGGCGCCAACAAGGAGGAGGTGGAGTAATGTTTTGGGCTGGAATCATGGGGAGAGAGATTGTCGGTCCCTTTAGGATCCCTGAAGGGGTAAAGATGAACTCCATAGTGTATGTTGAGTTTCTCAAACAGCACTTCCTGCCATGGTTCAAGAAAAAGAACCGTGCATTCTGCAGCAATATCATTTTCATGCATGATAATGCACCGTCTCATGCTGCACATAACACATCTGCATCTCTGGCTGTTGTAGGCATAAAAGGGGACAAACTTATGGTGTGGCCCCCATGCTCCCCTGACCTCAACCCCATTGAGAACCTCTGGAGCATCATCAAAAGGAGTGTCTATGATGGCGGGAGGCAGTTCACATCTAACAACAGCTCTGGGAGGGTATTCTGTCCTCATGCAAAACAATTGAAGCAAAAACCATCCAAAACCTGACAAATTCAATGGACGAGAGAGTTCAGAAGCTCCTTTCTAACAAGGGGTCCTATGTGCAAATGCAACATCACCTAGAATAAAGTTTTGAGTTGAAAACTGTTTGAATTCAGTTTGTAATAACCAGCTAATGCTTATAATTTCAAAATGACCATTTTTTTGTTCTTTATTAAAATGAAAAGGTTGAAAACTCTGCTGTGCATAATAATTTGGAACATGGATTTTGAGTGCAGTTTGAGTGTTTTATTTTTTTAAAAATATACTGTTATCATAGGCAGTTTGTACAAAACCTTTCAATTGTACTCTAATAGTTATTTGACTGGAAACATACAATGACTCAATTCATATAGGTAATTTGGGAAAATCTGAGAAAATATTATTTGCATAATAATTTGGAACACAGTGTAATTGTATGTTTTCTCTTTATTCCACAGCACGGTGACCAGCACTCGGGCCCCGCAGAGTTGGCGCCTTCTGGGGCGATCCCTCAGGAGACCGACACCGAGGGACACTTCGACCGCCCCGGTACATCTTCCCACACATTCGATCCCGCAGTCCCATCCACCAGCGCTGGAGCATCGTGGCCGCCTGCATTACATGCAGCTGCTGGTGAGGAGATAGCATTCCCTTTACCCCACCCTTCTGCCACTGCCACCTCTAGTACAGCTGCGGGTACTGGGCGGCAGCGGCAGAGGGGTCAGGAAAGGAACTATGCGCCCGAGTTCTTGCATTTGAATGCATCTTTTCCAGAACTGTCTTGAAGTATTATCTGAACTGTGTGGCCCAGCTGCGCTTGGTACACATGTTCCCAGGAGTATGTACAGAAAAGGTAATTGTAAAATCTGATATTCATTCACACTCACACTTCCCAGTATTACCACTAGAGGGAACCTTAGACTATTTAAGGGTGTGGGAAAGGTAGCAGTGGTTAGTTCCTGTCAGAGCTCAGTCTGAGCTAGAGACGTGTGGAGATATCCTGTCAGACAAGACAGAGAAAGATTGCAAGCTGTTATCTCAGAACAGACGGACTGCTAGTACCCTATGAATGCGGAAAGTGACTCTCAGAGCAAGCGTGTATTCAGTCTGACGAAAGGTCCTGAGAGCTGCTCTGGACAGAGTCTTTGAAGGAATTGAAGGAAGGGGACTACAGTCATAAGAACATCGAGTTAACTGAGAATCAGTCAGCGAGCTTTGGAAAGAAGGAAGAAAGCTAATGACAAAACCTACTGCTACCTTGTGCTTATGTTAAGGATGAGAGTAGAGCGACGGGCAAGTGGTGACCCTAGGAAGGAGTGACTTCGGTGACAGATCACCTTCACTCGACTTAACCGGACACCGGGTCCGAAGTATTGCTAGAACCTTTACGGCTAGTGAGAGAAACACCGGAATCCTTGCTGGACTTCAAGTCACAGAAGGTAGCCCTAAGTGCCGATACGTAACAGGGGTCAGGCAGAACAGGAGTCGGGTCTGCAGCCATATGGACTTAGTTCTTGCCACCAGAAGACTTCCACCACAATGTTGGCCGGGCGTAGCTGTGCTATTTGGAGTTAAACCTGACTTCACGCAGGTTAGGACTCCCACACTTAAAAGGGACAGGAGGCCTTAAATCTACTCAGCGAATACCTGGATGTACATACTCCACCCTGAGCAGCTTCTCGGGACATACCTGCAACCTTCAACAGTAAAGGTATGGAAAGAGAACAACTTGTGTGTGACTGACTTATTATCTGCACCACCATAGACTTTGAGGGAACAGTCCCACCTGTGGGGGACTTAACATCTAGCTGCCTAGTAACATCCCCTCAGAAGAATCACCCTGCAGCGCTGGTCATATTGATCAGAAACCACAGTTGGTGTCACAAACTATTACTACAATCCCCTGTAAATATCCCTCTTTGTATGAGCGCCCAGGGCAACGGACCGAGCTGTGCTACTTGTGACATTCCCCATAGACTTCAACGGGCTCGGTGCCGAGTACCCCATAAGCCCTGGTACTACGTGCGACTCATCTACTTGGCGTCACGAACAGGATACGAAGCTTACTAAATGTGAGTCCTGTGTGCCTAGAATTGGACTGTTTTTGTGAAAAAGACTGTGTGCAATTTTTGTGATTTTTGGCGCCATTTTCCACCATTTTGCCGCCAAATTCGCGCCCTGAGGCGCTGGTGAAGAAGGTGGCGTGCCTTCGTGGGCGTACCCCCCTGTGGCGCAAAAGCTATGGGCGCCCTGTCTAAATGCTATTATAATACAAAAGCCTGCCCCACTGCAAGGGAGATACGCCTCCTCTTCATCCTCTATGCCAAGAAGAGAAAGCGAAAGTCCCGCCTCCACGGAAGAGACCAGATTGTTCCTGATGGAAAACACAGTCTGGCCTGGAGTGAGATGGCGGAAGGACAGGAGACGCTGTGTGGAGGAATGGCGGTGCGCAGACCCCGTTCCCCTGAAGAGCTGCTGCCTGTGCCTGAGCCGTCCCCAGGTCGGGACAACGACCCAACCATGCAGAAAGTGGAAGAGGTGGATGCGGTGTTAAGGGACCTGGCCTGACACCGTGAAGAAATGGAGGAGATGGAGAAAAGCTGGCGTGCCCTGAAACAGCGGCTGCTGTGGGACGCAACACTTTCCCCTCCAGAAGCGCAACCGTTACCTGTGCCACCATTGCCAGCGGCTGATGAGAAACCGGAGGCTGGCTCCAAAAGTGCTGATCCTGACTCCGTCGGGGAAGCGGCGGGAGAGAAGGAGGCCCTGCCCGTTCCGGAGTGCCAGCCAGGCCTGGAGGCCGCAGCGGAGTGAAGTCCCCCGGTAGGGACACCGGAGGAGACCCAGCCGTTCGTGATGGAGATCGACTGGGAAGAGATGGAATACCTGGACGACGTAGAGTACGCCGCCCAGCTGGAAAACGAGTGGCGACGCCGTGAACGTGAACAGCGGCAGCAGCGAGCAGAGAGAGGCGCAGCAGCTCCGCCAGCGGTACCGGGAGAGGGACCTTGCCGATAAGGAGAGTGTCAGGAAGGATAAAGGTACGCTCCGGGAACCGCAGCGCCAGGGGGCCATTAGAGACTTTAAACTCCAGGAGGCTGGGGTTCATCCATGAGCCAGGCCTGTACCAGGAGATATTTGTAAACCACAGAGATGTGGAGTCTCACCTGCCAGATGGGCACCCAGGAAGGGATCTGATCATCGGGGATATAGTCCACCTACACACGGCACTGGGGCCTTAAAGGGTGGTATGCCTTGAATGTTTCTCGTGTCACAGACCCCGTCCCTGAAGCCGGCAATGCATCCCGTGTCTCAGTGTCCCAAGCCCCAGCCACGTCAGCGCCAGGCCGCGCACCTGCATCGTATACCGCGACCTATTCTGCATCGTATACTGCGACCTACTCTGCACCGCAATGGAGTGAAGCGACCCCAAGTAAGCCACTGCGCACAACTGCTTCCTGCCCCGCATCTTATGCTGCAACAGCGACCCCTACTGATCAAAGCCGGTATTCAGAAGAGGCACCTGTAAGGCCTCCGGGAAGTCGCAAAAGTAATCGCAAAAGTGAAACAAGGACTGTAGCTACCCAGACACAGGTAGCAGGGCATGATCTATTTGTGATGCGTTCCAGAGCGCACCGCGTGCTTCCAGCCCAGGAGTGGAAGAAGTAATCGCTATCTGCAAAACAGAAGAAGACCAGTAGGACCCAGACAGGGTTTGCTGCAACTGTAAAAAGTTAAAAGAAGAATTTGCACTTTATTGAAATGTTGATAATATTTGATAATGTTTGCATAGTTGCATAATTTGAAATAGAATACCCCAGTTGGGTAACAAGTACCAAAGTATATTGTGAAATGTAATTTTACTTGAAATGTTTTATGCAAGGACTGCGTGCTGAGGACTCTTGCAGCACAGAACTTTATTTGTAAATAGTTCGCACTTCGGTGCCCCATCTTGGTTTTACATAAAGCCATATCTACCTCTGAAGAAAAACCCGTATGGTGTGGCCTAGAGTGAGGTCTGCAGCAAAGATGTCCTGCAGCCCACCCAGGACCCACGTGGGAGGTTTTTGGTGTGGGTCCTCCACAAGAATCTTGCCTTGTAATTATTTATTGTAAATAGAATTTTGATATTTTCCTATTTTGCTATTTGTATACAATGTAACGTTAAAGAGTCCTTACCTCCCGCAAGGGAAGAGTTATTGTTGATGTTAATATAAAAATGTTTTTCTATTTCAGCCCGGGAGTGCTGATGATAACTAGGGGGGGATGTGTGGCCCAGCTGCGCTTGGTAAACATGTTCCCAGGAGTATGTACAGAAAAGGTAATTGCAAAATCTGATATTCATTCACACTCACACTTCCCAGTATTACCACTAGAGGGAACCTTAGACTATTTAAGGGTGTGGGAAAGGTAGCAGTGGTTAGTTCCTGTCAGAGCTCAGTCTGAGCTAGAGACGTGTGGAGATATCCTGTCAGACAAGACAGAGAAAGATTGCAAGCTGTTATCTCAGAACAGACGGACTGCTAGTACCCTATGAATGCGGAAAGTGACTCTCAGAGCAAGCGTGTATTCAGTCTGACGAAAGGTCCTGAGAGCTGCTCTGGACAGAGTCTTTGAAGGAATTGAAGGAAGGGGACTACAGTCATAAGAACATCGAGTTAACTGAGAATCAGTCAGCGAGCTTTGGAAAGAAGGAAGAAAGCTAATGACAAAACCTACTGCTACCTTGTGCTTATGTTAAGGATGAGAGTAGAGCGACGGGCAAGTGGTGACCCTAGGAAGGAGTGACTTCGGTGACAGATCACCTTCACTCGACTTAACCGGACACCGGGTCTGAAGTATTGCTAGAACCTTTACGGCTAGTGAGAGAAACACCGGAATCCTTGCTGGACTTCAAGTCACAGAAGGTAGCCCTAAGTGCCGATACGTAACAGGGGTCAGGCAGAACAGGAGTCGGGTCTGCAGCCATATGGACTTAGTTCTTGCCACCAGAAGACTTCCACCACAATGTTGGCCGGGTGTAGCTGTACTATTTGGAGTTAAACCTGACTTCACGCAGGTTAGGACTCCCACACTTAAAAGGGACAGGAGGCCTTAAATCTACTCAGCGAATACCTGGATGTACATACTCCACCCTGAGCAGCTTCCCGGGACATACCTGCAACCTTCAACAGTTAAAGTATGGAAAGAGAACAACTTGTGTGTGACTGACTTATTATCTGCACCACCATAGACTTTGAGGGAACAGTCCCACCTGTGGGGGACTTAACATCTAGCTGCCTAGTAACATCCCCTCAGAAGAATCACCCTGCAGCGCTGGTCATATTGATCAGAAACCACAGTTGGCGTCACAAACTATTACTACAATCCTCTGTAAATATCCCCCTTTGTATGAGCGCCCGGGCAACGGACCGAGCTGTGCTACTTGTGACATTCCCCATAGACTTCAACGGGCTCGGTGCCGAGTACCCCATAAGCCCTGGTACTACGTGCGACTCAGAACAACTTGCCGCATGCATTAATCAGATAACCTCCGCCATTTTGAAGGTAAAGACACTTCTGCAAACCATGCAGTCGGAAACAAGAGCATCTCCTAATCACAGCTTTTTTAGGTCTGTGGTGGAGCGCATAGATACGCTATCTGCTGACCAGCAGATGTATGTAATGCATACGTGCCACGCTGCTCTAGTGCAGGCTATCTCCCATCCTCCTCCATCCACCCCAGTCGTTCCTCCACCTCTCCCCCTCCAGCCGCCGTCCCTCCTCCCCCTCCTATTCAATACCAGCCACCTCCCCAGCTCCAGCAACCTCCCCAGTACCAGCCACCTCCCCAAATCCAGCCACTTCACCAACTGCAGTCACTTCCCCAGTACCAGCAACCTCCCCACTACCAGCCACCTACCCCGTACCACACTCCTACCTCTTACCGATCTCCTTCCCCCTTCCAATTCCCTACCATGTCACCTGCTCCTCCTGCCCAACCCTCCACTCCACCACCCACCTGTTCTGCCTCTAACTTGTCTTCCCATTCTCTCACTCTTTCCACCCCTTCACCTCTTCCTGCTCCTTCACCACCACCATCCCAGTCATCCCTCCACACCCCCACGGTCGAAGTGTCCCGCAGCTCCTCCAGCACTATTTCCACCCCACAATACACATAACTGTGAATATTTTTTTTAATACACATAACTGTGAATATTTTTTTTTTTTACCCTTAAAAAAAATTCTATTTTATTAAAAAAATAAAGTTTGTTAAAATTGAAACAGTTGGCAAAAAGGCCACATTTACCAAAAATTATATTAAAAAATATTTTTTTTAATAAAAGTTAAAGTGGTTTACAAATGTTGTCTGTCATTTCTTTATAGGATGCTATGTAACAAATGTATTAAACCAGGTAAACATGTGGGTACACAAACACCAACATCTGTTAGGGTAATATGTCAAAAATATCTACATAACTTTGACGAACATAAATTTTACATTTTTGCCACAATTTTGTCCCGGATTGTGGAGTATAGAAAGTATCTGACCTTTTTCCAAAACTTGTGTACTTTATGAGGTTATCCCCTAGCAGGTACACATTTTTTGTAAAAAGGTGAAATACTGTGGTTTATTTAAAAAAAAAAAGACAGGGACACAACTATGGCCAAAAGGTAACATACAGTACAAAACAAAACTTTCCTTATTGTGGGTACAGAAAGATTTTTAAAAGAAATAATCAATTGATCACACTCTGTCATCCTGCCAGTCTACTCTACTCTACCTTCTGGTGACACAAAGTATTGGGCAAAATGGTCCCTCATTCTTGAAACCGCCAGTGTACTCCGAGTGGTAATGTTGCTGTAGGCATGCAAGGTTGTTTCTTGATTGTGGTCCTCAATAGAAATCGGTTCCTTAGTGATCACAAAATTATGTAGGACCACGCACGCTTTAACAACATCATCCACAGTCTCTGTCTTCAAGTTTATCACAGTCAAAAGGACACGCCATTTGGCTGTCATAATCCCAAACGCACACTCCACCATCCGTCTGGCTCTTGTGAGGCGGTAGTTGAAAATTCTCTTTGTATGGGTCAATCCTCTGCTGGCGTACGGCTTCAAGAGGTGTTCGGACAGCTGGAATGCCTCATCACCTACACACACGAAAGGCATAGGTGGTTTGAGGCAGTGGCCTAGGGGGTGGAAACTGAAAATTGTTTCCTTACAGTCTCCGCCCCATAGCAGAAAGTTTAAACACTTGAGAGTCATTGGACCGTCCATAAGACCCAATGTCCACAGCAATAAATTTGTACTCCACATCAGCAATAGCCATCAGGACGACCGAAAAATATTTCTTGTAGTTAAAGAATTCTGATCCGGTTCCTGCAGGCTTTTGAATGCGGATGTGTTTGCCATCAACAGAGCCCAGGAAATTTAGAAACTGGCAGATACGGAGAAACTGGTCCGCTATTTCAAGCCACCGGTCTGTAGTTGGCTCTGGAAGAAATTCTCCAACCAAAGAGTCCCATAGAGCACGACAAGTGTACTTGATGATGCCTGACAGCGTAGAAATTCCAAGGCGATACTGGAAATGGAGCGATGACAGCGTTTCTCCAGTTGCCAGAAATCTGTAAACAAAAAAGAAAAAATCAATTAGTTCACAATCACAGCATTACATAGCAGAACTCAGCTATAACTATTGGAGATACCAAAAATAAAAAAATAAAGGAAAAACACACTGTTTTTGACCATATTTTATTGTACTGATATGGGTCCCTTGTTGTCCTGTGATGTTAAAAATATTAGAACAACAATACAGGTGTGCTCAAGCAAGCAGATCCAATACATATAGCTTACCTTATAGTGACCATGAGACGCTCCGCCGGAGAAATCGAGAAGCGACAATAGGTGTCCGATCTTCGGATTTGTTCTCCAACACGCTCCAGCAAACAGTCAAAATTCTCTTTCTTCATCCGAAGATAGGCAAAAAATTTCTCAGGGTTTTCTCTCAGCTCCATGTGGAGTGTAGAATACACACCACGGGTTAGTCTCTGTGCGGTGATGGGGTGGATCCACATACGGCGTCGTCATTGGCGCTGACGCATAATGCGCTGCTCGATCTCTCTCTCATTCTCCATAACGATAATCTTCAAGCAATTCGCCTCCACTGTAAAATCCACCAGATTCTTGAAGAAATTGCCAATAATAACATCCATGTTCGCCAGTCACTTGCTACTTGCTCTTCTCTCCAACCTGCACTTGCTCCTCTACAACCTGTCAAAGATGGGCTGTAGGAACAGTGTATATATAGGATTACAGTAGCCAATCATGTTTAGAACCCCAAAAAAGGGTGTTTTTAAAAACAGGATCCGGCGTAATCCGTCGAAAAACGGATAAAAAAAACGGATACACCGGATGAGACGGATCCGGTTTTTGTTCGGATGCCCGAGACGGATCCGGCGAAAAACCGGATGCGTCTCATCCGGTTTTACATACTAGTTGCCGGATGCGGCGATCCGGCAAAACGCCGGTGGTGCTGTCAGGCGCAAAACGGATGTGTGAAAGAGGCCTTAGTGTGTGACAGCAGCCAAACATAAAGACCCGCTATAACGCCTCTTTCACACGTAGTGATATTTCCGTTACTGGAGATGTCAGTTTCCGTGTGTGTAATACTTGTGCACACGTGTGGCATGCATGTGTCGCATCAGTACCACAAGGACGGGTGCCAGGGAAGAAGCATTATGGTAAGGGTATGTTTCCACGATCAGCATTGGCAGCGCTTTGAACGCAGCAGATACCCGCTCCGTCCAAAGCGCTGCCGGCTTTTGTACGCATGGTGATCCTGCATGTGTTCATTGAACACATGAGGAATCACCGCATCCTATACATAGGACGGTGCTATTTATCTTGCGGAGACGGAGCATCTCCGCAAGATAAATAGACATGCTGTGGTCTATAAAGACGTGCTGCATGTGTTTTCATAAAATCCCATCCACTATGCTGTAACATCTGGCAGCTGCACATTGGATGCTGCGGCTGTACGCAGTGTCCAATCCGCAGCAAATACAAAACGTGGAAACATACCCTAAGCGCTGTTCCCCGGCGCCGATGAGTGTCACATGGATGATATCCATATGTGTTATGCGTATGCACATGTGCTGCATGTTTTGTGGCCCATGCTCACATAAAAAAACGGACATGCCAGCGTGTTTTGCCAATTGGACACATGGTCCATGGAAACACACTGACATGTGCACAGACCCATTCACTTGAATAGGCAAATAGCGCTCCGTTCCTTCTGAGTCTCTCTGCATGGCTAAGTTGTATTGTACAGCCCATATGGGGTATTGCCACGTTCAGTAGAAATTGTGGGACAAATTTTGTTGCCATTTTTACCCACTTCTTGTATGAAAATGTAAAATCTTTGACTAACTACATTTTTACCACCAAAATTTTGTTTTATTTTGTCCTCACTGCCCAATGGTATAAAATTCTGTGACACACCCATGGTGTCAATATGATCACTGCACCTTCAGATGAATGGGGGGTAAAATGGGGTCACTTATGGGGGGTTCTGCTGTTTTGGCAACTCATGAGCTCTCCCAGTGGGTCATGGCACCTGCAAAACATAACAGTAAAATTTGGTGCTCCTTAAGTTCCGAGCTCAGCCATGCTCCCAAACAGTAGTTTTCTCTGACATATGGGGTACCAGCTTACTCAGGACAAATTGGACAACAATTTTTGGGGTCCAATTTCTCCTGTTGCCCTTGGGAAAATAAAAAATTGAGTTTTAAAAAATCATTTTTGTGGAAAAAGGTTTTTTTTTTTCAGGGCTCGGCATTATAAACTTTAGTGAATCACTTGGGGGTTCAGAGTTCTCACCACACATCTAGATAAGTTCCTTAGGGGGCCTAGTTTCCAAAATGTGGTCACTTGTGGGGGTTTCTACTGTTTAGGCACATTAGGGGCTCTCCAAACGCGACATGGCGTCCGATCTCAATTCCAGCCAGTTATGCACTGAAAAAGTCAAACGAAGCTCCTTCCCTTCTGAGCTCTGCTGTGTGTCCAAACACTGGTTCCCCAGCACAATTGGGGTATCAGAGTACTCAGGACAAATTTAACAACAACTTTTGGGGTCCAATTTCTCCTGTTACCCTTGGGAAAATAAAAAATTGGGAACTAAAAGATCATGTTTGTTTAAACAATATGATTTTTTATTTTCACGCCCGGGCGTTATAAACTTTAGTGAAACACCTTGGGGTTCAAAGTTCTCACCACACATCTAGATAAGTTCCATGCTGGGTCTATTTTCCAAAATGGGGTCACTTGTGGGGGGTTTCCACTGTTTAGGCACATCTGGGTCTCACCAAACTCGACATGGTGTCAGATCTCAATTCCAGCCAATTTTGCATTGAAAAAGTCAAACGGCGCTCCTTCCCTTCCAAGCTCTCCCATGCGCCCAGTGGTTCCCGCCACATATGGGGTATCAACGTACTCAGGACAGATTGCACAATAATTTTGTGGTCCAATTTCTCCTGTTACCCTTGGGAAAATAAAAAAATTTGGATTTGAATAATTTTTTATGAAAAAAAGTTAAATGTTCATTTTTTTTAAAACATTCCAAAAATTACTGTGAAGCACCAGAAGGGTTAATAAACTTCTTGAATGTGATTTTGAGCATCTTGAGGTGTGCGGTTTTTAGAATGGTGTCACTTTTGGGTAGTTTCATGAAGTACAATATGTCACGAGAAAACAATGTCAGAATCACTGGGATCCATGAAAGTGTTCCAGAGTTATTACCTCATAAATGGACAGTGGTCAGAATTATAAAAATTGGCCCGGTCAATAACATACAAACCACCCTTGGGGGTAAAGGGGTTAATTATCAGTATTGTAGTATTCAGTCAGCATGTGGTGGTAATATGTGGTCTGGTCATGGTGTGGTGGTATTTGTCCCTTTTATGTGCTATTATTCAGTCGCTGTGGTGGTAATATGTGGTCTGGACATGGTGTGGCTGTATTTGTTCCTTATATGTGGTACTATAGGTCACTATGTGGTGGTAATATTGTGTCTGGTCAAGGTGCGGTGGTATTTGTCCCTTTGGATGTGATATTATTGGTCATTTTAAAAATTGAAAAATAAATAAATATATACCTAAATTGTATTGGATATTTTAACAATTTTTTTATAGGTTAGAGTAGAGTAGAGCTTGGCCAGAGGAGTCTACCTTGTCGTGGTGGCAGATTAAAAAAAATCTTTTAGCCAAAACAAGAGCTGCTGATGGGAACTGTTAATGTGTGATTGGTGAGAAGTGGAGTTTTTCCAAGAGAGAGTTGGGACTGTGGACAGTTCAAGGGGTTGAGCCTGGGCAGAGTCTCAAGGGGGCCCCGAAAATTTTGCCAGTATGGGGCCCCGAAATTCTTACAGTGGCAGCACTGGTGCTGTGCCGTGTGCCTTTAATTAAATGTGCGTGCCGCCGTCACTCTGTACCTGGCTCCTCCTAACTCCTCCTTTATAGTCCTGCCCTGCTCCTGGCTGAACTCTCTGGCTGTGTGGAGACGCAAGACGGTGAGCTGGGCCCGGCGGTGAATTTTTTTTTTTAATGTGTCCCTTTGCCACTATGCTAGCACTTCTTAGAAAATAATATGTCTGGCTGCTGCACACAGTTTGGAGGGGGTAAATAGTGGCTGCACTGCTGCAGTTTGCACCTTATAGTGTGGGGGCGCTGGAGGGGAATATTCTGACTGCAGGGCCTGCACACAATTTAGAGGGTGGAAGAGGGGGTTAAATAGTGGCTGCAGTTTGCACCTTAGAGGGTAGGGGGGAATATTTTGCCTGCTTAATCTTCCATTTTTAATGTTACAAGGAATATATCAAGTTGGATGTAAGTGTTTAATTTTTTCTTTTACTCAAATGAGAAAAAATGAAAGACTAGCTACAAAATTTTAATTGTCTTTTGTTTCAAGGCAATCTCTTTCTTGGACAATGCTTGGCCTATATCTATAACATGCATGCTTGGAGTTAAGAGCACCTGTTGATTTTTTTTTTTTTTTTGGGGGGTGGGGGCCCATTTAGACTTTTGCTATGGGGCCCCATGATTTCTATGTACGCCTCTGCTGCTGGCACATAGAGAGCTGGATTACTAGAGTTAGGGACCATGTCACGGTGGGATGGCTTTTACGCTCTTTTGATCTAAAACGTGCCAACTAAGTACTCTATTATTTACATGTACTATTACTATCTATTTATTTACTTTCTACAGGGATTCTACTCAATGCTTTTTATAGATTTTATTAATCTGTATTAGTGGAATTACCCAACTTAGCATGGGTCTATTTGGATTAACTGTTTGTTGTTTGTGTGATTAAAAACTTTGTTTGCCGCAGATATGAAGTCAGCATATCATCAGCCCTAGAGAGATAAAACTCATTATAAAAACTTCTAAAGTGCATGATTTACCTATATGGCAAATTTGGGGCAGATTATTTCCATCATTTGGCTGTAAATAAATATTTACATTGGGTTTCCATTTTTGGGGGGAGATATCTTACTATGGTAAATTCTAGAGAGCGGAATATTAATGCTTTTGTTTTCCATTTTTTTCTCAAGAAATGTTCGGTCCGATATAGCTGAAACCCAGTGTAAAACTTTCTGAAGTATCTGATTTACCAATGTGCCAAATTTGGTGCAAATTGGTTCAGCCATTTGGCTGTGCATAAAGAACAGACATCAGATAACAGACAAAAGGAATTAATTTTTAGATAAAGTAGCACTTCTCCTGTCCAGTATACTGAGTGTAATTCTTAGTAACTGCACTTATTCTGTATATTCTGTATAGTATGTACAGTAGCACATCTTCTGCCCAGTATGCTGGATGGAAATCTCAGTATCTGCATTTATTTTATATGTCTTAGGGGCATGATCATTATTAAGGGGTATGGCAAATCTATGTAAAAATTTTGGTCTTGTTGTCCAGAAAAAAATTGAAGTTGGCAACTGTGCACCCTATTTTACAGAGTTAAATACAGAGTATTTACAGAATTCTGAAGATTATTGATAGCTAGAGATGAGCAATTTGATGTATGCCTCCTTGATCAGAAGTCCAATCCAGTCAACTGTGATAGCCAGTCTTCACTTCTGTGCCCTCCACACTTAACCTGGCATCCTGGACTCCTTTCAGTCTTCCTAGGACCCTAATCATAATATTTCAGGACCTAGTTAAATGTTGAGGTAACCAGGATGCCAGATCAAGGATGTTGGTCTCAGAATTGAAGAGTGGCTGCCACATAAGACCTCACTGGATGTCGGACTAGGGCAACGCAAAGTAAATTGCTCATCTCTTTTGACAACCTATCCTATTAGACCCTTGATATGGAAAATCATATAGTGCACCAGGCTATATATGATTATTAACAAAAAGAGTTAATTCTGTGACAAGAGTGCTGGGATCTTCACACAAGGCAGGTCTTGTAACACAAGGCAGGTCTTGTAAGCTAGTTACTGAGCAGACAATCACTGTTATGATAGCCATTGTTTGGTGCTCTGGAGTCAGGCAGTCTGCTAAAACACATTATTTCACTTCAAATAATAAAGCATCTAATATTTTTGTTGGTGCAGTATGTGATTAGAGTTTAGGGATCTTTGTTCATCTGATAAATGACAGGTGTATAAGAAAAGAATAGAATGGTCCAGGATATAACAGCCGCTAGCTGCTATAGCATGGAAAACACTGTGTAAGGCAGAATAAAGGGAGCAGAAAATGTTTTATTGTGTACAGTACATATTGTTTTTGTACAGAATTACTGTTGAATTAGATATTTCTTCTTGGACTGGGGTTTTTCTTGCAAAACACAATAGTATACATAGCATACATGAACCTTGCAGATTAGCTTTAGCCTTCATCATGTACGAAAGACAACAGGAGAAATTCACCTATTCAACTCATGAATTTTTTTACTGTTATTAATAAAATGTTCCAACTATGAGCATTTATCTAAGAAAGAATTTAGAATTTGACATTTCTATTGTATACTGGTTTGTAGCTCTTTTGGGAAGTTGAGGATCATATGTGAGGCCTTCAAAGCCTAATGTTTAGACAATGGTTTAGGGGTTAATTGTCATCAAGGCTGCAATCTTGTAGTTATTATGTTAGTGTGGTGGATACAGCTTGGAAAGGAAGTGTATGAGCAACAGTTGTTAATGGGCACAACTGTGTGCAAAGATTGTGCTTGCATAGGTGGGTGCTTGGGTAGGACCCAATCTGTACAAACATCCAAAAGAAAGCACTCATTCCAATTTGCCAGATGTTTGGACAACAGATTAGCAATTAATAATTGCCAAGGTTGCAAGCTTGTAGTTATGTAACACACAAATTTTGTTGCAACATCCAGCTACCAAGGAACTGATGTTCACACTATAATGTGACAGACTCATTATTACACAGGCTATAGTAGGGAATACAGCCTGGATGGAATGTGTATGGGAAAATTGTTACTGTAAGTGTAAGGGTGTCCAAAAATTGTCTGTGCGGCTCAGTCATAGCCAAAAATCAGAGCTTAACCCATAAATGATCTAGGTCGATAAGGAATGTATTAGGCTAGTCCAGGAGCTGAGCCTGTGTCATATACCAGGCAGATGTCGGCTGTGTTACACATGGTTGTATGCAACTACAGAGGTCAGACCGAGCTCTGATCACTGTAATCTAACCCTTTAAATGCCACTGTCAATCTCTGACAATGAAAAGGAAAGTGGTCACCACAAGGATAAGTGAAAATGGGGTGCTACACAACCTTACATGCAAACATTAGCAGGAATGAAAAAAGGAAAGTCCATAAGGAGAAAAGTGTTCACACCCATTATTTATTTAACTATTTTATTCAAAAATAGCATAAGAAGTGACAACACAAACATAGACATATTCATTAAAAACAATAAAAAAAAGATGAGAACTGGTGGGCGTGGGAAGTGATAATCTCATGAGTTCCCCTCCCTCAGGTAATTACAGAAGTATATACAAAATCAACCCACTTTAAATATATATCACATTATTGCAGTTACAGGAAATATATAAATCTATGTAAGGTGTTAGCCAGCAGATAGAAAAAAAAATAAAATTTGAGAATCCACAGTGGTTAATACCATTTAATGGCTAACTGAAAGATGGTAACAAATTGCAAGCTTTCGAGATGACTCAGGTCTCTTCATCAGGCAGTTATACACCCAAAGTAGTATTATCAGAGTAGCGCACATATAAGTTTGAGGTATGGAGAGCAAAACAAATAGCCGTAAAATACCAAAATGCCTAGAAAACAATAATGATGGGAAGAAAATACACATATGAATGTAAGCATAAGTGTCACAATCCATTTTTGGATTTGTGGCAGATCTGGTTCCATTGAGTTAAACCTTTTTTCCTTTCAGGCCAGTGGGGGATAAATGTCAGTTTTTACCCGCTGGCAAGCTGGTGTAATTGCTTTGAGGCTGGGTCAGCTGATGTGGGTGTTGACCACTCCCACCATCCTGTAAAAGGTCACCTGATGTATCAACTGGCGGTCGGTGTTAGAGCAATCTGCAGTGACCAAGCTGGAGTAAGGAGCTCTCTGGGTGCAGTGGTTCTTCTGCATAGTTCGCTTATATGGTGCCTTTTATCTGCTGTGCGGTGCTTTGCAGCAGAGAAAGCTAAGTGTGATGTTTTAGATGCTTTGATGCTTTGTCCCTTTGGTGTCTGTCACTTCCCCCTGTGTTTATTACATGCAGAGGTGAGGCTAGTGCTCCTTGCCAGCCAGTGCACTAGCCAGGGCAGTTATAGGTGGTAACTAGGGACGAGGCATCCTTACGACAGCAGAGGGAAGGACCTGCATAGGGCGTAAGGGGAGTGCAGGGACAGGCTCAGGTTTGAGTTCAGGTGGTGACCATCCCTCATTCCTCCCACCTACTCCATCCCCGTTGTGTGTTGCGCCATTAGCTGACCGACCATCCATTGGGTTGTGTTATACCGTGACAGTTACTCCGTGACAATAAGAAAAAACATACCGGGATGATAGTAAAAACCTGAGCAGGCAAGTCCTCACACTGTCACGATCCACTTTGGGATCTGTGGAAGATTTTGCTTTCTATATTAAAACCTTTTTCCTTTCAGGCCATCGGGGTTAATGTCAATCTTTTCCCCAGTGGCCGATGCTGTAATTGCATTGCTGCTGACTTGTCAGGGGAAGGTGGTGACCACTCCCACCATCCTTTAAAAGGTCACCTGAGGCGTCAGCTGACTGTTGGTGATACTTCTGCTTTTTGGAGACCAACCAAGCTGGAATCAGGAGCTTGCTGAGCGCAGTGGTACTTCTGCTGTTTCCCTGATCTGGTGCCTTACTCTGCTGTGCAGTGCATTTCAGCAGAGAAAGCTAAGTGTTTGTTGTTTAGTTGACTTAACCCCTAGGTGTTTGTCTTTCCATCCTTTGGTTATTTTGGTGTAGTTCCCTTTATTCCCTGTCTTATCTCCTGGGAAGGGGGTTGGTGGTTTAGCTCAGGGCTAAACAGGAGATAGGGACAGGTCAGTGACTTTGGCCTCACTACCTTCAAGTGTACCCCCAAGTTAAGGAAAGACAGGGCCCTCCCTTAGCCTTAGGGACAGTTCAGGGGCCCAGGTTCCTCGTCCCCTGCATTCCAACTACTGCCCCGTGACACACACGTATTGGTGACTGCTGGCAGCTTCATCAGGGGTACGCTGCCTGTGTAAGGGTTAAGCTTAAATAGAAGCCATATTGGAGGTCAAAGCAACAGGTGTACCAAGTTTGTTCAGGCTGGCAAACAATTACGTTTGACCGTCCCGCATGCATCAGGCCAGAAGAAACTTGTGCATATCATCTGTGTGTTCCATAGAGGTACCAATAAACTGGAAGAGATACATTCGTTCCAGGTAACGAAAATAGTGTGATCCACAAGGCTAAGCAATCCATAATGGGTCAAAGTAACTAGTCAGTTCTCTAAACTTGAACAAGCCAGCGTCAAGATGAGTAAGTGTAAGGTATAATCATTGTGTCCAAAGGAAAACTGCCCTATCAGTCAGGATGGCAAGCAGTCACATTAAAAGTCAGTCCAGTCAGTATAGCATCATGACAGGTAAGTTCATCAAAAACCTGATGGGTCAGCCAGAATTAAAAAAAGAAATGCTTGCATTCATATGTGTATTTTCTTCCCATCATTGTTTTCTATAGGCATTTTGGCATTCTACTGCTATTTGTTTTGTTCTCCATACCACAAACCTACATACATGTTATTTATATTAAAACTGAGTTTATTTTTTATATACTTTTGTATACTTCTGTAATTACTCAAGGGAAGGGAACTCATGGGATTATCACTTCCCACCATCTCTAGTTTCCATCTTCTTTTTTAATTGTTTTTAATAAGTGATCAGCGAGTATACTAGTTGCTTGGGTTTTCCCAAGCATGCTCGGTGTCTTCCGAGTATTTGGGAGTGCTCGGAGATTTAGTTTGTGTCTCCGTAGCTGCATGATTTGTGGCTGCTAGACAGCCTGAATACATGCAGGGATTTCCTAACAAACAGGCAATCCCCACATGTATTCAGGTTGTCTAGCAGCCGCAAATCATGCAGCTACGGAGGCAGAAACTAAATCTCGAGCATGCCCAAATACTCAGAGGACACCCGAGCATGCTCGGGAAAACCGAGCAACGAGTATACTCGCTCATCACAATTTTTAATAAATATGTCTCTGTCTGTGTTGTCATTTCTTGTGCTGTTTTTGAATAAACTTGAGATTTAAATAAATAAAGGATTTGTACACTTTTTCTCCTTATGGACTTTCCGATCTACCTTCCTCTCAATCTCTGACAGCAGAGTTTAAATGATGTCATTGCAAGAAAAATAATTTGGCACTTCAGTTATTGATGCTGAGATAACAATTATTTTCATTGCATACAAATATCCACTATTTGCAATTTGACGTTTTGGCCTATATAGGCCTTCATCAGAACATGCTATTGCTCAATGTTGAAAAATTGGCTGTGGGAGCCCTGAATTCTTAGGGCATATAAGCAGAACTGCGCTGAGGAAAATCACAACCGTGCTTGTGAGTAGTTTCCAACCACACTATCCAAGTTTCCAACCACACTATCAGCATGCTCAGAAAAAATTTAACAAGTTATTGGGTTTATTTTCTCCTGTTACCCTTGTAAAAATGTAAATTTGGGACTAAAGCAACATTTTAGTTTAAAAAATATTATTTTTCATTGCATGGGGCAGTTTTTAATATTGGATCTGGTTTGCAATTTTCTGAGATATAGGCTAATATGATCGCTAAAAAACAGGCTTTGTAAATTTCATTGAAAAAATGAAAAAATGCTGCTAAACTTTTAAACCTTTTAAAATACTAATAAAACAAAAAAAAAAATTAAAATGTTGCTGACTTGTTGGAAGTGTTATTTATTATTTTTTACTGTATTATAGATTGTTTAAAGGGCAAGGAAATTCAAAGTTTGGAGATTGCACATTTTCAAAATTTTTGTCAAATTTTGATATTTTCATAAATAAGATCAAATCATATCAACCTAAATTTACACAAATATAAAGCGCGATGTGTTACAAAAAGAGTCTCAGAATCACGTTGAAATGTTGAAGCATTATCACATAAAATGAAGCGTTATAAATGAAAATGTTGACCTTGTCAAAAAAGTTGAAAATGGGCTTTGGTGGGAGCAGGTTAATATCCTGTTTACCCAGATGTGCACAGAATGATAAGAATGTTCTGCCAAAATTATGATTTTTTTAAGCCATACAAAATATCATTTCACCAGCCGAACAAGCATATTGCTCATTTGTAAGATGATCAACAGCTTGTTTACTCTGCACAATTATTGTGAAAAGTACATTGCTCATTCCTGATAATCATCAAGTATAAAATCTACCATAACAGTCACATTATCATTTATATGACATTTTATTTTATAGTTTAGCATCTTATTTATGTGTTATTTCTTACTGAAAAGATGAGAGCAAATTACAATTTCTCATCTGTGTCTGAGGCAATGAATACATTCAATTTCAAACATTTCATATTTGTTAGATGAGACCGTTGAATCTGAAGACACAAGCTTTAATCATTTCCAAAAACACAGATAAAGAGTTCAGCTATTGGAAAGGTTCGCCTCTGTCAACCTGTGGCCTGTCTGAAACCCTTAATTAGTTATAGAGATCATGATATAGAGCCACTTGAAGGCGGGAAGAGTGGTAGTTCGTTGTGGAGAGACAGAACAACCTTTTGTACCTGGTAATTTAAAGAGTAGCAACAGGCTAATATACAGACAACAGGGGTGTAGCATGTGGTGTGGTTCTCATCAGAACAGCAGGCCTCTAATGAGGCCTAGTAGTGGATAGCAGCTGGTAAACTCTCTACTCAAAATACATGCCTCACAGAGCCTTTATTAGATAACAAAAGATGGCAAATTGCTCAAAGTCCTAAGTAGGCAGTGAGAACATGTTTATGTGTTGAACCCCAACATGTGACTGAAATTGAATTTGACAGTAAATCTTCCCAACATTTTTAAAAAAGTAATATCCATAAAAAGATGTCCATACATTTTACAGTTTTAACTCTTAGTGAAGTCGTCATATAAATGATTGATTAAAATACATGTAAAACAAAGTAAATTATTATTAAAATTGTTAGTATTATTGGCTGTTAGACCTAGCAAATCGGGGAGACAGGCAGTTTCCATATGTCTACTATACTGTGGCTCAGTGGTTAGTAGAGTTGAGCGATACTTTCCGATATCCAAAAGTATCGGAATCGGAATGGTATCGCCGATACCCAAAAAATATCGGCGATACCGGATACCGGAAATCCAATGTAAGTCTATGGGAACAAAATATCGGAATTAAAAAAAACCCATTCTTGCCTTGTTGGTTAATTGTACATGAAGGTAAACAACAAAGAGTAATGTAGAATGATTGGGGGAGGTTGAGGAGACATTAAAGGCATAGATGTTTAACCCAATCCAATGGAATAGCATTAATATTTTTTTTTTGGAAATACGTTCGGATTGACGAAGAAATTGACTATGTTGTTAACCTTTTTTCTATTTTGGCAAATATGTATGTTTCACAACTTCCATGCTCTTCACCTTTTTAACTTTTGACACAATTTCTCCTTCATAATCTTCAGCAGCATCATCTTTGTCATCAAATTATTCTTCATCTTCACCTTCTTTATCTTCTTCGTAAACTTCTTGTTATTCATCTTTTTGTTAACATTACTCATATTGTTCTTATTAAACTATTATTCTTCTTCATATTCTACATCTTCATCTTCTTCCTCTTCATCTTCTTCATCATATTCTTATTTGTGACAGAGATTCCTGTACTTGTAATCTGTCAAAGTATGAATTTTTCATCCTTCCGTTCTTGCTGTCACAAAAGATTTAAATTACAACAGTATTTGTCCGTGTTCAGTTTAGCCTGCAGCAGCAGGCATTTTCCAGGGGCACCACGAGGAGGAACGGACTCACCCCCATACACTGCTTAGTCTTCTTCTGCTTATAATTTAGAGCATATATTTTGCTCTTCATTTTGATCTTATTCTTCATGTTCTTCTGCTTTTTGATCTTCTGCTTATTGTTCCTCTGTCTCTTGTTCTGTATCTTGTAGTTTGTCGTAACCTTCTTTTTCCTGTTGGTGATCTTCTTCTGGGTAATCTTATATTTCTTCTTTGTGATGGTGTTCAGGCTGGTTGGCTTGATGCTCGTCGTCCTTGGGGTCGTCATCTTCTTCGGGGTGGTCTTTAGGGTCGTCTAACTTCCGAGAACCAGTTGACGTTACTGGAACCCGGACGGGTAGCAGAAGGTACAAGAGCCAATGCAAGTAACGAGGACCAGCTGACTGTGCTGGAACCCGGAGGGGCAGCAGAAGGAAAAGAGCCAATGGCACAACCGAGGACCAGCTGACGTTACTGGGACACGGTTACTAAGCAGGAGGTACCTGTGCTCCAAAGCACTACCAAGGACCAGCAGACGTTGCTGGAACTCGGATACCGAGATGGAGGCACCTAGGCCAAAGGCACTGTGGAGAACCAGCTAACGGTACTGGAACTCGGACGGGTACCATAAGGCACCCATGAAAATGTAAGTTGACAGGCCGCAAGCCGTCTGCAGTTACCAAATCACACAGTCCTAGAGTGGGTGCTTGTCCTATTTTCACAACGGAAAGAGCCTTTATTTACATATCCCACAGCACACATAGGAATCACCTAAACTGCAGGCACCATAGAGTCGGATAACCGGAATGCAACATGACAGGACAACTTATTGGAGGCTAATTTACGTTGACACTGCCAGGAAACAGCTGTGGTGCTGTAAACAGGGTGGGCATGAGTCAGTACCCGTGCCAATCACTTACGAGCAACAACTGGCGGTGTTGGAGCCCAGGGATGAGAGGAGGACAGGGTGGAGGCAGCATGACTTTTTATCATACACACAGCAGGGGAACAGCTGCCATTACTCAACCCCAGTAACACAGGAGCAAGTGTTGACTGTGCTAACAGCACTTACAGGCAACAACTGGCGGTGTTGGAGCCCAGGGTCCAATGCATCGACTTCAATTGCTTCCACCTCCTCTCAGTAACACAGCACTGTTGATCAACCATCTGTCTCTTCACCGCCTGCCAAATTGCCCAGTCAGTCAGAGAGTTCTGTACAGGAGCCAGCTGAGTGTCTGCTTCTGTTCTCAGAATCTGTTGGTTTGCAAACAGGGGCACAGCCAAGCAGCATTCTGGAATGTGAAGAAGAGGGAGTATGCAGTGATGCGCAACAGCTGTGTCTCTCTGAATCTGAAGAGGCGGGTGAGACAGTGCCGATGGTCAGCACACCGCAGAACGCATCTGATGATGATGAGACTCAGGTGCCAGGTTCTGTTGAGCATGGTGGTGGCCAGACCACCCAACAGCAGCAGGTGTTGTAAGAGGTTAGTGGAGATGATGAGGTCCAAGACCCAACATGGCGTGAGGAACAGGAAGGTGGTGGCAGCAGCTCTGAGGAAGCGATTGCCCCAACGGTACAAACAGGAGGGAGAGTTAGGCTGCATACTCTGTTGCCTGTAGCCTCCATTTTGGCACCTGTTCGGATTTCTCTTCCAAAAGTCTAAATGGACGCTCCCAGGACTTGCACTGCGTGGTCCTTTTTTCACACACTTGCAGATGATATTTGCTATGTCAAATGCAAGCTGTGTAATCAAAAAGTAAAAAGAGGTAAAGTGTCAGTAACCTCAATACAACAAATATGTCTAAAATTGTGCGTAGAAAACACGTAGTTGAGTTACAAAGACACACTGAAGATGTACAGTCTATAGAGAATCACAGCACAAGTTTAACTGCATATGTCATGGTTAAATTTGAAATTTTTATTGCACACTTGATGTGAAAAAAGAAAATAGCTATGAGACGACTGACTGACGTTTTGGGCAACGCAGTGGCCTTTATCAAATAGTCGCTGGAAGAGATAGAAAAATTTACAGTCAATGACAATGGATAATATATACAATATATACATAGGGTGAAGAATATATATACATAGGAATTAGGCAACATGTTAAACATTTGGGTGATACTGTAGAACACGGAGAATTATCCCTCTAGGGTATGCGGGTGGATAATGTAGTTTTTTGTTGATTTTTGTGAGTGTGTAGAAAACAGGGGTGATGGGTTATTGAATATTAAGGAATCTCATAGTCTTACAGTCTATGGTGATCAATTAAAGATGTTTTGTCAGGATACGATCAATTTTTTGACAGATGTAAAATGTAGGGTCACAATTGAGTTGTCTGTAGGTTAGGTTAACTGACAGTTGTCTATGAATTTCGGCAATAGATTGGGTCTTATTCATAATAACGATAGCACCCCCCTTATCTGCTTGTTTAATAATAATGTTGGGGTTATCTTTCAGAGATTTTATGGCTTGTTTATCTGTGGGTGTCAGGTTGTGGCGTATCGGGTGTAGGCCCAATCTCGGCAAACCATCCACGACCACAGGCTCTGAATGCTGGCATTGCAAAACTCCTGTCCCTTGAAATGCTGTCATTCAGGCTGGTGGAGACTGACAGTTTACGGAACTTAATGGCATTGGCAGTCCCACAATACAATGTGCCAAGCTGATTTTATTTCAGCAGGCAAGCCGTCCCTGGTCTGCAAAACCATGTTGTTGAGGTTAAAATTAAACATGCGCTACTAAACTCCGTCAGTAGCAATGTCCACCTGACCACCGCTGCGTGGACCAGTACCCATGGCCAGGGACGATACCTTTCCCTTACTGCCCATTGGGTCAATGTTGTGGAGCCGGGTACAGATCTTGCGAGTGGCGCTGTACGTGTTCAGGCAACTACAAGGATTGCGGGAATCAAGTCGTACACATTGACTCCTCCTTCTCCAGTTCCTCAGAAACATCGTTGCAGGAGCCGTCACGGTCTACCTCCACATGGACCCGTGAACGCTTAATAAGAATCTTTAGTTATATAGCGCCAACAGATTACGCAGCGCTTTACAGTTTAACAGTTTCCGAACACAAGTCATAAGTAACAACGTTACCAATACAATAATGAAAGCAATATAATCCGCACACGCTCGTGAGAGCTTACAATTTACAAATATGTGGGGGAGATACAAAGTACAGGTGTTTATATACAATGGTGTATTTAGAATGATGGCCCAGCCATTTTGAGGGAGTGAGGGATGGATGGAGATAGTGAATGGTCTACACACACACACTTACACATAGAATGACTTTGACTAGTGAAGGTGATAGGCCGCTATTATTATTATAGATTTTTATAGCGCCATTTATTCCATGGCGCTTTACATGTGAAGAGGGGCAAGTATAGACAAGTACAGTAAACATGAGCAATACAAGGCACACACAAGTACAGAAGGAGAGAGGACCCTGCCCGCAAGGGCTCAGAGTCTACAGGGATAGGTGAGGATACACTAGGAGAGGGAAGACCTTGAAGAAATGTGTTTTGAGTGAGCGCCCAATAACATGCAAATTGTGGATAGTTCTAATTTCTTGGGGTACAGCATTCCACAGTATTGGCGCAGCGCGGGAGAAGTCTTGGATTCGGGAGAGATGTTCTTTAGGTGTAGGCGGCAATAGCGGGCAACAGATTGTATATGGGAGGTGAAGGAGAGATTGGTGTCAAACATAACACCCAGACAGCGAGCCTGTTGACCGATATGAGCACAGACGTGGCCAAACGTCAACAGGCCGTCCTGAAATTAATTTCCATGGGGAATCAAAGCCACACAGCGCTGGAGCTCTGGAATGCCATAAAGCAAGAGAGCGACATGTGTATTTTGCCAGCGAATCTCCAGCCAGGCTTGGTAGTGTGTGACAATGGCCGAAATCTGGTGGCAGGTCTGGGCCTAGGCAACGTCACTCACATACCATGTCTGGCACATGTGCTAAACTTTGTCGTCCACAGTTTTTTGAGGGAGTATCCGGATCTTGATTCACTGCTGCACAAGGTCCGCCTACAGTGCGCTAACTTGCGACGTTCCACCATGGCCAGATCGCGCATTGCAGCTCTGCAATGCAGATTTTGCCTTCCTGAACATCGCATCATATGTGACGTACCCACCAGGTGGAATTCCACGTTACATATGTTGGAGCGGTTGTGTGAGCAGCAGCCAGCAGTAATGGAGTATCAGCTGCATCAGTCGCAATCAACTCGCAATTTGCGCCGTTCACTTCACCACTACTGAGTGGGCCTCTACTATAATAATCTTTATTTATATAGCGCCAACAGATTCCGCAGCGCTGTACAGTTTAACAGTTTCATAACACAAGTCATAAGTGACAACGTTAACAATACAATAATTAAAGCAATATAAGCCGCCCCTGCTCGTGAGACCTTACAATCTACAATGAGGAGGGGGAGCTCCAAAGTACAGTTGTTTATATACTATGGTGTATTTACAATGATGGTCCAGCCATTTTCAGGGAGTGAGGGATGGATGGAGATAGTGAATGGGCCACACACACACACAGTTACACATAGAATGACTTTGATTAGTGAATGTGATAGGCCGCTCTGAACAAATGTGTTTTGAGTGTGGAAGTAGGGCTGTTAATGGGGATGTTGAAGTCTCCAAGGATAAGGGTTGTACTTCTGAGGACATGAAAGTGCGGCAGCCAGGCAGAGAAGTGGTCAAGGAACTGTGTGGGCGAGCCTGGGGTCCGATATATTACCGCTACTCTGAGGGAGAGGGGACGAAAGAGCCTGATGGTGTGGACCTAATAATTTGCAAAATCTTAATCTAAAATTTACATGTTACATATTTACATCTAGTATAAAACATTTAACCATTAAGCCTACTTACAGAACAAGGAAGTGTAAAAAAACTTGTGCTTAAAAAAAAAGTGAAAATAAAATGTGAGAAGGGCAGTGTAACAAATAATTTAGGAAAAAGATAAACTAACATCAATGTGCTGTGTGCTGTGTAAAGCCAGACACCATAACATAATCAGTCTGGGATAGCGGTGATTTTCTCGCATAACACGAGTAACATTCCTGGAAGAGGTTTTGTAGAGTCAACGATCAGCAACTAGCTACGGTAGATAAATACTAAAAAAAAAAAGTTATTTAACATTCATAACATACATTGTATTTAACCAAAAAAATAACAAATTTATTTAACATTCCTAAGATAAATTTTTTTTAAAACATAAAAACTATAATACACAGCAGGATCTTTAGTAAAAACCAGACTTACCACTGTAACCTCTTAATCCTTGCAAGCTTCAACACAACGTTGACAAGGTACACAGCAGGGGTGGTCGGTCTCCTAGACAACGAGCAAACTCCTTCATGTTGAGAGAGGCCACCATCTCCTTAGCTTTCAGGTACTTTTCTGTGGGAATGAGCTTGTCTCCAACGAGCCAGGAATATCCATTGAATGCCACACCATGGTTTGGTATTAGCACCCAGCCAGTACCAAAAGTGAAGCCAACCACAGTTCCCATTTCTCATGAACTTTATTTGATATACTGGCTGGCCAAACATTAGTTTCTCACAAAGGAGCTGAAGACCCTGAGTGGCAGTAGGTGCAAGTCTCTCCAGCATGACCTGTTTGTTAGATATTTGCCGTCTACACACCTAAAGAACATCTCTAGAATCCGCCCTTTTCTCACCATGGAAACAACAAAAACCCTCACTGTAGCATTGATCCACTCCCGCCTGGACTACTGCAATGCTCTATTACTTGGCCTCCCCATTACTCGACTATCCCCTCTCCAGTCCATCCTTAATGCAGCAGCCAGGGTCATCCATCTGGCTAATCGGTACTCGGACGCGTCCGCTCTTCGCCAGTCCTTACACTGGCTGCACATTCATTATAGGATCCAATTCAAAGTACTGGTTCTCACCCACAAAGCTCTCCACAGTGCAGCACCCCCCTACATCTCCTCCCTCATTTCTATCTATCGGCCTAACCGACTGCTGTGCTCTGCAAATGACTTTCGACTAACCTCTGCAGTAATCCGTACCTCCCACTCCCGACTACAAGACTTCTCCCGCGCTGCGCAAATCCTCTTGAATGCTCTACCACAAGAAATTAGGACTATCCACAATTTGCCTGGTTTCAGGCGCTCCCTCAAAACACATTTGTTCAGAGTGGCCTATGACATTCAATAACCAAAGTCGTCCTATGTTTAAGTGTGTATGTGGAGCCCATTCACTATCTCCATCCATGCCTCACTCCCTCAAGATGGCTGGACCATCATTGGAAATGCACCATTATATATACACACCTGTACTTTGTATCTCCCCCACCTCATTGTAGATTGTAAGCTCTCACGAGCAGGGTCGGCTTATTTTACTTTAATTATTGTATTGTTAACGTTGTTACCTATGACTTGTGTTTTGAAACTGTGAAAGTGTAAAGCGCTGCGGAATATGTTGGCGCTATATAAATAAAGATTTAATTATTATTATTATTATTATTATATCAGAGGGAGAAGAGGATTGGGCCTTGACAAGGTGCCCGATTGCATCTTAAGTGTTATTGAATGTTGGAGCCAGTCCACCGTATAAAAGCAGCCATACAGTGTCCGGGTACCTGCTTGGATTTCGATCAAAATGAAGACTACTTTGATGTACATGTACACCAATTAGAGAAAAATGACAAGGATGAGGCAGTAAGACACGCTCAGCAGAGTACAAGCAGCATTGCTTGAAGAAGTAACTTGAGCGTGATCAAAATTGAATAAATTAAAATCTCAGACTACAGTGAACACAACACTTAGCTGTGAAAGGGCTTTTTGTGTCCTTCTACAGTGTTTTCAACCAATGTATTGGATACGGATGGAAGCACGTCACACTATAATTTCAATTGAATTGAGCAGCAAGAATTACACTAAAGAAAAAAAAAAAAAGAGTGTGAGAGTGACATGTGCAGATGCCTACATACAGCGTTGTATGCCGAGCAAACTGCAGCGCGTCACCTGCACTCACACACACACCTTGCAGACCTGTGAAAAAAACACTGCAAGGCAAAAGGAAGATGTACACAGCGGTTGGTAAAGTAGCCTGCCTAAAGCACAGTACACAAAATCGCAATCTCTAACTGTCCCTCAGAGTCAGCAGAGCAGCGTTCTGTCCCAAACAGAATTAACAGCACAGTGACGCTAAAATGGCGGCTTTATCCGGCAACAATACCTTCCTTGTGTCACGGTTAGGGTAGCGTGTGTCTATTATATGAGTGTCTGTAAAATGTAACGTTACGCAGACTTATTCTGCCCTTGGGACGCAAAAAATAAGACAGCAGTAATCATTTACTGTATAAAACTCCACCTATGCGCAACTAAACAGCACGTTCCCTCTTACGGTTCCTGCGCTGACATGTGAGTAGGGAGTTTGGAGACGTTCCTGAATTTATCCCAGGTATCCAAGCATATCAGGCCGATAGGAGAGCATTAAAACCACCCACGGTGGTGACTTAAATATGGTGAATCTAAACAATGAAGAACTGTAGGTCGATGCGAATGAATGTGCGATCACATGACACACGTTTATAATAACCCTTGTTAGACACGAGTAACTTTGTAGACATTTTGACACACTGAACCCAGATGCAGTGAATATTCATTCTATTCGGCGCCACATGACTCTTGGTCCAGAATAGATTATATATTGCTAGCACACGAGCTATTAAGGGGAGTGGAAGAGGCAGATGTGCACAACGTAGCTAAATATGACCACGCGCCCGTATCAGTGACCCTGCCAGATATGGTGCAGATGGAGCCAAACCAAACTTGGCGCTTCCCGACCTATTTGTTAATGGATGAGAAGTTTCGACATCACGTGAAGCAATGGTGTTTTTAATATGTAAGGGATAATGGAGATACTAGGGATAGGCCGGAACTTTTATGGGCAGCAGGGAAGGGAGTAATGCGCGGGAAACTAATAGGTTATCAGACAACGCTAAAAAAGAAGATCGCGACAAACTACTCCAGGCTAGCAGGATATTACGCGATAGGTACACGGCAAACAAGACAAGTTCATCAACACAGGTTAAAAATAGATGTAAGCAGGCTAAGGCTGACTTACACGTATGGGTATATCGACGAGAGACAAGCAGTAATAACAATTATAGAGCCGATGTATATCGTTATGGTAGCAAATGAGGGAGACTATTATCACGACTAGCGAAAGGAAATCACATTCGTCATCAACATATTACAGCGTTAACGAATAAACATGGGATCATGAACACAGACCCTCGAACCATAAACACCATTCTACAAGAATACTACTCAGACTTATATAAGGTGGAACATACGGATAGTGCGAGGGTAACACCTTTGTAGATGGAATACGGTTACCATCCATCACAAACTATCAGCTTCTCCTTTTAAAAAAACAAATTGAGGTGATGGAAGTGACAGCGGCGATAAGTTACTTTAAATACGGGAAAGCTCCAGGACCTGACGGGTTTACAGCCAAATTATTTAAATTATTGAGTGAAGATATCCCATCCACATTGGTACGCACCTTCAATCATATATTGGAGACAGGAGGGTTGCCCAGCCATTCAAACATGTCACACATGAAGTTGCTACTAAAACCAAACAAACATTCACATCTGCCTGGATCCTATCGTACATTCTCACTCATTGACCATTTATCAAGATTTTGTCCAGGATCATGGCAGATCTTTTGAGTAGCATTGGTCCTACGCTGATAGGGCGATCACAAGTGGCCTTTGTTTGCTACTTTGTTTGCTACTATCAGTCTCACTATGCATAACACATGTGTGCAGTGGGCAGTATTACCTTTGCCTTCGGTGGAGTAGGAAAACCCCTCTCCTATCGAAGTGTTAGTTGGGGAGATGGAAGATTTGACACCGGGACCTGAATTGTAATACTTAAATGTGACAGGTGACAAATTTGTTAAGGCGCAACTCCGCGGCCCCTACGTTGAGTCTAGCCCGTGAAAATTTACTGGTTGTCAATGGGGAACCCCAACACCCCGGGGCAGCTACAGTATTTCAACAATTAGAGATGAACCAAGATTTGCTGTATCAGGTTTATAAAATACATGTTGAAATTTTTTAACAATTGCTGCTACCGCAGTCATATCGGAGGTTGGTAATGGACTTAGCGTATGCGCATGTACTAGGGTGACATTTGTGCCAAAAGAAAACCCTACACAGAATTATACAACGGTTTTACTGGCAGGGGGTCTATCAAGAAGTTAAACGGTATTGTAACTCTTGTCGCATGCGCCAGGTACACAGTCCTCAGCCTCATTTAGTGAGTCCCTTGGTGCCATTAAAAATTTTAGAGGTCCAGTTTGAGAGAATACCCATGGATCTGGTGTAGCCGGTTAATAAATCAGCAAGGGGTCATCAACAGGGGCAATAAAAGGGGCACTGTGTGGGTCACCAGTTTTGAGCACACCCGAGTTCAAAAGAGAATTCATTGTCCAGACTGTTGCGTCAGAGGTAGGTATGGGTGCCGTGTTGTCTCAGGACTGGAGCTTAACGGGGAGGAGCATCCCATTAGTTTCCTGAGTCGAAAACTTACTCCATCAAAAAACAGAGACAGCATTGTAGAGAGAGAGTGCCTGGCGATAAAGTGGGCACTGGAGTCGTTGCGCTACTATTTGTTGGGGATAACATTTTGTTTTGTAAATGATCATTTCCCTGTGACTGGCAGTGTTGTAGCCCAGGGAGTAGAGTTCAGGTGGTAGAAAGATGAACATAACAGGAGACTTGGAAAACGTTGGCAAACAGTTATTTAGTCTGAAAACGGACAGGCAAATTCAGGTGAGATCCATGCCTTGTTCATTTTCAGAAAAATAAGCCGGTCTACATTGTCTGAGGATAGTCGCATGCGACGGTCTGTTAGTACACCACCTGCAGCACTAAAGACGCGCTCAGATAATACACTGGCAGCAGGGCAAGCAGCACCTCCAAGGCATACCACACATCAAATACAAATATAACAGTAATAATAATATTATTAATAAAAAATGAAATTGCACACACAGTACACAGACACAGCTCATATGTGTGTATAAGGCTACTTTCACACATCAGGCTTTTTGAATCAGGCGCCATCCGTCCTATGCCTGAAAGGACGGATCCGGCGCTGATTTAAAAAAACTGATGAAACTGATCAGGTTTTTTGCCTGATCCGTCCTGACCTTTTCAACCCGGAAATATAACATTTTCCATGTTGAAAATATAGACATCAATGTCTGGACCGAGGAGAGAGAGAGAGAGAGAGAGAGAGAGAGACACCGGATCAGTTGGATTTGTCAAGAAACTGGTCCGGCACCATAGACTTTCATTGTATCCGGCCGCCTGAAGTGCCGATTCAGGCACTGTCAGGCGTCTCCGGAAAAAAAAAAAAACGTTACAAAAGCCGTCTTCTCCGGCCGCCGGAATGTACAATTCCAACGGATCCGGCCAAAAACGAATGCAACGCAGGGACATCAGGCGCGATCCGGCGCTAATGTAAGTCAATGCTAAAAAAACGCATCCGGTACCGGATCCGTTTTTTTAGAAACACGCCGGATCGCGCCTGATTCAAAAAGCCTGATGTGTGAAAGTAGCCTAAGAGAGAGTGTTTCTGTGTGTAGTTCATGCCTCTAGCCTAGAAGATCAGTCTTGCTAAAATCTTTAACACTGACCCCTGTTCTGTTCTTAAAATGGTGGATGCTGAACTGCTTCTCAGCCCCCTCATACACAATCATTATGTGGCACTGCTGGGCTCAGTCAGAGGCATCAGATTGAACTAGGCTGTCCTGAGTCATTCTCAATAGAACATTTTGTTCAGCAGTTCATCTAGTTCATGTAGTTCAGAGGTCACATGATGCATTTCCTATCAGCTCCTCACAGGATAGGGTGGAGAAAAACTGAACTAAATGAACTAATCTTTTGAACTAATCTTTTCAGTGAACTAGTTCATGGTGAACTAATCAACAAAATTAACTAGATTTCCCATCACTATGGTGTACACCTTGGTGGCGCTGTGACAAAACTTCGCCACATTTGTAACATACAGCTCTTGCCCTGTGCAGAGGCGCTGCTTGTGCTCCCTCTTTTGCAGAGGTGTCTACAATGCCTCGACGCACAGAGCTGCTTTGTAAAGCAGTAGCAGCAGCAGCGCTCTCGGCTGGAATGGAGAACATTATGGATTTCAACAGTGTGTCTTGGTCCTCCAGCATTTTACGGTCCCGGTTCAACGGTGTGATGAGGCTTTGTAAGTTGTCCCGGTAACGAGGGTCTAGGAGGGTGTACACCCAATAATCTGACGTGGTGAGAATGTGGCCGATGCGGCGGTCGTTTCTCAGGCACTGCAGCATGAAATCAACCATGTGCTGCAGACTCACAACTGGCCAACAAACGCTGTCCTCTGGAAGAGCGTCACACTAATAGATTTTTGTAAATTTAAAATAGAATAAAGCAGCAGCAATTTTTGAAAAATTACAAGGATGAGCCAGTGACAGACACTCAGCAGAGTACACGCTGCGGTGGTTGAAGTAAGTGGAGCGGGATCTACACTCCTACAAAAAAATTAAAGCTCAGACTAGAGTGAACACTGAAACACAACTGTTCACTTGCTGTGAAAGGCCTTTTTGTGGACTTCTATTATGTTTGCAAGCAATGTATTGTATTTTGATGGAAGAGCGTCACACTAATAGATTTTTGTAAATTTTAAATAGAAGAAAGCAGCAGCAATTTTTGAAAAATTACAAGGATGAGCCAGTGACAGACGCTCAGCAGAGTACACGCAGCATTAGTTGAAGTAACTGGAGCGTGATCTGCACTCAAAAAAAAAAAATCACAGACTGCAGTGAACACTGAAACACAACTGTTCACTTGCTGTGAAAGGCTCCTTTGTGGACTTCTTTAGTGTTTGCAACCAAGGTATTGTATACGGATGGAAGCACGTCACACTATTATTTCAATTACATGGAGCAGCAAGAATTACACTGAAGAAAAAAAAAAGAGTCTGTGAGTGACACGTGCAGATGCCTACAGACAGCGTTGCATACAGAGCAAACAGCAGCGTCACCTGCACTCACACACACCTTGCAGAGCTGTTAAAACAACACTGCAGGCAAAAGGAAGCTTTACACAGCCGGTGGTAAACTAGCCTGCCTAAAGCACAGTACACTAAATCGCAATCTCTAACTGTCCCTCAGAGTCAGCAGAGCAGCGTTCTTTCCCTAACTGAGTTCACAGCACAGTGACGCTAAAATGGCGGCGGCGCCTTTTATACTGCATTCTGACATCATTTCAGCATCCAATCACAGCCATGCCATTAGTTAACATGACCGCAGCAGTACAGGATGTGCCCACACTTCTTAGGATTCCTCATTGGCTGACTATAATCACATTGCCTCTCAAAGAATTATGGGAACTTCCGATTCCGGTATACGATATATGAAAAATATCGGAACTAAGTATCGGAATTCCGATACAGCTAATATCGGCCGATACCCGATACTTGCGGTATCGGAATGCTCAACACTAGTGGTTAGCACTGCAGCCTTGCAGCACTTGGTTCAAATCCCACCATGAACAACATCTGCAAGGAGTTTATATGTTCTCCCTGTGGTTGAGTGGGTTTCCTCTAGGTTCTCTGGTTTCCTCCCACCCTCCAAACGAATACTGATAGGCAATCTAGATTGGGAGCCCCAATGGAGACAGTAAAGTCTGTAAAGTGCTGTGGAAATAATGGTGCTATATAGGTGAGAAAAATAAATAAATTCATGATAATCCTTCAAAGATAGGAAGCCTGGGAAAAATGTTCTGTGGTCATTGTCTTTTGGGCACATGTATAGTACTTTATATTTCTTACTTTTTGACATCTTCTCCAAAAAAAAATTTCTATAGTTATAGTTGTGTTTTTATACTGATTAAATGAATTTTATTCTTGACATCACTAATGCAGTGACCTGATATAGCTAAAACTATATTCATATGTGTTGATACTTATGCAGTAAAAATACCCTAAAACACAAAACTTTAAGAAGAAATGTAGTGTACCATCCCTTTAACACCTTTTCGACTCTGGGCGTCATAGTATGCCCATCTCAAAATCCATCCTTTTGATGTGGGCTCCGGCGCTGAGCCCACATCTTTCCTGGCACATGTCAGCTGTTTTGATTAACTGAAAGGTGCCTCTAACAGCTGCGAGTTGAATTGTGATCCACCACAGCTGTTAACCTGTTAAATGGCAATATTCAATCTCTGACGGTGGCATTTAACTTGCGCTTACTGGAAGAGTGCCAGAAATCCCCCCCATCAGTGACCCCGTCACGTGATCGTGGGTCACAGATAGGTTGACATGACAACCAGAGGTTTCCAGCAGACCTCTATGGATGTCATAGCTATCCGGATAGCCGGATAGCTATGAGCGCCGCCGGGTGGTCGACCCCAGGCCCAGATTGCTTATCTGCCCAGCCGGTTAAAATGGGTGGGGAACCTCCAGCCCGCAGGCCACATGAGGCTGCAGGCAGGTCCATGCAGTCCGTAATTCTCTGGCGGCAGCCGAATCCTGCCAGCTGCCGGCCGTTTAACCCCCAAGTGCAAGCAGCATTCACTACAGAACGCTGCCTGCATATGAATGATGATGTCATCGGGGTGGGCAGGGTTAGCGCCAGGGTGGGCTGGGTTAGCGCCCAATGCTCTACCGTTCTCTTGTCCTGGAAGAGGAGCTCAGTGCCTGTCTGCAGGTAATTTCTGTGCCCCTCAGCTATGTGCCCCCAGCTTTGTGCCCCAATATAATCTCTGTGCCCCCCAACTATATGCCCCCCTGTGATCTGTGCCCCCAACTATCTGCACCCCTGTTATCTGTGCCCCCAGATAATAAGCACTCCTGTGATCTGTGCCCCAAATATATTCACCACTTTGATCTGTGCCCCCAGATATATGTACCCCTGTGATCTGTGCCCCAGCTATATGCACCCATGTGATCTGTGCCCAACTATATTCCCCCTGTGATCTGTGCCCCCAGCTATATGCACCTCTGCGATCTGTGCCCTCAGATATATGCACCCCTGTGATCTGTGCCCCCAAATATATTCACCACTGTGATCTGTGCCCCCCAGCTATACGTACCCCTGTGATCTGTGCCTCCAGCTATATGCACCCCTGTGATCTGTGCCCAACTATATGCACCCCTGTTATCTGTGCCCCCCCAGATATATGCACTATGCATCCCTGTGATCTGTGCCCCCCAGATATATGCACCCCTGTGATCTGTGCCCCCTCAGCTACATGCACCCCTGTGATCTGTGCACCCCTTTGATCTGTGCCCCCCAACTATATGCCCCTGTGATCTGTGCCCACCAACTATATAACCCCCTGTGATCTGTGCCCCCAGCTATATGCACCCCTGTGATCTGTGCCCCTCAGACATATGCACCCTTGTGATGTTTGCCCCCAGCTATATGCACCCCTGTGATCTGTGCCCCCAGCTATATGCACCCCGGTGATCTCCGTGGCTCCCAGCTTTCTGCCCCCTTGTGATCTATGTGCCCCCCTGTGATCCCTGTGCCCACCTGCTATGTACCACCTGAGATATTTGTGCTCCCATGTGATCTCTGTGCCCTCCAGCTATGTGCCCTCCTGTGATCTTCGTGCCACCCCCCCGTGATCTCTGTGCCCCCTGCTATATGCCCCTGTAATCTTTGTTCTCCCCCTGTGATCTCTGTACTTCCCTCCCTGTGATTGTCGTGCCACTCCCCGGTGATCTCTGTGTCCCCCCGGTGATCTATGAGCCCCACCCCATGATCTATTGCAAATACAATTCTAGGATGTATTAACAAAAGCATACAGTCTAGATCACGTGAAGTCATTATTGCCCTCTACTCCTCTTGGTCAGACCTTCATCTGGAATACTGTGTCCAGTTTTGGGCACCACATTTTAAAAAAGACATCAACAAACTGGAGCAAGTTCAGAGAAGAGCGACCAGAATGGTGACCGGTCTGCAAACCATGTCCTATGAGGAATGGTTGCAGGATTTGGGAATGTTTAGCTTGCAAAAGAAAAGACTGAGAGGAGACTTAATAGCTGTATACAAATATCTCAAGGGCTGTCACATTGTAGAAGGATCATCTTTATTCTCATTTGCACAAGGAAAGACTAGAAGCAATGGGATGAAACTGAATGGGAGGAGACACAGATTAGATATTAGAAAAAATTTTTTGACAGTTAGGGTGATTAGTGAGTGGAACAGGCTGCCACGAGAGGTGGTGAGTTCTCCTTCAATAGAAGTCTTCAAACAGAGGCTGGACCGATATCTGTCTGGGATGATTTAGTGAATCCTGCTTTGAGCAGCGGGTTGGACCAGATGGCCCAGGAGGTCCCTTCCAACTCTACCATTCTATGATTCTATGTGCCTCCCCGGCGATGACTGTCCCCCCCAGTGCTGTATATCCCCCTTTTTTGTTTCCAGGGACCCGCTCCTCTGCACGCCCGACGATGGACAACTCAGCTCTTCATCCTCCCCCATCTCCACACCTGGGTGAGTCCCAATATGGAAACTTTGTGTATATACAGCACTTGCACTATTACCTGTATACTGTATATAAACTGCTATGTATACAATATATAGGTGATACTGGATGCTAAGTGTGTATAATCACATTATTACCTACATAATGTACATACAACAGTCTATATACATTTTATAGGGGACATTGTGACTTAGGCCGGGGTCACACAAGCGTGTGTGATGTGAGAAACTTGCACGAGTCTCTCGCATCAACACCCGGCACTGCCGCCGGCACTCGGACAGGAGCGTGAGGCTGCATGTATTTCTATGCAGCCGCACACTCCAGTCCCGAGTGCCAGCGAGTTTCTCATATCAAACATGCTGGTGTGAAACCGGCCTTATAAATACAATATATGGGTGATACTGCTGTACATATGTTACGTAGGTGATACTGGACTATACCCGTCACAGTATCACCTATCCTGATGGCGAACCTATGCACGCATGCCAAGAGGGGCACGCAACCCCTCTCATGGCACGCGCTGCCTCAACTTGTACGCAGCTTCCTCTTACAATGACAGCGGCCGGGAGCTGATATGATATCATCTAGCGCAGCTCGCCCTCAATTGTAGAGGAAGTAGAGGAGGAGCTGACAGCCTGGAGAGTGAGTTGCGATGTGCCAGTGAGCTGCTGTGGTGTGTGTGTGTGGTTCAATGTTGGAGAGGGCAAGAAGGGAGTGAGGTGGAGAGGGCAGTGATGGGGAGAGGACAGCGATGGGGAGAGGGCCAATGTTGGGAGAGGGCCAATGAAGGAGTGATGGTGAGAGGGCCAATGATGGGGAGAGGGCCAATGAGGAGTGATGGGAGAGGGCCAATGATGGGAGAGGGCCAATGATCGGAATGATGGGAAAAGGGCCAATGATGGGGAGAGGGCCAATGAAGGGAGTGATGGGGAGAGGGCCAATGATGGGGAGAGGGCCAATGATGGAATGATGGGAGAGGGCCAATGATGGGGAGAGGGCCAATGAAGGGAGTGATGGGGAAAGGGCCAGTGATGGGGAGAGGGCCAATGATAGGGAGAGGGCCAGTGATGGGGAGAGGACCAATGATGGGAGAGATGGCAAGAGAGCCAATGATGGGGAGAGGGTCAGTGATGGGGAGAGGGCAACGATGGTGGTGGGGGAGAGGGCAATGATGGGTGATGGGGAGGAGGAAATGATGGAGGTGGTGTAAAGAGCAATTTCTACATTTCTACATGAAGGGGGATCATGATGGGGCATATTTCTGCATGAAGGGGATCATGATGGGGATATTTCTACATGAAGGGGATCATGATGAGGCATTTCTACATGAAGGGGATCATGTTGGGGCATATTTCTGCATGAATGGGATCATGATGGGACATATTTCTGCATGAAGGGGATCATGATGGGGCATATTTCTACATGAACTGGATCATGATGGGGCATATTTCTACATGAATGGGATCATGATGAGGCATATTTCTACATGAAGGGGATCATGATGGGACATTACTACATGAAGGGAATCTTGATGGGGCATTTCTACATGAAGGGGATTATGATGGGGCATATTTCTACATGAAGTGGATCATGATGGTGCATTTCTACATGAAGCGGATCATGATGGGGCATTATACTACAATAAGGGGATCATGATGGGGCATATTTCTGCATGAAGTGGATCATGATGGGGCATATTTCTGCATGAAGTGGATCATGATGGGGCATATTTCTGCATGAAAGGGATCATGATGGGGCATTTCTACATGAAGGGGATCATGATGGGGCATATTACTACAAGAAGGGGACAATGATGGGGCATATTACTACAAGAAGGGGATCATGATGGGGCATATTACTACAAGAAGGGGATCATGATGGGGCATATTACTACAAGAAGGGAATCATGATGGGGCATATTTCTGCATGAAGGGGATCATGATGGGGCATACTTCTGCATGAAGGGGATCATGATGGGGCATATTACTACAAAAAGGGGATCATGATGGGGCATATTTCTGCATGAAGGGGATCATGATGGGGCATATTTCTGCATGAAGGGGATCATTGATGGGGCATATTTCTGCATGGAAGGGATCATGATGGGGCATATTTCTGCATGAAGGGGATCATGATGGGGCATATTTCTGCATGAAGGGGATCATTGATGGGGCATATTTCTGCATGAAAGGGATCATGATGGGGCATATTTCTGCATGAAGGGGATCATGATGGGGCATATTTCTGCATGAAGGGGATCATGATGGGCATATTTCTGCATGAAGGGGATCATGATGGGGCATATTTCTGCATGAAGGGGATCATGATGGGGCATATTTATGCATGAAGGGGATCATGATGGGGCATATTTATGCATGAAAGGGATCATGATGGGGCATATTTCTGCATGAAAGGGATCATGATGGGGCATATTTCTGCATGAAGGGGATCATGATGGGCATATTTCTGCATGAAGGGGATCATGATGGGCATATTTCTGCATGAAGGGGATCATGATGGGCATATTTATGCATGAAGGGGATCATGATGGGGCATATTTCTGCATAAAGGGGATCATGATGGGGCACTTGGCACATGTTGGCACTTCGTCAAAAATAATTGGGTTTTAGGTTGCAGTTTGGGCACTCGGTCTCAGAAAGGTTTGCCATCACTGACCTATATAATGTATATACAGCACTCAACTATATGATGTATGCAACATAATATAGTATAATGCTGTCTTAATACAGTGTATAATGTACAGTTGTGTGCATATATCTATTATATACTTACCTTGTAATGTCTTCACATCCTGTTACATCCAGATGTGTCCGGATCCCACAATTCTAAGGGTGGAAGTTCACCAACCACCATATTGGGACACCCAAGTGATGTGGAAACTGCTGGTGGTACTAGCATCTTGCGCAGTACCTCCAGCAGAACACCGTCGCACCACACACACACACACACACTCACACACTGTGTACACCGTACGCACCACACACACACACAAACACATATTGTATATGCCGTACACACCACACACACTGTATACGCCGTACACACCACAAACACACACACTGTATTCGCCTTACGCACTGAACACACACACACACTGTATACGCCATATGCACCACACACACTGTATATGCCGTACGCGCCACATGACGTTGGTATAGTCGAGCTGTTTACTCGTACGGAAACCCGGACTCTCGACCCTGAGCCCCTTTTTCCCTTGTCAGGATACCCCCGATATCCACACCCCAATAACGAGTTACAGTAATTCTTTGGAATATGTATGGCCACAGCAGCCTTTATTTAAATACAAACAATATTAACAATAAATAACAATATATATATAACACTATATATAAATATTTACCATATAACATCAGGGAGGAGTCCTTGAAGCTACAAAGATCATGGTGAATTAAACCAATATCCTGTGAACAACATCCCACCTCTTACTCCCAGCCGTTACCCCACAGGCTCAGGAGCACCACCAATTGAGGTATGCTGTTCACCCAACCACCTGGGGATCCGCCCACTCCATGTGAATTCCCCTTCCACCTTTCACCAGATCACCACCACGTAACTTCAGACAGGGAGACCCTAAACAGAGTCCCCCCCAAACCAATTTCCAACAACTTCAAGGACTCTCTACCCACCCCCTTGAGCCGCCATGACCCAAAATTAAACAAAATAACAACAACATCAAATAGGGAGGGAGGGCGGGACTACTGATGGGGCAAGACAGGAACTGACCTGGAACCGCCCCATCTCTGCCTTATAAACCCCCCCACCACCCCCTCTCATTTAAATGTTCCTCCCTCATTTTAAACCCCTCCAAACCCCCGTCATGCTGGCCTCCACCCACGCCTCTTTCTTGAGGGGAGGGAGGCTCTGCTCCGGCCATTACTTGACGTTGGTATAGTCGAGCTGTTTACTCGTACGGAAACCCGACTCTCGACCCTGAGCCCCTTTTTCCCTTGTCAGGATACCCCCGATATCCACACCCCAATAACGAGTTACAGTAATTCTTTGGAATATGTATGGCCACAGCAGCCTTTATTTAAATACAAACAATATTAACAATAAATAACAATATATATATAACACTATATATATATATATATATATATATATACCATATAACATCAGGGAGGAGTCCTTGAAGCTACAAAGATCATGGTGAATTAAACCAATATCCTGTGAACAACATCCCACCTCTTACTCCCAGCCGTTACCCCACAGGCTCAGGAGCACCACCAATTGAGGTGTGCTGTTCACCCAACCACCTGGGGATCCGCCCACTCCGTGTGAACTCCCCTTCCACCTTTCACCAGATCACCACCACGTAACTTCAGACAGGGAGACCCTAAACAGAGTCCCCCCCAAACCAATTTCCAACAACTTCAAGGACTCTCTACCCACCCCCTTGAGCCGCCACAACGAGGGCCCATTGAAAACCTCAATGGCCCGAGACCCCCTAAGACCGCAAAGCTATGGCCAATGCCCAAATATCCGAACCAACCGCATTCAGATGAACCCCATCGGCCAACCAAAAATCCCCCTCACCCTTCTCCAAATCAAAATGCCGCACCGACACATTCCATTTCGAGCCATGAAAGAAGACACAGCCCTGTTTACCTTTATCCTGGCCTTATTAATCTTAACCAAGGACCTCATGTTCCGCCAACGTCTGCGTGGCACAATTTCAGACCAAACCAAAATGACCCCCGGATATAATACCCATAGCCGCAAGCAATCCTGCTTAATGTCTCTGACTAATTCCCGAAAAGGGCACACCGCAAGATCGTTCCCCCCTACATGAAGTACCAAAACATCAGTAGCACGGTCCAAGCGAGCGCACCCATGAATTTTGGGCAACACCCTCCTCCACTGCATTCCTCGAAAACCGAGCCATCGCACCACCACCATAGACCGGGGAAATCCCAGCTGCCGACCATCTGTCCTGATGTCAGCTCTCAACGCTCCCCAGTGGACGAAGGAGTGACCAAAAATCCAAATCAGCAGGGGAGGGGCACCTGAAACGAGAAAACAATACTAAACATACCAAAAAGAACACCCTTAAAACAACTCCAATCTTCCCACGTCGGCCTTCAGAACAAACCAACTACCCCACCTCTAGAGTCAAGGCCTAATATAACTCCTAAATCGATTAGACTTCCAACGCCCAATACGTTGTATAGATGCCGCACCCAAACCCCTACCTGCCGCCTCAGTTGCCGCCCCAATACGGAAAGAATGAGTCCCAAAACGAGAATCATCCAGACCTAACGCTCGAATGGACCTCTTAAAATGGCGTTAAACTGATACCTAGACAGGCTACTGCCATCAGCATGGCACAACAATGAGCCCCCCAATCTGGGGCCCGACTCCCAAAAGCGCTGCAAGCATAACACCGGACACATCGAATACCCCGGCACCCGCCCCACCCTCCCCTCTTGATCTGTCTTGGATCTACGCAGCCAAAACTCAACTCCACCTGCCGTTAATAGCACGTCTTTAGCCAACAAACCCCCTACCGCCTGTTTATTACCCGAAACCAGTTCACCCACCCACAAAGCCCCAAACAATGCCAACGAAAAAGTCAAACGGAATAACAAAACTTCAAAAGGAGAAGAACACGTCGTATCTAAAATAAAACCCAATTGCTCCAACAAAGCAAAGGATACCGGGCGCCTCGTATCACCCAGCCCTTATTTCGACGAAAACCTTTGCCGCCTGCAGCACCAAAAAGGTCTTCGACACATCCCTAATCCCCCGCAAACGAAAACCAAAAGATAATGCTGCTAAAACCCGCGATACTTTAGCACAAGACCATCCTTCCCTCGCTCCCTGCCCCAACCAAGCCAACAAGGCCCTCTGATGATCCACCCCATCCCCCACAACTGGAATTGACATTAAAAACTCTTCCCAGTTACACCACACTGCCTGATAAGCCGCCCAAGTTTTTGGAGCCAACGACGCCTTAATCAGTGACTCTGCAGACCGTAAACCACCTTCCACAACTCCTCCGGGCAGGCTAGACCTTCGCACTCCGCTTTCGGGGCCAATGAGCGAAAACGATCCCACTGTAAACGAGAAAGAGAATCAGCTATATCATTCTTCTCACCCGGAACGTGCGTCGCCATCACGTGCGCATTCAATGCCAAACATAACAAGACCAATCGTTGCAAAACTCGCACGACGGGAGGAGAGGACGCAGTAAGCCCATTAATCGTGCAAACAACTCCCATGTTGTCACAATTGAAACGCACCCGACGATCCCGAAACTCCTTCCCCCATAGATGCACTGCCACAAGAATCGGAAAAATTTCTAACAATGTTATGTTGCGAACCAAGCCCTCAGACACCCACTCCGCAGGCCAGCGAGACGCACACCACTGTCCCCTGAAATAGGCTCCAAAACCGACCCCGCCGGCCGCATCCGTAAACAACTCCAACACATCATTCCCAACAACCTCAGCCATAACCAATGAGCGTCCGTTATACCCCTCTAGGAAAGAATCCCAAACAGCCAAGTCCCCCTTAAGCTCCCCCGACAACCGTATAAAGTGATGAGGGGCTTTAATCCCTGCCGTAGCGCTAGCCAGCCTACGTGAAAAAACTCGCCCCATCGGCATCACTCGACATGCGAAATTCAACTTCCCTAGCAACGACTGCAAATCCCGCAACGACAATTTCTTCAAACGGCGCGCTCTACCCACGTCAGCCCGCAAAGCCAACAACTTTTCCTCTGGCAATCTGAACTCCCATGCCACCGTGTCGATGACTATCCCCAGAAAACACAAACAAGAAGATGGGCCTTCAGTCTTACCAGGCGCCAAAGGAACCCCGAAATGCTCCGCCACCCACTCAACAGCCCTCAAAATCCCATGACAGCGCGAAGAGTTCGCCGGACCCACACACAGGAAATCATCCAAATAATGAATGACTGATTCACAACCGGACACCTCACGCACCACCCACTCTAAAAAGGAACTAAAAGCCTCAAAATAAGCGCATGATAAAGAACAGCCCATCGGCAAACACCTGTCAACAAAGAACCCCCCCCTCCCAAAAACAACCCAACAACTTCAAACTATCAGGATGAACCGGCAAAAGTCGAAAAGCAGATTCAATGTCGGTCTTAGCCATAAGGGCCCCTCGACCGCACTTCCTCACCCACCGCGCAGCCTCGTCAAAAGAGGAATAAACGACCTGAACAAATTTCCGGATCGATGCCATCGTTCACCGACCTCCCCCGTGGGTAAGAAAGATGCTGAATAAGCCGAAACTTGTTTGGCTCCTTCTTTGGAACAACGCCCAGCGGGGAAACCACCAAATCCGAAAAAGGTGGCGACGAGAAAGGGCCCGCCATACGACCCAACGACACTTCTTTTGCCAATTTTTCCCCCACCACCTCCTTATGCAATAAAGCCGAACGCAAATTCCTAAGTACCCGCGGGATAACAAACGGAGGATGTGGGATGACAAAACCATCCTGAAAACCATTAAACAACAACGTCGCCTTCTCCCTGTCGCCGTATCTATTTAGATAAGGGACCATCCTTTCCAGACTCACCGGAGTCTCTCCCTTGGGAATTACTACCCCCAGATTTTTGCTTCCCTTTTTTAAAACACTTAGACGCTCCATGAGAGGCGCCGTTGCAATTGGAGCAGACATGTTTAAATTTACACCCCGCCCCAAACTTACACTGGCCATCATTAAACTGCCAGCATACCCAAAATTTGTTTCCACTTGCTTGCCCTTGACCACTTCCTCCCGCTGCCCAGCGGTATTTCCACTCTGGCCGGCGCCACCAGTTCCCCCGAGAAAGGAATGCCCAAACTTATTCTGTGCTATGACTCGCATCCACAGATCAATGTCCTTCTGATCCCAGCGAATTGCCGGACGCACAGCCTTCCTTTGCCTAAACTGCTCGTCATACCGCAGCCAAGCCTGCCCCCCATACACCCTATATGCCTCCCCAATAGCATCGAAATAACAAAACAAAGCCGAACAGTTGTCCGGAGCTTTCTCCCCGATAACACTTGCCAAAATGGCAAAGGCTTGTTGCCAGTTCACAAACGTCTGAGGAATTAATCGCCACCTCCGTTTCTCCTCCTCCTCCTTCTTACTATCCTCTTTTTTACTTTTGTCCAAATTAAACTTCTCCAAAGGCAACAAAGAAAATATTTCAACATACTCATCCTTCCAAATACGCTCCTTTACCTCCTTCTTCAAATGCGCTCCCAATGGGCCCTCAAAACAAACATACACCTCCCCGTGAGCCCTATCATCTAAGCGCACCCGACATTCTTTTTCCTTCTCTGTCTGCACCGATACAGACACAGGTTCAGCACTATGCCCTTCCTGTTCCGACCCGCTCGCAACCATCAGCCCCCCAACCTGCGACCCAACCCACGCCGTCACCGGAGACGGAGAACCCAAACCCTTCTCTAACCGCGACAGCAAATTCCGCACATCGACCAGCATGTCCGTAACCCCGGCTACCTCGGCAGCCCCCCCAACACTATTACCAACCCCCGACCGAACCACCCCAAACGGTGAAGAAGACACAAATGAATGACTGACACCAGACATAGAATTATACTCACCAGGCTGCGAGGGTGCTGTGAGCCCTCCAGCCGGATAACCTGGCTCCACGGATGTATCCCCACTGCCTTGATCTGACACCACGACTCCGCTGATTTGGTCCTGACGTCCAGAAACCCTTCGTGACTTCCAGAAGAGAAAGGCCTAAACCCCATTGGGGATCCAGCCCGCTGGTCCTGAAATAACAGTGAAGACTGGGTCGCAGTAGCACCCGACGATAATTCAGCAGCAGCGAAGGCAGGCCGCCCCACGTTCACCCCACAGCAACGGCCCCCAGATCCCTCTGGAAACCCACCGACTATGGGGGGTAAAATCTGCTGTCCAGTAGTTCCGACCGATGCCACGGCCGCCGAAACTCTGGAGCCGTCTACAGAGGCAGGCTGCAGCGCAGAAACATTGCCGCTGCGACCCCCCGACGAACCTGGAACCCCGCCGCTACCAAGGGGGGAAAATTGCTGATCTGATACTTCAAAATCCGACAACACACCTGCTTAGCGATCTAAGGCAGGTTGCAATGCAAGCCGATCACAACTGCGACCCCCCGCGGACGCAGCTCTCAAAGAAGCCCAGCGCTTAGCGACGCCAACGATGACGCATCTCCGATGTTGCCTGAAGCAGGCCGCACAGCAAATCCCTCACCACTGCGACCTCCCAAGACACAATTCTCCCACGACGCCCGGCGCGTAACGGCTCAAACGCCGACGCACCCGCGCTGCGATCAGAAGCAGGCCGCACAGCAAATACCTCGCCACTGCGACCTCCCGAGGACCAGTTCTCCCACGACGCCCGGCCTTGGAGGATCCAACGCCGACGCACCCCGCTGCTATCTGAAGCAGGCCGCACAGCAGATCGCTCGCCGCTGCGACCTCCCGATGATGCAGCTCTCGCTTGACGGCCGGCGCGCAACGGCTCCGCCCCCTGTCTTGCGCGCGCCGGAGGAGAGGTTACCCCGCAGGGCCACGCCGGCTTGTCGGATTCCTCCCAGGCCGAGGCCTGCTAGCTCGGGCTCCGCGCAGCGCCCGGCCTGGAGGGGCCCTGAGGGGCTCCTGCGCCGACGCGAGGCCCGAGGAGCCTGGTCCGGCGAAAGTCTCTCAGGGGGTCTCACCCTTCTTGGACGCCTCTCCCGTTGCGCTGCCCCAGACGACGGACCAGCCGCTCCCTGTACCAGAATCGCCACCTGCGCCTCCAGCCATCCAGGCGGCTGCGACGAGGCCGCAGACCTGAGGCGTTCGATCGCCGCATTCACAGACATGGTAAGCTGTACTACTGATGGGGCAAGACAGGAACTGACCCTGGAACCGCCCCATCTCTGCCTTATAAACCCCCCCACCACCCCCTCTCATTTAAATGTTCCTCCCTCATTTTAAACCCCTCCAAACCCCCGTCATGCCGGCCTCCGCCCACGCCTCTTTCTTGAGGGGAGGGAGGCTCTGCTCCGGCCATTACTCACACACCTCAGAAGGGGGAGAGAGAAAGCAAACGGGGGAAATATACAGAGTGTTAGAACCCTCTTGTTAGTTTTTTTATCTTGCTGGTCACATGACCTTTTTTCCCTATTTAGTCTGGCTCCGCCCTTCTGGCTTTGCTGGACTTCATTTATTATCTACTCTTAAGCTAGCCGGGTGCTTAGGTGCCTTTCTCAGTCAGTTTTGCTTTATCTTAGGATCTCTAAGGTCTTTGTTTCTGTTTATTTACCCCTGTTACTACTTCTGTTAGGGGGTGACCAATTTTCTCCCAGGCCCTAGTTCTTGTAGGGATTCCTCCCCCACATCTATAGGTCTTCCTTCAGACTAGCTGAGGACTGAAGCGGGTCTGATCGCAGGATCAGGTTCCCCGTTACATCGTAGGATTAAAGCTCGAGTTGTATTGTAGGGACAGAATTTCCCATCTTTCCTTAGTGCTTGTAGCAGATCATAACAGTAAGTCCAGCCCAAAAAATGAAAAAAAAAATCTAAGGAAAGATTTCCAGTGAACATCATGGTGTCGGTTCAGGATTTGGCTCTAACGCCTGCAGGGATTATCTCTGGAGGTGGCTAATCTCTAGCAACACGTGAGTAGCTGTTCTGGAGCACATTTTGGAAACCTAAGGTACGTTTGCCTGATTTATTTGTTGGTGACCAACAAGATTCTTTTTCTTTCAAAAATGCTTGCTTGTTGTATTTTCGTTTGAGACCCAGGTCCTCTGGGGATGAGTCACAGCGCATAGGGTTCATAATGTCACTTTTGCGCAAAGAGCCTCAGGAATGGGCTTTTTCTCTGCCACCTACTGACTCATGCTTTAGGTCAGTGGAGAGTTTTTTTTTCTGCTTTGGGTTTATTGTATGATGACCCGGATTGTGTCTCCACAGCTGAGACAGAATTAAGACTTTTGAGACAGGGGTCAGGTAATGTGGAAAAATATTGTACTCACTTCCGTCAGTGGTCTATTCAGGTGGGGTGGAACGATTCAGCTTTGAAAAGTTTATTTCTTGCAGGGTTAAGGGAAAGGGTTAAAGATTTGCTGATTGCTTATCCCATACCTGGTAACTTGCAAGAGGCTATGCAATTAGCCATACGGGTGGATAGGAGGCTGCGTGCTAGGGTTAATGAAAGTAAATCCTCTGACATGTCAGCTCCTGGTCTTGAGAGGGTCTGCACTGACTTTGGGAATCCTATGGAGATTGGAGCAATGGCACCTCACTCTCGGGAAAAAGACCGCAGATTTGCTGAAGGTTTGTGTTTCTATTGTGGCAAGTCTAAGCATTTTATTAAGAACTGTGCGCTTCGATTGAACAAAGAGAAAAAAAAATGAGGTCAGTTTCGCCCGTATAGCTTGTTTAAACAATAAAGGTGTCTTTCTTTCTGCTACCATTTGCTGTTGAGGAGGAATTAATGGAGTTTCGGGTATTTGTCGATTGTGGTTCTACTCTCAATGTGATTGATGGGAAATTTTTGGAAAAACTAAAATTAAAACCCAAACTTCTGTCTTCCCCTATTAATGTGGTTTCTGTGGATGGTTCTCCCTTGAAAAATGTTACTCACCATATCTGTGAATTTCCTCTTACTATTAATGGTGTTCATCAAGAGAATTTGGATTTGGTAGTTTTGAATAATTTGCCCTCACCGGTGATTTTGGGGTTACCTTGGTTAAAATTGCACAATCCGGTACTGGATTGGTCTACCAATGAAATTAAGTCCTGGAGTCCTAATTGTTATGACAAGTGTTGTAATGGGCGTATTGCTGCTTTAGTTAAGGGGGAGTTACCTGTAGCTATTCAGGATTTTTGTAAAGTTTTTTCTGATAAGGAATCGCAGGTATTGCCTCCTCATAGAGATTATGATTGTGCAATTGAATTTGTCCCTGGAGCAACTCTTCCTAAAAGCCGTTTATTTAATCTTACCATTCCTGAGAGAAAGGCTTTGGAGGAATACATACAGACAAGCTTGGCCGCCGGTCACATTAGGCCTTCCAAATCTCCTGTGGCGGTTGGATTTTTTTTTGTTAAAAAAAAGGACGGCAGTTTGCGGCCTTGTCTAGACTTTCGTGAGATTAATAAGATTACTGTACGCAATCCTTACCCACTGCCATTGATTCCTGATTTGTTTAACCAGTTAGTGGGGGCCAAGTGGTTCTCGAAAATTGATCTTCGAGGGGCATACAATTTGTTGCGCATGAAGGAGGGGGATGAATGGAAGACTGCGTTTAACACTCCACTGGGTCATTTTGAGAATCTGGTTATGCCTTTTGGGCTTTCCAGTGCTCCGACATTTTTTCAAAATCTTATTAATGACATCCTTAGACCTTTGATCGGCAGAAGTGTGGTTGTGTATTTGGATGACATTTTGATTTATTCACCGGATTTGGAGTCTCATTGGAGGAGTGTGCGTGAAGTATTACAGTTACTGAGTGATAATTCACTTTTTGCCAAGCTAGAAAAATGTGAGTTCGCTGTACAGAGACTTATTTTTTGGGCTACATTGTCTCCAGTGAAGGTTTTGAGATGGACCCGGTGAAAGTGCAAGCTGTGCAGGATTGGCCTAGACCTATTGGTGTGAAATCAATACAGAGGTTTTTGGGGTTCGCCAATTATTATAGAAAATGAATTAATAAATTTTCTGTGATTGCCAAACCTCTGACCGATCTCACCAGGAAAGGTGCTGATGCGGTTTAGTGGACTACTGAGGCCATTGAAGCTTTTGTGTTGCTAAAGGAGAAGTTCAGTTCTGCTCCCATCCTTACGCAGCCTGATGTGACTAAACCATTTTTGGTTGAGGTTGATGCTTCTTCTGTGGGGGTCGGCGCAGTGTTGTCTTAGGAAAAGACGGATGGAGTACATCCCTGTGCTTTTTTTTCAAAAAAATTTTCTGAACTGAATTACGATATTGGTAATTAGGAATTGTTGGCAATTAAACTCGCATTTGAACACTGGCGTCATTTTTTGGAGGTAGCGGAATTTCCCGTTCAAGTCTTCACCGATCATAAAATTCTGGTCTACCTTGATGCTGCCAAGCGCTTGAATGCCCGTCAGGCTAGGTGGGCACTGTTTTTCTCGCGGTTTAATTTTACCGTTACTTACATCCCAGGTACTAAAAATGTTAAAGCTGATGCTTTGTCTCACAGCTTTTCTCCTATGATGGGTACTGAGGAGGAGGAAAACATTTTGCAAGAGGGGGTTGTTATTGCTGTTTTGGACTCTGTGTTGGAAGATGAGATTCTTAAAGCACAGGAGAATGCCCCATCTAACACTTCCCATGGGAGGTTGTTTGTGCCTGGGACCTTTAGGAGAGATTTGTTTGTTAAGTGTCATGAGTCTCGGTTGGCAGGTCATCCTGGAATCTCTGAGACCAAGAGACTTGTGGGTCGCAGTTTTTGGTGGCCTGGATGGCAGAAGGAAGTCATTAAGTGGGTGCGTCAATGCACTGTGTGTGCTAGATCTAAGTCTTCTCATACTCCTGCTGCGGGGTTGCTTTGCCCTCTGGAGGTCCCTAGTGCACCTTGGACACATTTGACTATGGACTTTATTACTGACCTTCCCCCTCTGAGGGTTTCACTGTCATCTGGGTGGTCATGGACCTTTTAGCAAGATGTGTCACTTGGTTCCTTTCATCAAACTGCCCTGCGCTAAGACTCTCGCTAAGGCCTTTGTCAAGGAAATTGTCAGACTACATGGCGTTCCTACCGACATTGCTTCCGATAGGGGACCTCAGTTTGTGGCTCGTTTTTGGCGCGCTTTTTGTGACAGGTTGGGAGTTCATTTGTCGTTTTCGTCCGGATATCATCCTGAGTCTAATGGCCAGACAGAAAGGAAAAACCAGGATGTTGAGCAGTTCTTGCGTTGTTTTGTGACTGATAATCAAGAGGGGTGGTCTGAGTTTCTGCCACTTGCTGAGTTTGCGCTTAACAACCATACATCCGCTTCTGCTGGTTGTTCGCCTTTTTTTTGTTGTACTGGGAGACATCCGTCATTTGGGTCATTTTCCAAGTTGGGATCGGCTGTACCTGAAGAGGAAATTTTTCTGGTGATTTGGAGAAAGTTTGGACTGATGTGCGTGGTAATCTTCAGGAGGCTAACAAAAGATCCAAAGTGTATTTTGATAGAAAACGACAAGAGGTTTCGTTTGCTATTGGTGACATGGTTTGGTTGTCCTCTAAGAATCTGCGCTTGAGGATTCCGTCTAAGAAATTGGGTCCCAAGTTTGTAGGGCCTTTTAAGGTGCTTCAGGTTGTTAACCAATCCGCAGTTAAGTTGGAGATTCCTACTTCCTGGAAGATTAATCTGGTGTTTCATGTTTCTCTCTTGAAAAAAGCTGAGGTCTCAGATGGAGACGTCTCGGCCACTGTTCCCCTGGTGGTGGAGGATGGGCAATATGAGATTTGCCGCATCCTAAATTCTAGACGGTATAGAGGGAGTTTGCAGTACCTCGTCGCTTGGAAGGGTTATGGACCCGAGGATAACTCATGGGTGAGGGCGGATGATGTTTCTGCGCCTAGACTTGTCAGAGCGTTTCACAAGAGGTTTCCGGATAAGCCTAAGTCCTAGGGG
>JARQOD010000005.1:286889715-286922985 GCA_033576555.1 Oophaga sylvatica
TCCAGCGATTAGTCCAATGGTAGGGTAAAATATAGCTTTTATTTATCATTAAAAAAGTTCCAGGTTTCTTCAATAACAATTTTACATTTAGTCAATCCCTTTTGGACGACATGTTTCGACACTACATGGTCTTCCTCCAGGTCGCAGGGAACCTGGAACTTTTTTAATGGATAAATAAAAGCTATATTTTACCTTACCATTGGACTGATAACTGGAGAAGTAATACTATTTCCTATATATATATATATATATATATAGTATATATATATATATATATATAATATATATATATATATATATATATATACCATGTATAAAAAATGTACAGATGTTTATAAAGTATGTTGCTGTGTATATAGTGTGGAATCCACAATATACACTGGCCCATCTCTATACTATATACTATGCAAAAAAAGTGAAAAAGCAGCACAAAAAACAATCATCGGGTGCAAGCCTTCCAGGTATATACCAAACCTCACAAATAGTCCTTCAAAGATGAAAGCAGCACACTACAGTAGCTTCAATTAAAGTGCAGCTTTATTTGCCCATCTGGCGATGTTTCGGCCCTAAAACAATATACTATATACACAGCTCCACTCCGTTAGGCATCGAGATTCTGCCACTGCACAGGGGGAATCTCGAGCCATGTCTTCTGCGGTCTCCCAATCTTCTTCAGCCACAGAGGATCCTGCTCAGCAGAGATGTCTGTCCTAACATCTTGCTCAGGATAATGCTATGTGTTAGTTGCTGCTGCTGCTGCCCCAGGTTCAGCTATAGCAACCAGCATTAGTCATCGGCGAGCAAACGTTCCTGGGACTAATTCCTGTTTTTCTCCATCTGAGCATGCCCGTGAGATGACTGCTCATTGGTGGTCGGAGGTTACATGCTCAGGTGCTCAAGCAGTTCACATTGGGCTATTAGCAAGCTCCTGGAAGGCTGCAGTTATAAAAGGATCGCACGGCCGCACAATAGTAAAAACCACGTGGTGCGTGAGCGAGTAGATGCGCTACCACTCTGTGTATGCACGGGTGTTTGGGCCAACAACCTGCTGCAATGTTGGCGTGTATGACCATCTAGTGTTCCTTAGGCAGGTTTTTACTCAGCTTGACCTAGCGCCTGTTTCGGCCATGTGTGCCGCTTAGCACGGGCTGTTTACAGGGCACAGTCAATCCACGTGCTCTGACACAAACCTTTTGGTACCGCTCTGCGGTCAGTTGAGCTTTTTGCTCTTGTTTTTTAGTTAGCTGTGTTTGCTACCACTGATCGCCAAGTATTGGCATTGCTAGTGCGACGCCGTGCGCATTGTGGGTCCGGTCAGACTCAAATCCTCACGTTCTAGGGTTGAGCCTAGAGACTTCACTCGCACAATATCAGCTGTGTCCTGTGATGTGTAACAGGGAACAGCGTTCTATTACTTTGTTGCGGCGGCTCTGTGAAGTAACAGAGTTCGCCACTGTTCATACCTGGTGACATCTAACCTGCATGCTGTCAGCATTCAACCACCGCTTTGTTCCACCATTGCTTAGCAGCAGGTTCCATCTCTGCAAGGTGGACCTTGGGTTCCGAACGCACCTTATTATTATACAGGTCCTTCTCAAAAAATTAGATATAGTGCTAAATTTCATTATTTTCCATAATGTAATGATTACAATTAAACTTTCATATATTTTAGATTCATTACACACCAACTGAAATTTTTCAGGTCTTTTATTGTTTTAATACTGATGATTTTGGCATACAACTCCTGATAACCCAAAAAACCTGTCTCAAAAAATTAGCATATCAAGAAAAGGTTCTCTAAACGACCTATTACCCTAATCTTCTGAATCAACTAATTAACTCTAAACACATGCAAAAGATTCCTGAGGCTTTTAAAAACTCCCTGCCTGGTTCATTACTCAAAACCCCCATCATGGGTAAGACCTAGCGACCTTACTGATGTCAAGAAGGCCATCATTGACACCCTCAAGCAAGAGGGTAAGACCCAGAAAGAAATTTCTCAACAAATAGGCTGTTCCCAGAGTGCTGTATCAAGGCACCTCAATGGGAAGTCTGTTGGAAGGAAACAATGTGGCAGAAAACGCTGTACAACGAGAAGAGGTGACCGGACCCTGAGGAAGATTGTGGAGAAGGACCGATTCCAGACTTTGGGGGACCTGAGGAAGCAGTGGACTGAGTCTGGTGTAGAAACATCCAGAGCCACCGTGCACAGGCGTGTGCAGGAAATGGGCTACAGGTGCCGCATTCCCCAGGTAAAGCCACTTTTGAACCATAAACAGCGGCAGAAGCGCCTGACCTGGGCTACAGAGAAGCAGCACTGGACTGTTGCTAAGTGGTCCCAAGTACTTTTTCTGATGAAAGCAAATTTTGCATGTCATTCGGAAATCAAGGTGCCAGAGTCTGGAGGAAGACTGGGGAGAAGGAAATGCCAAAATGCCTGAAGTCCAGTGTCAAGTACCCACAGTCAGTGATGGTGTGGGGTGCCATGTCAGCTGCTGGTGTTGGTCCACTGTATTTCATCAAGGGCAGGGTCAATGCAGCTAGCTATCAGGAGATTTTGGAGCACTTCATGCTTCCATCGGCTGAAATGCTTTATGGAGATGAAGATTTCATTTTTGAGCACGACCTGGCACCTGCTCACAGTGCCAAAACCACTGGTAAATGGTTTACTGACCATGGTATTACTGTGCTCAATTGGCCTGCCAACTCTCCTGACCTGAACCCCATAGAGAATCTGTGGGATATTGTGAAGAGAAAGTTGAGAGACGCAAGACCCAACACTCTGGATGAGCTTAAGGCCGCTATCGAAGCATCCTGGGCCTCCATAACACCTCAGCAGTGTCACAGGCTGATTGCCTCCATGCCACGCCGCATTGAAGCAGTCATTTCTGCAAAAGGATTCCCGACCAAGTATTGAGTGCATAACTGAACTTTATTATTTGATGTTTTTTTGTTTGTTTTTAAAAAACACTTTTATTTTATTGGACGGTTGAAATATGTTAATTTTTTGAGACAGGTTTTTTGGGTTATCAGGAGTTGTATGCCAAAATCATCAGTATTAAAACAATAAAAGACCTGACAAATTTCAGTTGGTGTGTAATGATTCTAAAATATATGAAAGTTTAATTGTAATCATTACATTATGGAAAATAATGAAATTTAGCACTATATGCTAATTTTTTGAGAAGGACCTGTATATGTTTCATTTGATGCATTCCACCAACCCTACACACTCTACATTCCCTACCACAGTATATATTGTGGAGCTGTGTATACTTTTCCTGTCCTGTATACATGGTGTAATTCTGAGTATCTGCTCTTATTATGTGTGTGTATATATATATATATATATATATTATATATATATATATACTGTGTATATACAGTGCCTACAAGTAGTATTCAACCCCCTGCAGATTTAGCTGGTTGACACATGCGGAATTAACTTGGCATTGTGACATTTGTACTGTAGATCAGCCTGGAAGTGGGAAATGCACTGCTGCAAAAATTTTTGTTTTAATTTTTTATTTTTTAAAAAAAAAAACGTTAAAAGTTAATTCAGAGTGTCATTTATTATTCAACCCCTCAAACCACAAGAATTCTGTTTGGTCCCCCTAAAGTATTAAGAAGAAGTTCAGGCACGAAGAATAATGAGCTTCACATGTGTGGATTAATGATCTCTTTTGCCAGCCTTTTCTGACTATTTAAGACCCTCCCCAAACTTGTGAACAGCACTCATACATGGTCAACATGGGAAAGACAAAGGAGCATTCCAAGGCCATCAGAGACAAGATCGTGGAGGGTCACAAGGCTTGCAAGGGGTACAAAACCCTTTCCAAGGAGTTGGCCCTACCTGTCTCCACTGTTGGGAGCATCATCCGTAAGTGGAAGGCTTATGGAACTACTGTTAGCCTTCCACAGCCTGGACAGCCTTTGAAAGTTTCCTCCCGTGCCGAGGCCAGGCTTGTCCGAAGAATCAAGGCTAACCCAAGGACAACAAGGAAGGAGCTCCGGGAAGATCTCATGGCAGTGGGGACATTGGTTTCAGTCAATACCATAAGTAACGTACTCCACCGCAATGGTCTCCGTTCCAGACGAGCCCGTAAGGTACCTTTACTTTCAAAGCGTCATGTCAAGGCTCGTCTACAGTTTGCTCATGATCACTTGGAGGACTCTGAGACAGACTGGTTCAAGGTTCTATGGTCTAATGAGACCAAGATCGAGATCTTTGGTGCCAACCACACACGTGATGTTTGGAGACTGGATGGCACTGCATACGACCCCAAGAATACCATCCCTACAGTCAAGCATGGTGGTGGCAGCATCATGCTGTGGGGCTGTTTCTCAGCCAAGGGGCCTGGCCATCTGGTCCGCATCCATGGGAGGATGGATAGCATGGCCTACCTGGAGATTTTGGCCAAGAACCTTTGCTCCTCCATCAAGGATCTTAAGATGGGTCGTAATTTCATCTTCCAACAAGACAACGACCCAAAGCACACAGCCAAGAAAACCAAGGCCTGGTTCAAGAGGGAAAAAGTCAAGGTGTTGGAGTGGCCTAGTCAGTCTCCTGACCTTAACCCAATTGAAAACTTGTGGAAGGAGCTCAAGATTAAAGTCCACATGAGACACCCAAAGAACCTAGATTACTTGGAGAAGATCTGCATGGAGGAGTGGGCCAAGATAACTCCACAGACCTGTGCCGGCCTGATCAGGTCTTATAAAAGACGATTATTAGCTGTAATTGCAAACAAGGGTTATTCCACGAAATATTAAACATAGGGGTTGTATAATAATTGACCCACACTTTTATGGTGAAAATTTATTAAAATTCAACTGAGCAACATAACTTTTTGTTTTGTAAGATATATGCTTCTGTTAATAAATCCTACTCTCGTTTGCAGTTTGAAGGCTCTAACATATTTGCATCTTATCAAACCAGCTAAATCTGCAGGGGGTTGAATACTACTTGTAGGCACTGTATATATATATACAGTTAGGTCCATAAATATTTGGACAGAGACAACATTTATCTAATTTTGGTTCTAGACATTACCACAATGAATTTAAAACAAAACAAATCAGATGCAGTTGAAGTTCAGACTTTCAGCTTTCATTTGAGGGTATCCACATTAAAATTGGATGAAGGGTTTAGGAGTTTCAGCTCCTTAACATGTGCCACCCTGTTTTTAAAGGGACCAAAAGTAATTGGACAATTGACTCCAAGGCTATTTCATGGACAGGTGTGGGCAATCCCTTCATTATATCATTCTCAATTAAGCAGATAAAAGGGCTGGTGTTGATTTGAGGTGTGGTGTTTGCATTTGGAAGGTTTAGCTGTGAAGGAAACATGCGGTCAAAGGAGCTCTCCATGCAGGTGAAACAAGCTATCCTTAAGCTGCAAAAAACAGAAAAAACCCATCCGAGAAATTGCTACAACTTTAGGAGTGGCAAAATCTACAGTTTGGTACATTCTGAGAAAGAAAGAAAGCACTGGTGAACTCATCAATGCATAAAGACCTGGGCGCCCACGGAAGACAACAGTGGTTGATGATCGCAGAATACTCTCCATGGTGAAGAGAAACCCCTTCACAACAGCCAACCAAGTGAACAACACTCTCCAGGAGGTAGGCGTATCAATATCCAAATATACCATAAAGAGAAGACTGCATGAAATTAAATACAGAGGGTTCACTGCACGGTGCAATCGACTCATAAGAATCAAGAATAAAAAGGCTAGGCTGGACTTTGCTAAAAAACATCTAAAAAAGCCAGCACAGTTCTGGAAGAACATTCTTTGGACAGATGAAACCAAGATCAACCTCTACTAGAATGATGGAAAGAGAAAAGTATGGCGAAGGCGTGGTACAGCTCATGATCCAAAGCATACCACATCATCTGTAAAACATGGCGGAAGCAGTGTGATGGCTTGGGCATGCATGGCTGCCAGTGGCACTGGGTCACTAGTGTTTATTGATGATGTGACACAGGACAGAAACAGCCGAATGAATTCTGAGGTATTCAGAGCCATACTGTGTGCTCAGATCCAGCCAAATGCAGCCAAACTGATTGGTCGTCGTTTCATACTACAGATGGACAATGACCCAAAACATAAAGCCAAAGCAACCCAGGAGTTTATTAAAGCAAAGAAGTGGAATTTCTTGAATGGCCAAGTCAGTCACCTAATCTCAACCCAATTGAACATGCATTTCACTTGTTAAAGACTAAACTTCAGACAGAAAGGCCCACAAACAAACAACAACTGAAAACCACCGCGGTGAAGGCCTGGCAGAGCATCAAAAAGAAGGAAACACAGTGTCTGGTGATGTCCATGAGTTCAAGACTTCAGGCAGTCATTGCTAACAAAGGGTTTTCAACCAAGTACTAGAAATGAACATTTTATTTACAATTATTTAATCTGTCCAATTACTTTTGGTCCCTTTAAAAACAGGGTGGCACATGTTAAGGAGCTGAAACTCCTAAACCCTTCATCCAATTTTAATGTGGATACCCTCAAATGAAAGCTGAAAGTCTGAACTTCAACTGCATCTGATTTGTTTTGTTTCAAATTCCCAATTCAAACCTCCCAATTCTGGTATGCATGGTCCCCTCACCCCCAATCCTGGTTTGCATGGTACCCCTCACCCACCTATCCTGGTATGCATGTTATCCCTCATCCCTTATTCCTGGTATGCATGGCCCCCTCACCCCTCCAGTACTGGTATGCATGGTCCTCTCACCCCCCATCCTTGTATGCATGGTCCCCTCACCCCCCTATCTTGGTATGCCTGGTCTCCTCACCCCCAATCCTGATATGCATGGTCCCCTCACCCCCTATCCTGGCATGCATGGTCCCGGTCCCCTCTCCCCCCTATCCTGGTATGCATGGTTCTCTCACCCCCTATCCTGGTATGCATGGTCCCCTCGCCCCAATCCTGGAATGCATAGTCACCTCACCCCCAAATCCTGATATGAATGGTCCCCGCACCACCCCAATCCTGATAGGCATGGTCCTCTCACTCCCAATCCTGGAATGCATGGTCAACTCACCCCCAATCCTGATATGAATGGTCCCCGCACCACCCCAATCCTGATATGAATGGTCCCCGCACCACCCCAATTCTGATATGCATGGTCCTCTCACCCCCCAATCCTGATGTGCATGGTCCTCTCACCCCCCAATCCTGATGTGCATGGTCCCCTCACCCCCAATCCTGATGTGCATGGTCCCCTCAACCCCCAATCCTGATGTGCATGGTCCTCTCACCCCCCCAATCCCAATGTGCATGGTCCTCTCACTCCCCAACCCTGATGTGCATGGTCCTCTCACCCCCCAATCCTGATGTGCATGGTCCCCTCAACCCCCAATCCTGATATGAATGGTCCTCTCAGCCCCAACCCTGATATGAATGGTCCTCTCACCCCCCAACCCTGATGTGCATGGTCCCCTCACCCCCAACCCTGATGTGCATGGTCCCCTCATCCCCCAACCCTGATGTGCATGGTCCCCTCACGCCCCAACCCTGATGTGCATGGTCCCCTCACCCCCAACCCTGATGTGCATGGTCCCCTCATCCCCCAACCCTGATGTGCATGGTCCCCTCACGCCCCAACCCTGATGTGCATGGTCCCCTAACCCCCCAACCCTGATGTGCATGGACCCCTAACCCCCCAACCCTGATGTGCATGGTCCCCTCACCCCCAATCCTGATGTGCATGGTCCCCTCACCCCTCAATCCCGATGTGCATGGTCCCCTCACCCCCAATCCCGATGTGCATGGTCCCCTCACCCCCCAACCCCGATGTGCATGGTCCCCTCACCCCCTAATCTCGGTGTGCATGGTCCCCTCACCCCCCAACCCCGATGTGCATGGTCCCCTCACCCCCCAATCCCATTGTGCATGGTCCCCTCACCCCCCAATCCCGATGTGCATGGTCCCCTCACCCCCCAATCCCAATGTGCATGGTCCCCTCACCCCCCAATCCCGATGTGCATGGTCCCCTCACCCCCCAATCCTGATGTGCATGGTCCCCTCACCCACCAACCCTGATGTGCATGGTCCTCTCACCCCCCAATCCTGATGTGCATGGTCCCCTCACCCCCCAACCCTGATGTGCATGGTCCCCTGGTCACACAGGACAGAAACAGCCGAATGAATTCTGAGGTATTCAGAGCCATACTGTGTGCTCAGATCCAGCCAAATGCAGCCAAACTGATTGGTCGTCGTTTCATACTACAGATGGACAATGACCCAAAACATAAAGCCAAAGCAACCCAGGAGTTTATTAAAGCAAAGAAGTGGAATTTCTTGAATGGCCAAGTCAGTCACCTAATCTCAACCCAATTGAACATGCATTTCACTTGTTAAAGACTAAACTTCAGACAGAAAGGCCCACAAACAAACAACAACTGAAAACCACCGCGGTGAAGGCCTGGCAGAGCATCAAAAAGAAGGAAACACAGTGTCTGGTGATGTCCATGAGTTCAAGACTTCAGGCAGTCATTGCTAACAAAGGGTTTTCAACCAAGTACTAGAAATGAACATTTTATTTACAATTATTTAATCTGTCCAATTACTTTTGGTCCCTTTAAAAACAGGGTGGCACATGTTAAGGAGCTGAAACTCCTAAACCCTTCATCCAATTTTAATGTGGATACCCTCAAATGAAAGCTGAAAGTCTGAACTTCAACTGCATCTGATTTGTTTTGTTTCAAATTCATTGTGGTAATGTCTAGAACCAAAATTAGATAAATGTTGTCTCTGTCCAAATATTTATGGACCTAACTGTATATACTAGTGATGAACCCGTTCTACGCCCGGGTGGCAAGCATTTTTATAGGTATATGGTCTCCTATCCTGGTATGTGCTGCCCCCCTCCTATCCTGGTATGCATGGCACCCCTCATCCCTATTCTGGTATGTATGGTCCCCTCACCCCCACCAAATTCTGGTATGCATGGCACCCCTTTCCTCTTCCTGGTATGCGTGGTCCCTTCATCCCCCAATCCTGGTATGCATGGTACCTGCTCATCCATATCCTGGTATTCATGGTTCCCTCACCCCCCAATCCTGGTATGCATGGTCCCCTCACCCCCCAATCCTGGTATGCATGGTCCCCTCACCCCCAATCCTGGTATGCATGGTCCCCTCCCGCCCAATCCTGGAATGCATGGTCCCCTCACCCCCCAGTTCTGGTATGAATGGTCCCCTCACCCCCAATTCTGGTATGCATGGTCCCCCCTCATCCCTATCGTAGGATGTATGGTACCCTTCACCCACCAATCCTGGCATGCATGGTCCCCTCATCCCCAATCCTGGTATACATGGCACCCCTTACCTCCCAATTCTGGTAGGCATGGTCCCCTCACCCCCCAATCCTGGTGTGCATGGTACCCCTCTATCCTGGTATGCATGTTACCCCTCATCCCCCAATCCTGGTATGCATGGCCCCCTCACCCCCAATCCTGGTATGCATGGTCCTCTCACCCCCATCCTGGTATGCATGGTCCCCTCGCCCCCTTCCTGATATGCATGGTCCCCTCACTCCCAATCCAGATATGAATGGTCCCCTCACCCCTCTATCTTGGAATGTATGGTCCCCTCCCCCCCAATCCTGGAATGCATGGTCCCCTCACCCCCCAATGCTGGTATGCATGGTCCCCCCTCATCCATATAGCAGGATGTATGGTACCCCTCACACCCAATCCTGGTATGCATGGTCCCCTCATCCCCAATCCTGGTATACATGGCACCCCTTACCTCCCAATTCTGGTATGCATGGTCCCCTCACCCCCAATCCTGGTTTGCATGGTACCCCTCACCCACCTATCCTGGTATGCATGTTATCCCTCATCCCTTATTCCTGGTATGCATGGCCCCCTCACCCTCCAGTACTGGTATGCATGGTCCTCTCACCCCCCATCCTTGTATGCATGGTCCCCTCACCCCCCTATCTTGGTATGCCTGGTCTCCTCACCCCAATCCTGATATGCATGGTCCCCTCACCCCCTATCCTGGCATGCATGGTCCCCGGTCCCCTCTCCCCCCTATCCTGGTATGCATGGTTCTCTCACCCCCTATCCTGGTATGCATGGTCCCCTCGCCCCCAATCCTGGAATGCATAGTCACCTCACCCCCAAATCCTGATATGAATGGTCCCCGCACCACCCCAATCCTGATAGGCATGGTCCTCTCACTCCCAATCCTGGAATGCATGGTCAACTCACCCCCCAATCCTGATATGAATGGTCCCCGCACCACCCCAATCCTGATATGAATGGTCCCCGCACCACCCCAATTCTGATATGCATGGTCCTCTCACCCCCCAATCCTGATGTGCATGGTCCTCTCACCCCCCAATCCTGATGTGCATGGTCCCCTCACCCCCAATCCTGATGTGCATGGTCCCCTCAACCCCAATCCTGATGTGTATGGTCCTCTCACCCCCCAATCCTGATGTGCATGGTCCTCTCACTCCCCAACCCTGATGTGCATGGTCCTCTCACCCCCCAATCCTGATGTGCATGGTCCCCTCACCCCCCCAATCCTGATATGAATGGTCCTCTCAGCCCCCAACCCTGATATGAATGGTCCTCTCACCCCCCAACCCTGATGTGCATGGTCCCCTCACCCCCCAACCCTGATGTGCATGGTCCCCTCATCCCCCAACCCTGATGTGCATGGTCCCCTCACGCCCCAACCCTGATGTGCATGGTCCCTAACCCCCCAACCCTGATGTGCATGGACCCCTAACCCCCCAACCCTGATGTGCATGGTCCCCTCACCCCCAATCCTGATGTGCATGGTCCCCTCACCCCTCAATCCCGATGTGCATGGTCCCCTCACCCCCCAATCCCGATGTGCATGGTCCCCTCACCCCCCAACCCCGATGTGCATGGTCCCCTCACCCCCTAATCTCGGTGTGCATGGTCCCCTCACCCCCAACCCCGATGTGCATGGTCCCCTCACCCCCCAATCCCATTGTGCATGGTCCCCTCACCCCCCAATCCCGATGTGCATGGTCCCCTCACCCCCCAATCCCAATGTGCATGGTCCCCTCACCCCCCAATCCCGATGTGCATGGTCCCCTCACCCCCCAATCCTGATGTGCATGGTCCCCTCACCCACCAACCCTGATGTGCATGGTCCTCTCACCCCCCAATCCTGATGTGCATGGTCCCCTCACCCCCCAACCCTGATGTGCATGGTCCCCTCACCCCCCAATCCTGATGTGCATGGTCCCCTCACCCCCAATCCTGATGTGCATGGTCCCCTCACGCCCCAATCCTGATGTGCATGGACCCCTCACCCCCCAATCCTGATGTGCATGGTCCCCTCACCCCCCAATCCTGATGTGCATAGTCCCTTCACCCCCCCAATCCTGATGTGCATGGTCCCCTCACCCCCCCAACCCTGATGTGCATGGTCCCCTCACCCCCAACCCTGATGTGCATGGTCCCCTCACCCCCAACCCTGATGAGCATGGTCCCCTCACCCCCCAACCCTGATGTGCATGGTCCCTCACCCCCCAATCCTGATGTGCATGGTCCCCTCACTCCCCCAATCCTGATGTGCACGGTCCCCTCACCCCCCAACCCTGATGTGCACGGTCCCCTCACCTCCCCAATCCTGATGTGCACGGTCCCCTCACCCCCCAATCCTGATGTGCATGGTCCCCTCACCCCCAATACTGATGTGAATGGTCCCCTCACCCCCTATCCTGATGTACATGGTCCTCTCACCCCCCTATCCTGATGTGCATGGCCCCCTCACCCTCCAATCCTGATGTGCATGGTCCGCTCACCCCCAATCCTGATGTGCATGGTCGCCTCACCCCCCTATCCTGATATACATGGCCCCCTCACTGCTATTAAACTGCACACATACCCCAAAAAAACAAACATTTATGCTCACCTTTCTTCCCTGTGCTCCAGCGCTGTTCCGTTCTGCTGGACGCCAGGGAGGAGTGCGTCGCCGGAGTATGCACATGCCCATACCGCGCGGTCCGGCGCTATATTGCTGAAGGCACACTGTAAATGTGTCTTCAGCAAAATGGCGCCGGATAGCGCTATTGCGCATGCGCAATTCCGACGCGCACTCCTGGTCTCTTGCCCCGGGAGAAGAGAAGCGCCGCGGGAACGCTCCTCCCAGTCAGGTAAGTATGTGAATATGGCGCCAGAGATCGCGGTATGCATCCAGTACGCATACCGCGATCTCCGGCGCCATACAGAGTACTCACCGCTGGATTTTGTCACCTCCAAAAATTCTCAGATGACTCCGTGATTGTAGGGGCATTGTGGGGGCCGGGGGGAGGAGGAATATAGAAGGGTGGTTTCTGACTTTGTGGATTGGTGTCAGACTAACTGTCTAGAACTAAATGTAAAGAAAACCAAGGAGATGGTGGTGAGTTATAGAAGGAAAAAGGAGGATTACATACCAATCACCATTGCTGGCCAGGAGGTTGAGATTGTTGAGAGCTACAAATATTTGGGGGTTCACCTTGACAGTAAACTCGATTGGAGGTGTCATACAGAAAAGGTTTACAAGAAGGGAATGAGCAGACTGTACTTTCTGCGGAAGCTCAGGTCGTTCAATGTGTGCAGTAAAATGCTGGAGATGTTCTACCAGTCCATTGTAGCAAGCGCCATCTTTTTTGCTATCATTTGCTGGGGCAGTAGTGTGCGAGTAGCTGACGCTAATAAACTCAACAAACTTATCAAGAAGGCAAGCGCAGCTGTTGGCCTCCATCTTGACTCTTTTGAGGAGGTATTGGAGGATAGAATTCAGAAGAAGTGTAGGGCAATAATGAACAATAACACACACCTGCTATACGAGCTGTTCTTGAATCAGAAGAGCACATTCAGCAGCCGTCTAATCCTACTAAGGTGCAAGAAGGAGAAATTCAGGAAATCGTTTGTACCTACTGCTATGGGGATGTATAATAATTTCCTAAGGGTGGCAGAAAAATAATGACTGATGGTTGGTATACTAATGTCAATTAACACTATCTTATATATACATGAACTACACACTTTTATTTATTATGTAATGTTGGTACACCTGTGCAAGATTTGTGTCCTAATATTTTATGTACTGCTGTTTGTATTGCTGCTGTAATACTGTAATTTCCCCCGGGATCAATAAAGTGTATCGTATCGTATCGTATGCCTCAATCTGTCTGGAGCCAGACTGCGCAGGCGTGTCACGCTTGCGCAGTCTTTAAAGGCTTCAGACAGAGTGACGCTTCAAGCGTTATATTATAGATATATAAATATATAACCACTCCAATAAGTTGAGAAAAAAGTGGCAGACTCTTTATTAGCCAATGTGGCAATATTTCAGATCCATAGCATAACCTTTCTCTGCTGTGGAACTGAAATGTTGCCACATGGGCTAACAAAGAGTCCACCCCTCCCCACTTGCTCAGGGCCCTGGCACTTGCGATGCTTACCTCTTCCCGCTCCTCCACTGCTTTTTGTTTAAATGTTTTCAGCAATATATGGGGCCCATCATGTACTGGAGCATCATATGGGGCCTATTATACTGAATCATAATATGGGGCCCATTAAATACTGGAGCACCATATGGGGCCCATTATATATGGAGCATCATATGGGGCCCATAATGTATGGAGCATCATATGGGGCTCATTATATTTGGAGCCTCATATGGGGCCCATTATATATATATGGAGCATTATATGGGCCCATACTGTTTGGAGTTTGGATCAATATATGGGGACCATCATGTACAGTTTGGAGCATTATATGGGGCCTATCATATTCTGTATGGAGCAATACATGGGACTCATTATACTGTTTGGAGCATTATATGGGGCTCAATATACTGTATGGAGCAATACATGGGGCTCATTATACTGTATGGAGCACTATGTGGCACCCATAATACTGTGTGGAGCATTATATGTGGCTTATTATTCTGTATGGTGCAATATATGCGGCTCATTATACTGTATGGAGAATTATATGGGGCTCATTATACTGTATGGAGCATTATGTGGTGCCCATAATACAGTGTGGAGCATTATATGGGGCTTATCATTCTCTAAGGAGCAATATATGGGGCTCATTATACTGTATGGAGCAATATATGGGGCATGTTATTCTGTATAAAGTGCTATGTGGTACCCATAATACTGTATGGAGGACTATACTGCCTGATTTATGACCTATTGTAGAATTTACAATAGTTATCACTCATGTAATGTAAGAAGTGAAATCTTTGGCATTGTTTACCTATATTTCTCCCCTGTATCTGTGCATTATGAATTGTGGTATGTGTTAAAGGGGCCACTGAGACTTTCACCCAGGTCCCACAAAAACCTGGAGCCGGCCCTGTATGCACTGCACAGTACCACTTCTCCTGTCCTGTTGTTGAAGAGGCAACATTGGACTTTGGGAGGGTCAATATTGGTTTAGTATTTTCAATATTACTATGGACAAATAAAAATAAAATATTGGAAAAGCGGTTTAAATGGATTATCCCAAGTAATCCCCTTTTCTCTAGATAGGGAATAACTTTCCAATTGCTGGAGATCCGACTGCTGGGACCTCCATAATCCTGAAAATCGGAGCTCTGTAGAGCAGCATGTAAATGCAGCTGTGGTCGATCATATGCACTGTGGCGCCATTCACATGTGGCTCTTCAAATATCTCCTTTTAGGAGAGTGTGGGGCACGACAAAGTAAAGTAAAATTCACTGATCGGTGTGAGGAGTGTTATAGTTTGTGGGCTGGTGGGGTTTGTGTGGCAGGGCTGCTTTTTTGTCCCAGTCCGGCCCTGGTCGACGCTCATAGCAAGTGAGCATTTCTGCTACACACAGGTGATCTGATCATCGCTTGTGTATAGCAGAGGCGATCAGACAGCTGCAGCTTTTAGACTCCCTTGAAGACTATTGAAGCATGCAAAATGTAAAAAAAGCTCTTAAAAATATTAAAAAATATAAAAGTTCAAATCACCCCCCTTTTGCCCCATTCAAAATAAAACAATAAAAAAAATCAAACATACAAAAATTTGGTATCGCAAAAAATAAGCCTGCACTCAGCCCCAATTCACGAAAATTGAGATGCTACTGGTCTCGGAAAATGGCGCCTTTTTTATTTACCCAAGTTTGGATTTTTTTTTCACCACTTAGATAAAAAAGAACTTAGACATGTTTGGTGTCTATAAACTTGTAATGACCTGTAGAATCATAGTGGCAGGTCAGTTTTAGCATTCAGTGAACATGGTAAAAAAAAAAAATTACTGCACTTTTTTATCAATTTCACTGCACTTGCATTTTTTTTCCAGGTTTACAGTACACGATATGTTAACTTAAAGACATTGGTGTTGTTCAAAAGTAAAACTTGTACCACAAAAAACAAGCCCTCACATGGCCATTTTGACAAAAAAATAAAAAAGTTATGGCTCTCGGAAAGAAGAGGAGAAAAAAAAACGAAAAGAAATTAACTCCGATCATGAAGAGGTTAATGGGTGATAATGCCATGTGTGCTACCTTACATGTGTGCTTTCACTCCTAGCTCCAATTATAGTTTGGCGGTGCTTGAGACTGCTGGATTGCTAGATTAGCTGTCAAGCTGTGATTGGCAACATCTGGAAGGGAGGGATAAATGTGCACACCCCCTATGAAAATGCTGAAGAAATGCCCAGTTGAACTACAAGCAGATATTTCACATCCTGCACTCCAAAATCAACAAATGTGATTATCTCTATAAGGCCAGGGTGTGATGCAAGTGTGATGTGAGAAACTTGCACGAGTCTCTCGCATCAATATCCGGCACTGCCGCTGGCACTCGGTCCGTAGTGTGCGGCTGCATAGAAATACATGCAGCCACACACTCCAGTCCTGAGTGACAGCGGCAGTGCCAGGTATTGATGCAAGAGACTCCCGCGAGTTTCTCGCACCACACTCACAAGAGTGACCCCAACCTAAGGGCTCATACCCATCACCGTGAAAAAAATGGTCCGATTCGGTCCAGAAAAGTGGGACGAGTGTCATGCAAGTGTCATGCGATTTTCTTGCAATTATAATCCAATCTGTAACATCTAGCATCCGAATTACATCCAATTTACATGCGAAATCAATCCGACTGCAATGCAACTTTAACATTAGCTTTTACATAGAGCAATTCTCTATGTAATTTAAGCATTGTTTTCAAGGAAATATTCTTTATGACATGTATATATATATATATTATAAGAGAGAGATTAGATAGATATTTACAAAAAGATAGATGCAAAAATGTGAGTCAGATATATAATATGTGCTTTGTGTCTGTAGTTTACTGTACATGTTTTTTTTCTACTAAATAAATTCATTTCAGAAAAAGATAGTGTGGGATCCCTCTACATTTTATTAACCAGCAGAGGGAAAGCGGACAGTTGGGGAAGATGTTTATAGCCTGGGAAAGGGGTAATACACATGGAGCTTCCCAAGCTATTAATATCAGCAGCTGCATAATAAGACTTTCCTGGTTATTAAAATGGGGACTCTCCCAAAAAATGATGTAGGGTCCACCTATAATTAATAACCAGCTAGGCAGAGAGCTGTGAGCTGATGTTAATAGCCTAGGAATGGTCCATGGATATTGTCCCCCTCTCAGACTAAAAACATCAGCTCTCAGCTGCCCCAGAAATGGTGCATTCATAAGATGTTCCAATTCTGACACTTAGCCTCGCTCTTTCCACTTGCCTTGGTGCGGTGGCTAGTGGGGTGATAGTGGGGGGGCTGATGTCACCTTGTCAGGCGATATCAAGCCCAGAGGTTATGAAGTCACTGTAGTGGATTTGGCATTGACTTGAGTATAAGTGTTTTTGGTAAATGTAGAATCATTAAAGGAGTCTGTGTCATTATTTCAATTAAAGAACTTAATTCTGGATGTGTGTTTTTTTTATACAATATCACTATGAGGTTAGTATTGGGGGCTTCTTATATACGCCTCTCCATTATTAACCTCTGGGCTTGATGTCACCTGACAATACAGAGGTGACATCAACCCCTCCAACTATCACCCACTTGCCACCCTACCAGGGCAAGTGGGAAGAGCAAGGCTAAGTCCCAGATTTGGCACTTCTTATGGATGTGCTTTTTTTGGGGTGGATGACAGCTGGCATTTTCAGTCAGCTAATAATAGTGTCTGCCTAGCCTTTGCTGGTTATTCATTATAGGGGGACCCAAAGTCAACTTTTGGGGGGTCCCTCATTTTAATAACCAGGAAAGACTAAGTATATACAGTTGTGCTCAAAAGTTTACATACCCCAACAGAATTTTAGCTTTCTTAGCCGTTTTGCAGAAAATATGAATAACACCAAAACTTTTTCTCCACTCATGGTTAGTGGTTGGGTGAAGCCATTTATTGTCAAACTACTGTGTTTTCTCTTTTTAAATCATAATGACAACCTAAAAACATCCAAATGACCCTTACCAAAAGTTTACATACCCCATTTCTTAATACATTGTATTGCCCCGCCTAACTTTAATGACAGCTTGAAGTCTTTTGTGGTAGTTGTGGATAAGGTTCTACATTTTCTCAGATGGTAAAGCTGCCCACTCTTCTTGGCAAAAAGCCTCCAGTTGCTGTAAATACCTGCACTGTCTAGCATGAACTGCGCACTTGAGATCTCCCCAGAGTGTCTCCATGATATTGAGGTCAGGAGACTGAGATGGCAACTCCAGATCCTTCACTTTGTTCTGCTGTCGCCAATGACAGGTCGGCTTGGCCTTGTGTTTTGGATCGTTGTCATGTTGGAAAGTCCAAGTATGTCCCATGCGCAGCTTCCGAGCTGATGATTGCAACTTTGACTCCAGTATTTGCTGATAACGTGCTGCATTCACTTTCCTTCAATTTTGACCAAGTTTCCTGTCCCTTTGTACCTCACACATCCCAAAAACATCAGCAATGCACCTCCGTGCTTCACAGTAGGAATGGTGTTCCTCCAAATTACTTTGTTCCAGAAGTTTTGAGGCTTGTCTCTGTGTTGTTTTGCATATTGTAGGCGAGATGCTTTGTGGCACTTGTGCAGTAATGAATTTCTTCTGGCAGCTCGACAATGAAGCCCATTTTTCTTCAATTGCCTCCTTATTGTGCATCTTGAAACAGCCACACTGCTAGTTATCAGAGAGTCCAGTATTTCAGCTCACGTTATTTGTGGATTTTTCTTTGCATGCCGAACAATTTTCCTGGCAGTTGTGGACAACATTTTTGCTGGTCTACCTGACCGTGGTTTTTTTTTTTACACAGCCCCTGATTTTCCATTTGTTAATCACACTTTGAACGCTGCTGACTGGTATTATCAATTCCTTGGATATGTTTTTGTATCCCTTTCCTGTTTTATACAGTTCAACCACCTTTTCCCATAGATCCGTTGACAATTCTTTTTCTTTCCCATGACTCACAATCCAGAAATGTCAGTGGATGGATGAAAGATGCAAGAGTCTGTCTGGATCCCAGACACTCATTCAGTTTTGATGCACACACACTGATTACAAGCAAACCGGTCACAGGTGAAGATGTTACCTTTAGTAGCCATTCAAACCAATTAGTGTCAACTTCTGTGCATATTAACAGGCTAAAATCACTAGGGTATGTAAACATCAGGGTCCCTTGGATGTTTTGGGTTGTCATTATGATTTAAAAATAGAAAACTCAGTAGTTTGACAATAAATGACTTCACCCAGCAACTAACCATGAGTGAAGAAAAAGTTTAGGTATTATCATTAGCGATGAGCGAACGTGCTCTCCACTACTCGTTACTTGCCCGAGTATCACTGCACTCGGGGTACTCGGCGAGCACCGAGCGTTTCCAGGATTACTCGGCGGGAACTCGGGTCTCCACCCTGCATTTTTGGTGGTCTTTAGAGACTCAATCAATATGCAAGGATTTTTTGCCAGGCACTGTAATGCCGCAGCCATCTTTGTTGTGATCTTGCAGTGATTTGCTGGCTGCACAGCATCATCAGGGGAATAAGAGACCGGACGCCGCCCTGCTCGGCACATTCAGCTCCGGATTGAGATAGTTTAGGGAGAGCTGCTGCCGATATAAGGTCAGATTTGGGGATTTCGTAGTCAGTGAGGGGTCTACCATCCTAAACTATTTAAATCCAACTAAACCAACAGTCCTTCTAAGGACTAATTCTGGCGTTTATAGGTTGCAGTGTTAGGTAGGCAGGGGAGTGTACGTCGCTCTATCCATATCAATGCAAGGCCTACAGGCACCGTATATGTGTATATAGATATCATTGCATACATCAAGAGGGTCCATTCCATTAATGTCTGCTGCTACTGCTACCAATAGCATATATTGACCGTATATACCTAGCCCCAGGTATAATTGGCTAGGAAATTTTTTTTGCCAGGTTAATAAAGATTATTTTATTCCAAAGCTTCCAGAGCCCTTTTTTTTCTCCATTTGCTTTTTGACACTGCACAATACAGCCAAATCCTTTTCCTAGCACAATCCAAAATCCAGCAATTTTAAAGGGTCCCAAAAATCACATTTGAGTGCGCAGAAAAATCTGTCATTTTTTTCTGGTACGGTACAATTTTTTTGAGTGTCTTGCACAATTTCTTGCTGCACCCCAAAAAAATACATTCAGGCCACATATTTTACAGTGTGGTATATCTGTGACAGGCCTCATATATCTGTGTGCTCCAAGTTTGGGCTTTTTAGGCCAGCACTGTGGTGTTTTTCCTGTCTGTTACACTAGTTATATACAGCACTATTTAGCAGACCCCAAAAAAATGCAGGCCACATATTTGGCAGTGTGGTATCTCTGTGACAGGCCTCATATATCTGCGTGCTCCAAGTTTGGGCATTTTAGGCTGGTACTGCAGTGTTTTTCCTGTCTGTTACTCTAGTTATATACAGCACTATTTAGCAGACCCCAAAAAATTCAGGACACATATTTGGCACATACATGTTAGTCCTAAAACACCTTCCAAAATAGGTACCACTCCGTATCAAAACTAAACTACCATGCCATCGTAAATAAATTGAAAAGCAAAGGAGTGTATATTTTAGCATTCAATTTTATTAATCTCAAATTTACATAACGCAAAAAGAATATGCCTCAGGTCCAAAAAAGACTAAAAACACACCACTGCTCTATTAAACCATGATATGCAGAGAATATTCATCACAAACACACACTATACTACCTTACATAATAAGTTAATGCACTAGAAGGAGTCTCAATAAATATACCAAATATAATCATCAATTCATGATATATAAACACATTACATTGTCAATTAATAAAGAAAACAACTTCACACTGAAGCATAAGGTGTCGCTGTGCCTGTAAGTGAGTACTAAATAAACAATATCCTCAAATGTTATAATTCATGCTCCCAATAGCAATATATTATTGCATAAGTGCATAGAGCAGTGTTTCTCCACTCCAGTCCTCAGGACCCACCAACGGGTCATGTTTTCAGGATTTCCTTAGTATTGCACAGGTGATAATTTTATCACCTGCTCAAGCATTAATTCCATCACCTTTGCAATACTAAGGAAATCCTGAAAACATGACCTGTTGGTGGGTCCTGAGGACTGGAGTTGAGAAACACTGGCATAGAGCATTACTACCAACCAAATGGTAACTGACAACCAAGTTTATGAAGGGCCACATAAAACAATCATTACCTAGTAGAAGAACAGATGAATGCTACGTCTATCACCCCAACAAGCGTTTCGAGTTCTCTTCTTCCTGGGGCGTATCTAATGGGAGAGGCTAAGCATCTATTTAAATGCCCACCGTCCAATCTCTTTATTGGCTTAATTTATCACATGACATTCTAGGTGAATACCACACTTCAGCCTGTGTAAATGCTAAGGAGATAATGGCGCATCCGGCGCCAACATGACTGCCATGAAAGGACCTCCCACTTCCGGTCGCAATGACACGCATGCGTTCCATCAGGCTGATGCCAGGCAGAAGTCATCGCATCACCTGATGCCAGGAGTAGGACGGCCCGGCATGACGGCAGCAGCGCATGCGCACCTCCCAGCCTGCAGAATGACAATACTACATCAGCATTTAAAACATAACAAGCAAAGATTACACTCACTAATTAAAGTGATAGCGTGCCTAACAGAATATGAGCATCTCTCAACAAGTTAAATCAATTACATAAGTATACTGTAAAGGTACTGCCACACTAAGCTATCCCGCTAGCGATCTCGTTAGCGTTGCATACTAATGAGATCGCTAGCGGGATTGTTTCTATATCGCTAAATGCTGCCACATTTAGCGATATAGTTAACGACGCTATCGCCGTTAGCGATCTTCTTAACGACTTTAGCGGTACAAAAGTACCGCTAAATCGCTAAGAAAAGGTGCCACACAGCGATTAGATACTTACCCAGCGGGAGCGCCGACGAGAAAATAGGGTCCGGAACGATTCCAGCGACGAGCGAGATCACAGCAGGAAGCTCGTCGCTGGCAGCTGCCGCACTGAACAACATCGCTAACGGGATCGCTAAATAGTGACGTTTTTTAGCGATCCCGTTAGCGATATTGTTTAGTGTGGCATACCCTTTACAGTAACCCTGTTCCAATGTTTTTATTGGAGATTTTAAAGAATACTGGGAAGGAAAGAGGTGGGGAAGGGAGGGAAATGGGAGGGAGGGATAAGAGATAGGGAAAGGTAAACACTGTATTTATGTATACAGAAAAGTCAAACCAGGTTAATAATTAACAAACTGCAAACAGTACGTAACAATGAGATAATCAATGTCGTAGATAACAAATAATATAGATAGAGGAGAATATATTAAATAACGACAATCATGTCCATCATAATAATGGTAATGAAAGACAATGACAAAATAAGTAGCACATAGAGCTTCCTCAAGACTTAAACAACATAACTGATGATTAATAGTAATAACCAAAGTTAAAAACCAGGTGCCAGAGACAACAGGGGGAAAGAAGGGAAGGGGAGGGGAGATGTGGGGAGTCAAGGAAAAAGTATGTCCCAGTGGGACCATTTCTTTGAGAATCTCAAGTGGGTGTTATTTGAGAGAGCAAATCTGGATTCATACGTCCTGTGGAGAAAAATTTGATCTTGAACAACCCCAAATTCAGGAGGAGATTGGCTCTTCCAATTGTGAGCAATGTTTCTTTTTGCTTCTAGTAAAATATGAATGATTAGGGATCTGAGGTCCGGGGTAACATGGTTCAGTTCTAACGAGAGTAGGGCCATCTGAGGGGATAATTTTACTCTGTGATTAGAAATTTGAGAGATAAGAAGAGTAATCTGTGACCAGTATTTTTTTAGAAAAGGGCATGACCAAAACATATGTAAAAGTGAACCACGGATTCCGCAGTTTCTCCAACATAAAGGAGAATTGTCTGTATTAATATGGGCTAGTCGGATGGGGGTATAATACCATCGGGATGTGAGTTTTGAGTGAACCTCTTGAAGTGGTAACGAAATTGTAGAAGAATATGTGTAGGAAAATGAATCTTCCCAGTCTTCCTTAGAAAAGGAAATATTTAGGTCCGTGTCCCACTTCAAGAGGCATGAATGTTTCAACAAAGTAGTATCCTGATTGAACCAGTCATATATGAATTTATGACTCCAGAACACTCCATGATCCAGGTTGCTCAGTACGTTAAGAGAGGGTTCAGAAAAAACAAAATTCTTATCAAGAAAAGAGCGAATCTGGTCTTTTAATATAATGAATTGTAGGAATAGAGATGAAGGTAAATCATGGCTGCGTTTTAAATCACCAAAAGACATGAATTTACCTTCTCTAAAGACGTCACCCAACCTTTTTATGTTATGATTAAACCAGGTAGGTGAGAGATCTTGGTTTATGAGACGGCAAATTAAGGATAATGGGATCTTATTTTTAAGTTCAGATTTAGGGAGGCCTTTTTTGATTCTAGAGAATTTCCTCCAAGATTGTATTGAGGCTGAAAATATGGGGTTTTTTTTTATCATTGGGGCAGGTATTAGTGCAAGATTGGGAAATCAAAATTTTGGGTTGGGAGTTGTTATTTAGAAGTAATTCTAAATCTAGCCATGCAGGGTGTGACTTGTCAGAGAGCCAATTTAGACTTTGTTTAATAATGTTGGTGTGATATAAGGCACTAATATTGGGGAAGCCAAGGCCTCCGTAAATCTTTCTTTTATATAATAGGTTTGAGGATACTCTTGGCCTCTTGTTCTGCCAGATGAAGGTGTTAATGATTTTCTGAAACTGGGTAAGTTGAGAGGTGGAAATTGGGACGGGGAGAGCTCTAAATATATACAGAATTTTTGGTATGATGTACACTCTGGCTGTAAGGTTTTTCCCCCACCAAGAGAGATTTCTGTCCTTGTAAGTATTACAATCCCTCAAAATCATATTGGCAAGGGCAGAAAGATTAGATGAGATGATGTTGTCTAGATTGTTTGAAATAGAGACACCTAGGTATGTAAATTCTCTCTCCGCCCATGCCAAAGATGACGAGGACTTGATAACCTTGATTTGATCTTTGGAAATATTTGAAGGTAAAATTTTTGATTTGTTAGGATTGATCTTCAGATCAGAAAGGTTTGAAAATTGGTCTAATGAACTATGGAAACCCCTGATGGAGTTTGAGGGATCTGACAGTGACAAAATGACATCATCCGCATAAAGACTTATTTTGAATTCCCGAGAGGGGGTAAGTATACCCTTAATGGAACCATTCTGCCTAATGGATTGGGCGAAGGGTTCCATGGCTAGGATGAATAAAAGGGGAGAGAGGGACAGCCTTGCCCGGTGCCATTTGATATAGAAAAGGGTGGGGAGAGGTGGTTGTTGGAGTAAATTTTTGCGGAGGGATTCTTGTATAGGGCCATAATTGTGGAGATTGACTTATCATTAAAGCCGAATTTGTTTAGAGAACCTACCAGGAATTCCCAATTCAGACGGTCAAAAGCCTTCTCGGCATCGAGAGACATTAGGATGGCAGGGATTCTGGTTTTGTTAATGAGCCCAATCGTGCTAATTGTCCTTCTGGTACCATCCGAGGCGTTTCTTCCCTTTACAAAGCCTATCTGATCATTACTGATCAATAAAGGCAAGAAAGAGTTCAGTCTGTTTGCTATTATTTTAGAAAAGATTTTAACATCAGAGTTAATTAACGAGATAGGCCTATAATTGGCGATATCTTCCAAGGCACCCTTTTGTTTCGGAATCAGCACGATTGTGGCCTCCAACATTTCCGGAGGGAAAGAACCAGAAGAGGCTGCTTGATTATACATTTCGGAAAGGTGGGAAGAAAGTTGCTTTGAAAACACTTTGTAGTATTCGTTTCTGAATCCATCAGGTCCAGGGGCCTTAAATTGTTTGAGGCGCGAGATGGTATCCTCTATCTCGGGAGCCGAGAAGGGGGAATTCAGTAGATCAATGTCTTCATCTCTGAGTTTGGGCAGATCAAGTGTGGCCAGATAGTTATTTATGGCGTCTTTGTGGGATTGTGGGTCTGAGACATGTAAGTTGAGATTGTAGAGCTTGGAGTAGAATTTCGAAAACTCGTTTACAATGTCCTGTGGGTGGGATAATGGGACAACCTTGTCATTTAGGATTTTATTAATTCTATTCTGTTGCGTCTTACTTTTTATTCGAGCAGACATGAATTTGGTAGGTTTGTTTGTGGAGGAGTAGGCCTTAAATTTAGCTGATTTTATGGCTGAGTCATATAGAGAAAAAATAATAGTTTTTAGGTCTTGCCTGAGGGATATGAGTTCCGAGTTTAAGGTTGGGGAAGGTGAAGAGAGGTTGAGTAATTCGGATTCTTTTATGTGAATTGAGAACTGAAGATCTTTAATTTTCTTAGTATTTTCTTTTTTGATTCTAGAAGAGAGCTGAATCAGAGTGCCTCTCATCACGGCCTTATGGGCACACCAATTTGTAAATGGATTGGTTGCCTCAGATTTATTAATTTCAAAATACTGTTTTAGGGCTGTTTCTATATTAGATTTGTGGATAGGGTCATGGATAAGATTGCTATTGCATTTCCATAGGGAGCGGTTGTTAAGGGGAGGGCCCAACAATATTTCCCCTATTACGGAGAGTGGTCTGATATAGACCTATCTTTAATTGTTACCTCTTTGAATTTCTGAAGGGAAAAGACATTTGTCAGGATTAAATCAATGCGTGAAGCGGACTGGTGGGTCGTTGAGAAATGAGAGTATTCCCTTGAAGTCGTATGGAGACATCTGAATACGTCAAATAATTCTTTGTCATAAATCCATTCATTTAAGGTATTGTAGTGAGATCGGTTTTTTGAAGAAGAGTCAAGATGGTGATCTGGGACCGAATTGAAGTCACCTAGGATGATCAATTCACCCTTTTTTATGGTATTGATTTTCTTAATGACCTTATTTAAGAAACAAATTTGGTTTGAATTGGGAGCATATATGTTGGCGATGGTGGTTGTTTGATTGTTTAAGTTACAAATCAGAAGGTGATATCTGCCTTTGGGGTCTGCTAATTCTTCGATAAATTCGAACGGGATAGAATCTCTGATTAATGTGATGACTCCTGCTTTTTTCTTGGAATTATTGGCCAAAAAGACGTGGGGAAATTTTTTGTGTACAAATTTGGGGTGTTCATTAATTTTAAACTTAGACTCTTGTATACAGGCAACGTCAGAGGATGATTTGATAAGCTCCCTCCATAGGGAGGCCCTTTTCCAAGGGCTGTTTAGGCCTCTAACGTTGTAGGTAAGAATTTTTATACTCATGTCGAGGTTGGATTTATTGGGGAGGGAAGGATAGGGTTAGGGAAGGAAACTGGCACAATGTTTTTTCGACTTGTCAGTAAATGAAGATTTATTGACTTATTAGAATTGTATTAAACACAATAGAGGGATAAATACCCTCAGGAACACCACTAAAGAGTGGGTTCTTCTACTCTATGGAGAAATGGAGTAGAAAGCGGATAGAAACTCTAATGAGGGTATAACCTCGATGCTCGACAGAATAGAGTAAGGAGAAGACTGTTACTATAAATTCGGAACATATCAATTTTTTATAGAAGCATAGTTTATGCAAATAAAGATATAACATGAGACTGAAGTACTTAATATCAGACTAATAAAGTAAGACCAAATGTAACCTCAAGTGTGTTTGTTGTTGTTAGAACGATCCGAGGCATTAGGGCGAGAAGAGATACCTAGTGATTTTAAAAACTCTTCCTTCTTCTGGAGAGAAAATGGCATGAATTTTCCCATTGATGTTGATCAGAAGTTTAAGGGGGAAACCCCATCTGTAGGGAATCTCGTTGTCATGAAGAAGAGCAGTGATAGTATTGTAGCTCCTCCTGCCTTCTAACGTTTCTTTGGATAAATCCGCAAACAATTTTAGGTGGGAGTATGGGTCTGGAAAACCTCTTTCATGTTTGAAAAAGTTCATAATTTGTTCTTTAACGTGATAGAAGTGGACCCTCATGATGGTGTCTCTAGGAAAGTCTTTTGAAATGTTAGGGGGTTTTGGTAGGCGGTGAATTCTATCAATAATAAGTTCACCTTTTGAAAGATTGGGCAGGATCTTTTTGAATAACTTTGTAGTATAGTCAAGCAAATTGGCGGGGGAAACATCTTCAGGGATGCCCCTGATTTTGATGTTATTCCTCCTACTCCTATCCTCTATGTCCGCCAACTTGGCTCTAAGTCTCTTAACTTTGAAATGACATCTTTATTATCTACTGTTAGAGAAACCGTCCTCCTTTCAATCTCCTCTATTCTAGATTCGTGATTCTCTAGTTTTTTATTGAAAAGATCAAAGGTATTCTGGAATATCTGATTCTGTTTCTGGAGGTCCCTGCTCATTCGTTCACCAATTCTATCAGTAAGGCTGGATAACAAAGATTCCATAGAACCAAAATCTGTCAGTAATTGATCGGATGGAATAGAGCTTATCTTTTTGGGTGGAGTTTTACTCGGGCTAAGATTTGGGGAGTAATCTTCAGAGTCTTCCTCTGAGGTATTTTGATTGAGTGAGTATTTTTCTCCCCATGTGCCAGGATTTTTCCTCTTTGCAGATAGTGAAGTGTCCATGGAGGTTTCATCATTGGAGGATGAGGGGACCACTATGTTGTTAGAGGAAATTTTTTTTACACTTTTTATCTCATTTCCCGACTTAGACTGGTTAGACGAGCTCAAGGAGCAGGTATCATTATCCCTTTTTATAGGGGAACGTGATTTCAATGGGCTCAGCAAGTTTATGGAGTCCATTGAAGGATAACGATTAATCCCTTTGTTTTTTGTTTGTAACTGTGAGGAAATTCTTCTAGAAGAATTAGGATTGGTATTGTTGACGGAGCCTTTGGAGCTCTTTTGGCTCATTTTGGATTACTTAGTGTTAATTTCACTAAATATCTTATTGAGTAGACTCTAAAGTATAACAGTGAAAAAACAAGAATATGAGAATACAATACAATCCGATACAGTAATACCTGTTAAATATCTTCGTGTAATCGATCAAAATTTGATGTGGAGATATATGAGAATTTCCTGAAATTCAAACAATAATTGCCTACAAGAGTGAATTCAAGTATAAGCAATAGTAGATGAGAAAAGACAAAATTAGGAATGATTGTAATAAGTCACATAAATCTGAGTAAATCCCCTCGAAGATTTGTTAGGAAGGGTTAACATTCAATATGACAATCAGATCTACAGCAATGACCTTTTTGCGATCTGAAATGAGACTCACATCTAAGAATAGAAGAGATACGATGTGATTAGTGATGTTATTGGCGACGTAGATGAATTCCAATAATGCGTTCCAGAGGAGAACGCACAATGAACTGTATTAGGTCGCAGCAATGTTCCAAAACGCTAGAAGAGCGAGGCAGTTCCAAATTAAGGAGAGGGGTTTTGAGTCTTACCCCAAGGTACAGAAAACGTGAGGAGTTTCTTGATGAAGATCCTAGGGATCGTGGAGATCTCCGATGATGTAGAATGTGGAGTTAGATGAGATGATGTTCAGGTCGCAGACTGGGTCGTAGATTTGGACGCAGATCAAGACGTAGCGATGTGGGTTGGGAATGCGACACAAAGGAGGACGCAGACTGTGATCCAAGTGGCGTTGCGATCCGGTTTTTTCGGCTCCGCGCCAGGAATGGAGATTTTATTGATCCGGGACTGTGGTGGTCTTAGGAGAAGCTGGAAAGGAATCCGGAGTGCGATGTCGCATGGTAGGCTTCCCAGGTAAGGTGGACTCCCCGATGAGAGACGAACCCCAAATCCAGACTTGGTGGTAGGAGTCGGAACCGGCGACGTAGAAGAAGACGCAAACTGCGATCTGTGTTATTTTTCGTTCCGGTTTTGGCGTCTCAGGGAGAGATGAAGAGAGATATATATTTTGGGGTTAGAAAAAGGCCTGGTGGACGGTGGAGACTCCGGTGATCGGAATCACGCTTTGGCCGTCCCCACGAATGCGACTAGACCCGGAGGAAGATGGATCCCCAGAACAGTCACAAACACAAATGGGAGCGCACTTTGCGACCCACGTGGCGTTGCGATCCAGTTTTTTTTGCAAGTTGAACCCCTGGAGACCAGTACCACGCTTATACGCCCCAATGCTGATGATTTGACCCCTAGGGAAGGAGACCGGAGCAGAATTTAGCAATAGGGATCAGGAATGCGTCGCAAATGGGGACGCAATTTGCGATCCACGTGGCGTTACTTTCCGGTACCGGCGGTTCGGGGCTGGCGGCGGTGGTTTTTGCTAACCTGAGCAGATGAAGATGATCCCGTAGGTAGCGGTGGGGAGTCCCGGTGATCGGATCTTGATAGCTTCAGCCGCAAAGAGCCCTTTTTAGATACAAAGTCCCAGGTAAGATGCAGGCCCACGCTCTATGCACACTTGTGACCTGAGGTGAAAAAGTCCTTTTAAGGTCTCAAAATGCACAGAAATGAACAAAAATCAGCTCCAAATGATGCTTGCTGATGTAGGAAAAGGTCTCCTTTGTGGATGGTAATCCAAAAGTGCTTTTTTAGTAGCGATGGATGTAGATTTATAGAGGCTTCCTCAGAGAGCACAGAAAACACCTCTCACTCCATGCTGTGCTAGGACACGCCCCCACTGTTACAGTAACCCAATTTAAAAGTGCTTAAACACATCAGTGTGATAAAGTGACAATGTGTCTAACGTGTCTAAGTAAAGTGCAAAATATAATATCACAGTGAACAGAATGTTCAGGAATTAAGTGCTATATCAAGACAATAAATATTATTAGATACATATGAAAATATAAAACATAAAAAAATACATACAAAATACAATACACATAATTATTAATATATGACAATAAAAAATAAATACAAAATCTTTTCTATTGCACGGCATCAGATCTTCAATGGCTCCCAAAGCCACAAAAATAGAAGTGAATGACATATTCATTGATGGAACAGACCAGAAGAGTGTCACAGCCAGATAAGCACAGGACAAAAGGCATCTAAATAATAAAATAAATACATAATTAAAAAAAGCATATAAATTCATATGAAAACATATTAAAAACACCCACCCTCCCATGAAAACTAATATACCAGACAAAAATACTAATGTTTAACAAAACATCCAACTACCCAAATTCTCAAAAAAGCTCCAAACCCAAAATTTTCATTTAACCCTTGCAGGGCCAATGTACCCAGCCGGTAAATCCAGTGGCTCTCTAATTGAGCCAAAGCTTTACCCATGTTACCTCCTCTAACGAAATGGAATCAATAACCTTAACCCTAAGCTCCCCTGCATTGCAATGATGATATCTCTTAAAATGTTTTGCTAGGGTTTTTAAAGTAGATTCGTCTTCAATAGGTTTAGCCTTTTCTATATCCCTACAATGCTCACATACCCTGATCTTTAATTCACATGTTGTCAACCCAAACTAGATTTTCTGACACGGGCAAGTGGCCTGGTATATGACACCTCTCGTAGAACAAGAAATAAACTTCCTGATATCATAGACCTTCGTATTATCAAAATCATAAAAGTCTTTGCTGTACTTAAATTTGCACATGCCTTACACATGCCACATGGGAAGAATCCAGCATTTGTTGAATTTCTCAGATGAGTTTGTACTCGGGTAGGGATATACAAACTGTGTACTAATATATCACGAAGATTTTTAGGTCTTCTAGCCACAATTGATGGTTTATTTGGTCAAATCTTTTTCAATACAGGATCCTTAGAAAGTATCTTCCAGTGTTTGTTTATGATATCCTTAAATTGAGGCCATTTATTGTGAAAAGTTGTAATCATTCCAACTTGATTGAATTTCTCATCCCAAATCCTCTTTTCACAATATAGCAATTCATTTCTGGATATCCTTAGTGCTTTTTTATATCCCCTTTTTATATTACTTTGACTATAGCCTCTTTCCTTGAATCGATCATTCAAATCTTCTGACTGGATCTCAGAATCATTAGGATTAGTGCAGATTCATTTAATTCAAAGAAACTGTCCTACTGGAATCCCTCTTATCGTAGCATGAGGATGAGATGAGGTAGCATGGAGCAACTAATTTGTTGCCGTAGACTTTCTGTAAAGATTAGTAGACAAAAATCCCTCACTATTAACATAAACTTTCAAATCAAGAAACTCAATACTTCTTCCATACTTGTAGGTGAGTTTGATATTCAAATCATTCTTATTTAGATTTTCCATTAGTGTACTCAACCCACTATTGGAGCCTCTTCAGATGAACCAAATATCATCTATGTGATCCAGCCTGTGATCAGGCTGGAATGAGGTACTGGTTCACTGGTGAAAATCTTGTGTTTCCATGCCCCAAGAATCAGATTGGCGTATGAGGGGTCACAACAGGACCCCATAGCTGTACCTTGGGTTTGCAAATATGTAGTATTCTTGAAAATGAAAATGTTATGAGTTAAAGCAAATTCAAGGAGCACTAACAGTAGTTCAACCATCTCTTTATCAATATTACTCTAATTTAGAAACCACGCCGTTGCCCTCAATCCATCCTCATGACGGATTGAGGTATAAAGGGCTTCAACATCAGCCATCACCATGACGGCATTTTCATTTAGATGGATATTATCTAATCTGCGTAAAGCTGAATTGGGTATCTTGAATGAATGAAGGCAATTCACTACCAATGGCTTTAAATAATAATCAGTTACCATGGTGAGTCTTTCACATAATCCTTTTTTACCTGACATGATCGGTCTGCCAGTGGGGGTCTGCTGGATTTTTATGAACCTTGGGTATCAAGTACATCGTTGGAAGACGAGGATGCATCTCTTTAACAATATCCACAAACTTCTTTGGAATAATTCCTTTGTTAAAGCTTTTTTTCCAGAATATCTATTAATTCTTCCTGAAAAGTAAGTAATGGATTGGAGGCCAATATTTTATAACATGTCCTATCATTTAGAAGCTTAAGCGCTTGTTTTTCGTACATTATATTCAGCCAGATTACCAAATTACTGCCTTTATCGGCTTGTTTAAACAACACTTCTGTAAGATTTGCTAAACTCTCAATAGCCTCTCTTTCTGACCTGCTACATTTAGATCCACCATAACCATTAGAACACAATTGTTCAATTCATGACTGACCACCTTTGTAAAAACCTTCACGGCAGGGCATATATTCAATGATGGAAATTTTTTAGATTTGTTAATCAAAGACAAAGAAAAATTATTGCTTACCAATGTGGTGTCACTTTCATCAACAAGGGCCTCCAAATTCAACAAGGCTTCCCTATCCTCACTTGATGTAAATAAATCCTCAATATCTGTTTTATGATGAAGTTTTTGAAGAATAATTTTTCTGGGAAAAAGATGTAAATCCTTGATGGCTATGAATGGATCTAAATATTGAGAAGGAGAAAATGTTAAACCTTTTTCTAAAACTGCAATTTGAACATCTGTCAATTGATGTCCAGACAGATTAATTACCTTTGAATTATCCACTCTCTTTTTGGTGTTTCTTGTAAATATCTCAGCCTGTTTCCAAAAGCCACCATTGCATGTCCAATAATTAGATGAATAGTTGGACTCACGCTCACTTATAGGCAAATTTTTTTCAGATACTGAAGAAACCGAACTACAAGAAAATTCTCTTTGTCTTGAATGATTACCATCATTACTTTTCAATTGCCATCTAAAGATTTTGTTCTCGTCATAGTCTGTAACGTCCCTCTGATATTTCCTGTCTGTTACTCTAGTTCTGTACAGCACTATTTTGCATTTAAAAAAATAAAACATACAGGCCACATATTTGGCAGTGTGGTATCTCCGTGACAGGCCTCATTTATCTTTGCTAAAAATTTGGCTATTTTAAGCCTACATATTCTAGTGTTTTTGCTGTCTATTACGCTACTTATTGACTCCAATTTGATAACCAAAAAAACATTTTAACTACAGTCCAGATAGCTTAAACTGTGGTTTTCCCGCACACGTATCACATACAAGTTCTCTCCCAATTCAGCCATTTGTAGTGAACGTGTAAAATATTCTAGTCCATTTACAATGGGCAAGGCGCGTGGCAAGGGACGGGGAAGTGGACGTGATGGTGATGGTGCATGCGGAGGCCAAGGCCGTGGGCAAGCTGAAATTGGGCCACCAAAAACACCCACATCTTCTTGCTGGATCTTAATGTCTGAAGTCCTAGGGGACCGCAGCAAGGCAGCACTATTGAAGTGTGAAAAGATTGTTGGTTGGATAGCGGATAATGCTTCCAGTTACATGGCCACCACCACTTCCTCCAACCATGCTGACTGCCCAGAGACAACTGATCCAACACTCAGACACTCCGAAGAGCTGTTCACTTTTCCATTTACAGATTCGGGCCTTTCGCCCGGTCCGCTTGAAGCAGGGCAAGATGAGATTCCATGTAGCGATGCCCAAATATTTTAGCAGCCACGTTCACAAGAGGTGGACGATGATGAGACACAATTGCCAGAAAGTCAGTAGTAGGACCAGGGTGCGGAAGTGGAAGATGAGGTGCTGGATGATATAGTAACTGACCCAACCGTTGGCAGGAGGACATGCAGAGCGAGGACAGCAGCACAGAAGGGGAGGGAGGCGTAGCACCCCTTCAGGCAGGAAGAGGCAGTGTGGTGGCTACAGACAGAAGGCGGGCAACCTTTCCACCAACATGACGGAAGTTGACAGTCCAACTGTTAGGTCTTCCCGAGTCTGGGTTGTCTGCGAACTTGCCCCAGTCTGTCTTGTCCTTACCTACCCTTGTATGCATCCTGTGTGAACCTGTCCCTGTCTACACTTTGTGAACAGAGTCCTG
>JARQOD010000005.1:286923085-287001814 GCA_033576555.1 Oophaga sylvatica
CTGCCTTGCACCCAAACAGTGGTTTACCCCCACATATGGGGTATCAGAATGCTCAGGACAAATTGCACAAAAACTTTTGGGGTCTTGTTACCCTTGGGAAAATAAAAATTGGGGTGAAAAGATTGTTTTTGTGGAAAAAATATGATTTTTTATTTTCACTGTTCTATGTTATAAACTTCTGTGAAGCACTTGGAGGTTCAAAGTGCTCACCACACATCTAGATAAGTTCCTTAGGGGGTCTAGTTTCCAAAATGGGGTCAATTGTGATGGGTTTCCACTGTTTAGACACATCAGGGCCTCTACAAACGCGACATGGCGTCCAGCCAATTCTGCGTTGAAAAAGTCAAATGTCGCTCCTTCCCTTGCAACCTCTGCCGTGCGCCCAAAAAGTGGTTTACCCCCACATATGGGGTATTGGCTTAATCAGGAGAAATTGCACAACAAATTTTGTGGTTCATTTTTTCTTTTAACAGTTGTGAAAATAAAAAAAATAGGTTCCGAATTAAAGTTTTTGCAAAAAAAGTTAAATGTTAATTTTTTCCTTCCACATTGCTTCAGTTCCTGTGAAGCACGTAAAGGGTTAATAAACTTCTTGAATGTGGTTTTGAGCACCTTGAGGGGTGCAGTTTTTAGAATGGTGTCACTTTTGGCTATTTTCTATCATATAGACCCCTCAAAGTGACTTCAAATGTGAGGTGGTCCCTAAAATAAAAATGGTGTTGTAAAAATGAGAAATCGCTGGTCAACTTTTAACCCTTATAACTTCGTAACAAAAAAAAATTTTGGTCCCAAAATTGTGCTGATGTAAAGTAGACATGTGGGAAATGTTATTTATTAAGAAATTTGTGTGACATATCTCTCTGATTTAAGGGCATAAAAATTTAAAGTTTGAAAATTGTTAAATTTTCAAAATTTTCGCCATATTTCCGTTTTTTCATAAATAAACACAAGTCATATCAAAGAAATTTTACCACTAACGTGAATTACAATATGTCACAAAAAAACAATCTCAGAATCAGCGGGATTCGTTAAAGCGTTCCAGAGTTATAACCTCATAAAGTGACAGTGGTCAGAATTGTAAAAATTGGCCCGGTCATTAAGCTGCAAAATGGCTCTGTCACTAAGGGGTTAAGAATATGTTTCGCTTACATGGAGTACCGGATGAGGTCATTTCTGATCGAGGGGTGCAATTCACTTCAAGGTTTTGGCAAAATTTCTATGCCGCATTGGACATTAAAGTAAACCTTTCTTCTGCTTTTCATCCCCAGACTAATGGACAGACAGAACGAACCAATCAGACCCTGGAGCAGTATCTCCGCTGCTTTATCTGCCACCTACAAGATGATTGGGTGGATCTACTTCCACTGGCTGAGTTCTCTTATAATAACTCTCAGAGCGCCTCCACTAAGCAGTCTCCTTTTTACTCCAATCTAGGTTATCATCCTAACATTCTTCCTCGATTTCCCATAGATACGCCCTTGCCGGCAGTGGCTGAAAGAATCACTTCTTTACAAAAGAATATGGATCTTCTAAAGGAAAATCTAGAATTGGCTCAGGAAAGGTACAAGAAAGCAGCAGATAAATTTCGTAAACCTGCACCAGCTTTCAAGGTAGGAGATTTGGTCTGGCTGTCAACCAGAAATCTTAAAATAAAGATTCCATCGTCTAAATTGGGACATAAGTACATTGGACCTTATAAGATCAGTAAGATTATAAGTGCTGTTGCTTGTCGTCTTCAACTGCCCAGAACTATGAGAATCCACCCTGTCTTTCATGTATCCCTACTAAAGGCTGCAACACCCAATACGTTTCCTGGACGCTCTTCTCCTTGCCCTGACCCAGTGCTGGTCGATGGTCAGGAAGAATTTATGGTAGAAAGGATTCTAGATTCCAGGTTGTACAGAAATCAGTTGCAATATTTGATTAAATGGCAGGGCTACCCAGTGGAGGACAACTCATGGGAACCAGTCAATAATGTAAATGCTCCTCGCCTGCTCCGCCAGTTTCATCAGAGGTACCCTGACAAGCCTGGTCTGAGGTCAACCGGAGGTTGTCCTTAAGGGGGGAGTAATGTAAGGTTCTTTGTCTCTTTTGACATGTTCCTTGAAACTCAGTTTTCCGTCGGCCATTTTGCTTTCTGTCTTTCTGCAGCTCTTGCCCTCAGTTAATATGGAATTTCCAGTTTTCATGTTCCCGCCCTGATTCTCTCCCTCTTGCTTCTTAAGCAGCCTCAGCTGAACAATCAGTGCTCCTGAATCAAGCCTCAGTCAGCCTGTGACCTGACTCCTGGAAACCTAGGATTTTGGACTCCAGCTATTTCCTACTGAGGAACTTTGGAACACTTTTGGACTTTGGAAACCTGCTGTCTGGTGAATCCATGTTTGCAGAGGAATTACGGTACAGAGAAGAGATCCTGAACCTGCTTGGAGAGTTATTGTAGAGCTTGAAGTTACTCTGGCCTGCTGTGTTCTCCTGCCTCTGTTCCTGCAAACTGTGTGACCTTTTCTGCATGCTTGTATGAAGTAATACAAGTAATTTCATATCAACCTATGTCTCATGTGTTTTCCTCGCACCCAAGCACAAGACGCTATAGGAACTGTACACTATACATGACACCCTTCTTCCTCCTCCTCTTCCTCTTCTTCCTCCACCTCGTCCAGGACAGTTCCCTGAGCAGACAATGGCTGAATGTCATCAAGGCTTCCCTCCTCCTCCTCCTCCTCTTCCTCCTCCGCTGCAGCCGCCTGATCCTTAATGTGCATCAAAGTTTGCATGAGCAGACGCATAAGTGGGATGCGCAAGCTTCTGATGGCGTTGTCTGCGCTTACCAGCCGTGTGCATTTCTCAAAACACTGAAGAACTTTACAGAGGTCTTTCAGCTTTGACCACTGCACACCTGACAACTTGATGTCTACCCTCAAACTGCCTGCCCGTGTATCCTCCCACAAATGCATTACAGCCTGCCTCTGTTCGCACAGCCTCTCAACCATGTGCATGGTGGAGTTCCACCTTGTTGCAACGTCTACGATTAGGCGGTGCTTGGGGAGGTGGAGCGATCGCTGCAGCCTCTGCATAAGACTGGAGTCAACGGGCGAGCGACGGACGTGCGAGCACAGTCTTTGCACCTTATGGAGCAGGGCTGGTAACTCCAGATAATTATTTATGAAGCACTGCACCACCAGGTTCAAGGTGTGAGCCAGGCAAGGTTTGTGTCTGAGTTTTGCCAGGGCTATGACCGACACAAAATGAGGAGGAGGAGGAGGGTCGAACGCCTACAGCCAACTGTTGCCTATACTGTGGGCTAGGCAGCACTGTCCCACCGCCGCTGTCCCCTGTTGACCCTGCATCCACCACGTTAACCCAGTGCGCAGTGATGGACACGTAACGGCCCTGGCCATGCCTACTGGCCCATGCATCTGTTGTGAGGTGCACCTTTCCACTCACTGATTGTTTGAGTGCAAGGACAATGTGGTCTTTCACATGCAGGTGAAGGGCAGGGATGGCTTTTCTAGAAAAGAAGTGCTGACTGGGTAGGTCATAGCGTAGGCCATGAGCTCTCGGAACACTGCGCTTTCAACCAAATGGCAGGGCATCATCTCTAATGAGATCAGTTTCGCAATGTAGGCTTTCAAATCCAGTGTATGCAGATGAGAGGATGAGTACTTTCTTCTACTCAAAGTGTCTGCTAGGGTGAGCTGGACTTGAGAGCTGCATATGGGGGAACTAGCGGTGGACATGGCGAACTGAGAGGGGGTTGGTGATGGTGATGGTGGTGGTGGTGGTGGAGATGGCCTAGATTCAGTCTTTGGTTGCAAAAACATTGTGATTCCCTGACTGCTTTAGCCTTGCGACGACACCTCAACATTTCTTGCTGGTGGTGTGCTAACCGGTGGGCTTACAGTGGGGGAAGCGATGGAGCGTTGCTGGCTACCTTCAGTCGGAGCAGGTGCACTTGTGCTACCTGAGGTTTTGTAGTCCGTCCACGCTTGGAAGTGCATGGTGTTTAAATGTCTAAGCATGCAACTGGTATTCAAATTTCAGAGATTTTTCCCTCGGCTAAAGGTCCTTCCGCACTTCTTACAGTTAACCTTTGCCTCATCAATAGGATTTTGGTCAAAAAAGTGCCAAGCTGCACTCTTCCTACTATGGTATAAATTTTCATGGCTGCACGCTGTGCTAATTTGACTGTCTGGCCAAGCTGTCCTGCAACTCTTTTTGTTTTTTTAACACGTTTTTGGACTGCTTTGGGGCTGCTAGATAACCGCAGCTGCGATGTCGATGCCTGCTGCGGATCCTCCTCCTCTTCTGAGCTATTGCCAGCGGCACCCTCTTCCCCAATGGATGCCAATCCGGGTCAACAACTGGGTCATCCGTCACCTCCTCTTCAATTTCATTTACACCTTCCTCTGCGTCACTGTGTAAGGTATAGTATGCGGGAAGGGGCACCTGAGTTTCATCAGGGTCAGATTCTGGCTCAGTAGACTGCGAGGGCAATGTAGTGCTCTGGGTGAATGTACCAGCAGAATCATATAGCAGTGGCTGTGCATCAGTGCACTCCATATCAGATTCATCTTGGACTGGGGAATTCAGGATTTGACTTGATAACCCAGGCATGGTATGTGAAAAGAGCTCCATGGAGTAATCTGAAGTGTGGCCTGCTGCATCTTTCACTTTTAGTGGGGGTGAAGGACACAAGGAAAGATGTTGTTCCTGACCAGGAGCCTGCACTGACGACACAGTGCTTGCATTTTTTGAAACTTCAGAAGAGGAGGCGATAGAGCTGGAGGCTGTTTCGGCAATGTAAGCAAAAACCTGTTCCTGATGCTCCGGCTTTAAAAGCGGTTTACCTACTCTCAGAAAAGGGAGCCTTCCAGGCCTTCTGGAGCCAGACGATGATGCAGGCTCAACACCTCCTGCCTTAGGTGCTATTGTGCTTTTGGCATTACCAGCAGATGCACAACCACCACCATCAGTACCAGCTGGCCCCCCCAGCCACGTCTGCGGCCTCTTCCACCATACTTCCTCATGTTTGGGAAAATGTACCAAAAATACCAGCAGATATATGGTACTGTATCAGAAGCGTACAGCTGTATGCAGTGTTGGGGAAATTGTAAATCTCCGTATATATTCCCGGAGCCACACACAGATGCTCACAGGCTCAGCATGGATTTGACCAGAATACAAAAAGCAGAAAAAAGGGTCTTTATCAGAAGATACCAGGTGTATATAGTATAGGGTAAAATTTAAATCTTCATATATATTTCCGGAGTCACACACAGACGCTCACTCAGTATGGATTTGACCAGAATGCAAAAAGCAGAAAAAAGGTACTGTATCAGAAGATACCAGGTGTATATAGTATAGGGTAAAATTTAAATCTGCGTATATATTTCCAGAGTCACACACAGATGCTCTCTCAGTATGGATTTGACTGTAATACAAAAGGCAGAAAAAAGGTACTGTATCAGAAGATACCAGGTGTATATAGTATAGTGTAAAATTTAAATCTCCGTATATATTTCCAGAGTCACACACAGACGCTCTCTCAATATGGGTTTGACCGTAATACAAAAGGCAGAAAAAAGGTACTGTATCAGATGATACCAGGTGTATATAGTGTAGGGGAAAATTTAAATCTCCGTATATATATTTCCGGGGTCACACACAGACGCTCACAGGCTCAGTATGGATTAGATCAGATATTAAAAAGCAGTGAAAGGTTATTGTATCAGAAGCGCACAACTGTTTACAGTGTTGGGGAAATTGTAAATCTCCGTATATATTTCCGGAGTCACACACAGATGCTCACAGGCTCAGAATGGATTAGAGCAGAATATAAAAAGCAGAAAAAGGGTACTGTATCAGAAGCGTACAGCTGTATACAGTGTAGGGGAAATTGTAAATCTCAGTACATATTTCCAGAGTCACAGACAGATGCTCACAGGCTCAGTATGGATTAGACCAGAATAAAAAAAGCAGAAAAAGGGTGCTGTATCAGAACCGTACAGCTATATACAGTGTAGGGGAAATTTTAAATCTCCGTATATATTTCCGGAGTCACACACAGATAGTCAGCATGTATTTGTCCGTGATACTAGCTGGTACACGATAGTGTGTGAGGAGCATACAGCTCTATACGATGTGGGAAAAAATGAACGCTCGGTAACTGTGCAGAAAAAAAGAATAAAAGTATTAGTGCTGTGTAAAAAGCAGTCTGCACAGCAGTGTACACACAGCAATAGAGCTAGCAGGCAGTCTAATAACCAGCGCTGCTGCACACAAGAAAATCCTCCCCTGACACTGGCAGGCAGCCTAATTACCAGCGCTGCTGCACACAAGAAAATCCTCCCCTGTCACTGCACACTAACTGTACAGCACAATTGTTATCAGCACAAGCACATAAGAACTTCTCTTTCCAGCCCTAACTCTCTCCCTACTGATAAACAGCATCAGCAACCTCTCCCTACTGTTAAGATCGGCAGAAGTAAAATGGCGGTCGGCAGTCAGGGCTTTTATAGACACTATGATGCCCCCCAATGCAAGACAATCACTGCAAAGCCCTTCTCTAAGATGGTGGTGGACGCTGCACATGTTATCTTGTTGCCCACATTGTATGTCCTTACTCATTGGCTGAAAAAAGGCGCCTGAAAGCATTCTGGGAAAACCGACTTTGGCGCTCGGGTCGACGACCGCATGGACGACTTCATGCTATGGTCGGGTTTCGATCGGCGAAACCCGACTGGCGAAAGTCGGCGACTTTTGAATCTGACCTACCTGTTTCGCTCAGCTCTAATTTTAAATTTATTTACCCTATAAATAGTAGGGTTCACAGAAGCAGTATGAAATAGCTATAGAGCACAATGGACAAGCAGGAGATATGTCACTGTTTATCTGCAGTTAAAACAGCAGCAACCACACATGTAGAATATCACAGGCAAGGATATGTCTAGTTGTGTAGGGCCAGCAATTCCAAAATAAATATGGAACTCAATGGACAGACTGGAGATATATGGGTATCTACTGGCAGCAGTAGTAGAGTAAAAATATAGAACACTTTTTGTCCACCAATAATTTTACTAGGGTTAGCATAATTACAAAAATAGCATCTCTTCTTAATAACCCAAACCTTTTTGTAAAATAGTGCAACAATACCACACTTACCCACATTCATCAAAATTGTGAATTTTCAAACCAATCTTGTTTAGAGGACAGGGTGAATAATACAAAAGGAAGTGCGAGGAGCATGGGTCACTAGGAAGAGTCTGTATCTTAATGAATCAAGAAAGTCATAAAGTTGCATGCACCTCCATCTGATCCTTGTCACAAATCTTACTCAAGTCAGGGAAAGTAGTGAGATTTGTGGTGTAAGGAATGTCACTGCTCATCCTGAATTTGATGAACAGGGGGATGTCACACCTGGCAAGCCGCGTCCAGCACCAGCCTGATCCACTTTGTCGGAGCTGGGCATAAATTATGTGAAACCGCCAAAAGTCAAATTTTTGCCTACTGCCCCCCTCTTTTTAACTTCTCTCACCTGACCTTACACCATTTCCTCCTTAATTATGCTATGTATTTCATTACAAGAGTGTATTTCAATCTTTTAAAAACAATAACTATGGAATAAAAACAGAATGGACAGGCTGAAGATAAAACATTTTGTCCGTCATGGCATACATAATGGTGCTTGACAATTTATAAACTATTCACAATTTTACATATTTCTGTATAAATTCGATCCAAAATTTAAGTCCAAAATTAGATACAGAGAACCAAAGCAAACAAATCAGTCAAAAATATTAGACTTTGATATTTTTTTGAGAAAATGATCCAATATCACATGTCTGAGTAGCAGGCAAAACTATGTATAACTTTAGGATTAGCAGATATTTGAAGGTGAAATTGACCCATTCACGATCTTTGACATATAAGTACATCAAAGGTCGTGTACCTGTCTTTGTTGCAGCTCCGACGCTAAGCCTGCATCTTTCCCCACACATGACAGCTGATCTAATCAGCTGTCATGTGCCTTTAGCAGACACGAGTGAATTCAAGATACACCTGCACCTGTTAACCAGTTAAATGCCAAACTAGAAATCAACACTTAAATCCAAAAGCCAACATACAGATTATTATTATTATTATTTATTTCTATAGCACCATTGATTCCATGGTGCTGTACATGCGAGGGGGTTACATACAAATTACAGATATCACTTACAGTAAACAAACTAACAATCACAGACTGGTACAGAGGGGAGAGAACCCTGTCCTTTCGGGCTTACATTCTACAGGATGGGGGAAGGAGACAGAAGGTTGGGGGTTGCAGCAGTTCAGGTGTTGGTTGAGGCGATATCTCTGGTAGTGGTGAGGAGGCAGCAGGGTCATTGCAGGCTGTAGGCTTTCCTGAAGAGATCAGGTTACGTCTGAAGGATCCGAGAGTGGTTGATAGTCGGACGTGTTGGAGCAAAGAATTCCAGAGGATGGGGGATATTTGGGAGAAGTCTTGGAGGCGGTTGGGTGAGGAGAGAATAAGTGTGGAGGAGAGAAGGAGGTCTTGGGAGGACCGGAGATTATGTGAGGGAAGGTATCGGGAGATTAGTTCATCGACATATCGGGGAGACAGGTTATAGATGGCCTTGTAGGTTAGTATTAGTAATTTGAATTGGATTCGCTGAGGGAATGGGAGCCAGTGAAGAGATTTGCAGAGGGGAGATGCGGAGGAGTAGTGAGGAGAGAGATGAATTAGTTGGGCAGCAGAGTTAAGGATGGACTGGAGAGGTGCGAGGGTGTTAGCAGGGAGGCCAGATAAAAGTATGTTGCAGTAGTCAAGGCGGGAGATGATGAGGGCATGCACAAGCAATTTAGTAGATTGAGGGTTGAGGAAAGGACGGATTCTGGAAATATTTTTGAGCTGGAGGCAACAGGAGGTAGAAAGAGCTTGGATGTGTGGTTTGAAGGACAGGGCAGAGTCAAGGGTTACTCCGAGGCAGCGGACCTACGGTACGGGGGAAAGTGTGGTGTCGTCAATTGTTATAGATAAATCTGGTAAGGAAGATCTGTGAGATGGGGGAAAGATGATGAGTTCAGATTTGTCCACATTGAGTTTGAGAAAGTGGGAGGAGAAGAAGGAGGATATGGCCGATAGACACTCTGGGATTCTGGACAGCAGAGAGGTGACGTCTGGGCCAGAGAGGTAGATCTGAGTGTCATCAGCATAAAGGTGGTACTGAAATCCGTGGGACTTTATGAGTTGCCCCAGGCCAAGTGTATAGATTGAGAAGAGTAGGGGTCCTAGAATCCTAGAACAGAGCCTTGGGGGACTCCAACATAGAGAGGGTGGGACGAGGAGGTATGGTGGGAGTGGGAGACGCTGAATGTGCGGTTGGAAAGGTATGAGGAGATCCAGGATAGGGCGAGGTCCTTGATGCCAATGGAGGAGAGAATCTGTAGTAGAAGGCAGTGGTCAACTGTGTCAAAAGCAGAGGACAGGTCAAGAAGGAGGAGTATAGAGTATTGTCCCTTAGCTTTGGCTGTGAGTAGGTCGTTAGTAATTTTGGTCAGGGATGTTTCAGTGGAATGATGGGGCGGAAACCAGATTGTAGATTGTCAAAGAGCAAGTTAGATGAGAGATGGAAGGAAAGTTCAGCGTGGACGTGCAGCTCCAGGAGTTTGGAAGCGAGTGGGAGCAGCAATATTGGGCGATAGCTGGACATAGGGTTGGGTCGAGGGTTGGCTTTTTGGGGATAGGCGTGATTATGGCATGTTTGAAAGCAGAAGGGAAGGTACCAGAAGTTAGTGATAGATTGAAGAGGTGGGTTAGTGATGGGATAAGAGTGGTGGCGAGGTTGGGGAGGAGGTGGGATGGGATGGGGTCGAGTGCACAAGTGGTGAGGTGTGATTTGGAGAGAAGATGAGCAAGCTCCTCTTCCGTGATGTTGGGTAAGGTGGTTATGAGGTTTGGGCATTGGTCAGATATACAAAGGGGTTGTGGTGGTTGAATAATAAAGACTTGCCGTGTTTGGTCTATCTTGTTTTCGAAGTGCATGGCGAAGTCCTCAGCAGAGATAAGGGAGGTAGGAGGGGGCAGTGGTGGGCGGAGGAGGGAGTTAAAAGTATTGAACAATTGTTTGGGGTTGTGGGATAAGGAAGATACAAGGGATGTAAGGTAGGCCTGTTTAGCAGAGGTGAGAGCTGATTTGAATGCAAGTGTTGCTTGTTTGAGTGCAGTGAAGTTGTCTTGTGAATGCGTTTTCTTCCAGCACCGTTCAGCAATTCTGGATGCTTGCCGAAGCTTTTTAGTGGTGTTATTGTGCCAGGGTTGTCTATTGATTTGTCGCAGTCTGTTATGCATGACAAGGGCGACCGAGTCGATGGCTGATGCAAGAGTGGCATTGTAGAAACTAGTGGCAGTGTCTGTGTGTTGGAATGAGGATATGGATGCCAGTGGTAGAATAGAGTCAGAGAGTTTGTGGGTGTCTAGGTGAGCAAGGTTTCTGCGGAGGTGCGCATGTTGCTGGACATGGGTGACAGGTGAAGAGGACAGGGATGAGAAAGTGAGTAGATGGTGGTCAGATAGGGGGAGAGGGGAGGTTGTGAAGTTAGATAGGGAGCAGAGACGGGTGAAGACCAGGTCGAGTGTGTGCCCGTCTGCGTGCGTGGCTGAGGAGGACCACTGGGTAAGTCCAAAAGATGATGTAAGGGACAGGAGTTTAGAGGCTGCCGACAGGTGGGTGTCAATGGGGATGTTGAAGTCACCCATGATGATGGTGGGAATGTCAGCAGAGAGAAAGTGGAGGAGCCAGGAGGAGAATTGGTCAATAAAGGCAGTGGTCGGGCCCGGAGGTCGGTATATGACAGCCATTTGGAGGTTGGAGGGAGAGTAGATGCGGACAGAGTGGAGTTCAAAAGAGGGGAGGATAAGGGAAGGAAGAGGTGGGATTGAGTTAAAGATACAGTTAGAAGAAAGGAGAAAGCCCACACTCCACCATGTCTGTGGCCGAGGCGGGGAGTGTGGGTGAAGTGGAGGCCGCCGTAACATAGCGCAGCAGGGGAGGCGTTGTCGGGTGTGTCAGCTATGTTTCAGTGAGGCCAAGGAAGGGGTAAAATTAAGAGAGGTAAAGAGGTCGTGAATCACATGGAGTTTATTGCAGACAGAGCGGGCATTCCAGAGTGATCCAGAGAGAGGGAGCAGGGTGGTGGGCGTCAAGGGCACGGATTTGAGGTTGGAAAAATTTTTGGTGTTAATACTGGGTTGGGAGCGATAGGAGGGGGTAATAATGGGAGGTATGAGCTGTGGGGGTCCAGGATTGGGAAATATGTCCACAGCAGTGAGGAGAAGCAGAGAGACAAAGTATGTGGGAGAAGGATAGTGGGCAGCTTGTTTTGTGTCTTATTAGGAGAGATCTGAGGTTGAGGAGCAGATCAGCGGAGGAGGTTAGGTGGGGAGGCAAGAGGGAAGCAGGGATTAGTAGTTGGTCAGCGGGTGCTAGAGTTTGCGGATAGGGAAGGAGAGTGAGGATTAATGGAGGCAAAACTGGTAAAGCGTATGTCAGCATGTTGGGAGTAAGTGTGGAGGAAAGAGGAAGAAATATAGTAAATTTAATAACAAAAGTTAGTCGTACCTTCTGTTCACTTCTGACTCATTTCTGACATATTTCTGCAGTCAGTTATCCTTAAAGAGACATCCTTGCAGAGACAGACCCAGGTCCAGACAGACCTATGAGTCTGAATTTATAACAAGTTAACAGCACATGAAACAGGTCAGGTGTGTTCAGGAGGGAGGGCCAGCAGGCAGATTGGTTACAGACACAGGAGGGGATTAATTAGAAGTCAGAAGACAAAATACAAAGGAAATAGAGCCAAATGGACAGAAAAGGCCAAGTGAGTGTTAGCATCAAGGAAATAAGGTATTGCAGCAGTCAGTAGACATACCAAGAGTAGCAGAGAGATGCAGGATGATTGGGATCAGGAAAGATGGGTTATAGTATTGCAGCAGTCAATAGACATACTTGAGGATGAAGCAGAGCGATTGTCAGAATCATAGTAATAATGAAGTAGTAATAATAATGAAGCATCTGTAGCAGGGAGTTATCTGTCTGACATATTTCTGCAGTCAGTTATCCTTAAAGAGACATCCTTGCAGAGACAGACCCAGGTCCAGATAAAAAGTCAATGATTCTTAGTTTGCTAAACATTGTCGTCTGGGTAATTAAGATATAATCTGGTTTCTTCACAGTAATGTATCTGTAAAAATCTGATGCCATACTGGTGGTCCATATAAAGATGGTCCGTATGTTGGTGGTCCGCATACTGATGGTCCGTATACTGGTGTTCCATATCCATTGGTCAGAGAGCAATTCGATTTTTTTATCAAATTGTACTTATCCGACCAGTTAAATGCTGACATTTAACAGGTGCAAGGTGGAAGCACGTTACAAACCCTGACCATCGACACCCCTGTCACATGATTGGGGGAGCCAATGGGCTGTCATGACAGCCGGTGATCTGCAGAAGACCCCAATGTCTGTCACTGTAAATCTCCAATGAACGCCAAGCCATGGCCGGCGTTCATAGGAGATCATGATTTTTGCTACACATAGCAGGGCTAAAAATATTAAAAACATAAACAAAACGCATGTTCAAATCACCCCCCTTTTATTCCATTGAAAATAAAACAATAAAAAATAAACATGTTGGGTATTGCTGTATTGAGAAATGTCCGATCTATCCAAATATAAAGTAAATTAATCAAATCGGTAAACTGCCTAATGAGAAAAAAAGATTGCAATAAAATGAAACAACAGGCAATCAAAACATCGACTCTAAAAAGGTATGAATAAAAACTTCATCTCAGGTCACAAAAAATAAGCCATCACTCAACCCTAGATCACAAAAAATGGAGACGCTACAAGTCTTAGAAAATGGCAATATTAGCAAACTTTTATTTTCTTACAAATTTCAGATTTTATTTCACGACTTAGTTAAAAAAGAACATATACATTTTTGGTATCTGCGTACTCGTACTAACCTGTGGAATCATATTGCAGGTCAGTTTTAGCATTTAGTGAACATGGTAAATAAAAAAAAACGAAAAAACAATTGTGGAATTGCACTTTTTTTGTAATTTCACAGCATTTGGGATTTTTTTCCCACTTTACAGTACGCTATATGGTAAAATCAATGGTGTTATTCAATAGTACAACTTGTTCCAAAAAAATCAAGCCCTCTACAGCTGTATTGACGGAAAATAAAAAGTTCAGGCTCTGAGAAAAGGGGAGCAAAAAAGAAAAGTGCAAAAACAGAAAATTGCAAAGTCGTGAAGGTCTGGTGTTTTCATTCACTGCGATGATCAGATGTGAGTGGGTGACCTGTTTTATTTAAGGAACTGGGATCTATCAAAGTCTGATCTTTGCAACATGCTTATGAAAGTGAGAGTACCATGGCTTGATCAAAGGAGATTTATGAGGACCTTGGAAGAAGAGTTGTTGATGCTCATCATAGTGAAAAGATTATAAAACCATCTCCAAAGAATTTGGACTCTATCAATCAACAATCAAAGCGATTGCAAACAAATGAACAAAATTCAAGACCATTATTACTCTCACCAGCGGTGGTCGGCCAACATAAATTTGTTGTGCTCATACAGCTGATCCAACATATGCAGCATTGAATTCCATGACATTACATTTCAAATCAGGTGGTGTTCATGCAGACTTTCTTGTTTTTGCAAAGCCTGAATTATAGGACATGCACTATGCAGGAAGAAAGTGTTACTTTACCCAAACCTAATTGCAAAAACAATATTCTGAGCATTGTCATTTACTAAAGTGCCAGATGTATTTTATAGGGAACCGTCAACCGTGAAATTTGCTGCTTGATGCAGAGGGGAATCTCGCCCATGTATGGCTTTTCTCACCCAAGGTCATAAGATGTAAAACAACATGGCAACACTTAAGGTTACAGGAATGAAAAGATTAACAGCGGGAAGTAGATGCAAAATTCTGACCAGCTGCTGTTAGGCATAGGGTGATATCCATTGAGGAGCATGTAGAGGAAATATAGGATAAGGTGTAAAAGTAGATGGATAAGCATAATTGGCATTGGAATTAGACATAACGCCTAATAGTGGAGGCTTCACCACCTGTCCTGGCTCCTGTGGTGTATCATTGCTGCTCAAAACATTCACCCAATGGGCTATGAAAAACATGTCACTGTCACTGTCCAACAGCTGGGCCACGTGTTAAAAGTGTAGTGTACTTTCAAGCTCAATCACAAGTCCAGGGAATGGACCACACTCTCCTAAATGTGAGAGCAGAGAGCACACATCCCTTTCTGCAAGAAATAATTGTGGCTGGGTGTCTTTCATCAAGGTTGAATGCAGTCCATCATTGCACAAAAAGAAGTGGAATTCACTAAGTGTTATGGTATTACTGCAGCATCAGCTATTTGATAGGGTGGCAGTTGAATTAGCACATATTGAGCTGGCATATATTGGTATTATTTCCTGGCTACACAAACGTGTATGAATATCTGACAGTGCGATGCGGAAGGAGAAGGAGAAGAAGTTGGAGTATGAGAAGTGGTGGATTATGTCAAGTAGAGGGGGCACCACGGGAAAATCTACATGGGTTCCTCCCAAAGCCTATGGATGTGGAGACACAAGCTCAACAAACAAAAAGACATAGGCAATAAATGGGGGATCACCGCAGGTCAGCAATAATATACGAAAATTTTATTGAGTACAAAAGGAACAAAAAACACATTAAAAACATTAAAAAATCACAAATGTGACAGCAAAAGACAACAATAAAGCTCATAATACAGCTTTTAACCTTGAACCATTCACATGTGTGTGCAATTGAGGCCAGAATGCCCTAATATAAACAGCTTACCATCACAAAACCCCATTCAAATAGATTAGACAGAGCGCAAGCTCTCCCAAAAAATGTGAAATACACCTGCCCCCAATAAAGGCATTCACCAAAACTAGGTATGTGTCATGGGTGCATCGCCACGAAGATCGTCGCGATTGCACATTCTGACTTCTCACAGCTGAGCTGCTGTTTCTTTGTGTTTGGTAATGAGAGAGTTAATTTTACCTAGCTCTTTGCTAAGACTAGGTTCAGCCTCGCCCGGCTGCTTTGGATTATGTTCTAATTAGTTTCCTTTATATTCCTGCCAGTCTGGGTGTTGGATGCCGGTGAAAGCATTCATATAGTTTAGCAGACTGGATCGGTTCTGGGAATACTTAAGCTAAGAGCTCCTTAGTTGTTTTTACTCTTACAGCTTATAGTTTATCTCTGAGACCTATGGTGTTCCTACTGTGTGTGAGTGTTGTATGTAAGACTTTATTTACTTTATTTCTTATCTTTCTTGTATGTCTTTCTGTTCATTAACCGTTACCTGGTCATTCCTTTGGTGGTATTCAGGGTCCTTCTTAGGACTAGAATACAGTTGGCAGGGATTGATAGGAGACAGGGTTTACGCTGGTGGCCTGGACCTCTGTACCTTTAACAGTACCTCCAGGTTGAGGGATTAGTTAGGACCCCAGTTAGGGTCAGCTTAGACCCCGGTCACCTCTAGCCGGAGACAGCGTATAACGGATTCCGTTTTGACCCACTGGACTTTCTGTCAGGTAAATCTATGTTATCATATAGCTATGCACATGTTATATAGTATGTTGCCCTTTTGATATAGATTATTGTCATCACATATATATATCTGCTATACAGCGTGACATTTTCACCGGCCATACTAAAGATTCTCCCAGCTATCATGGATCCAGTAGCCCAGCTGGCCCGGCAGTTGCAGGGATTGTCCATGGAGTTGGCAGACATTAAGTCCAAGGTTTTGTCCCCCCCGGAGCAAACCAGATCTGAACCTAAGGTTGCTCTCCCGGACAGGTTCACTGGTGGGGCGGACAAATTTTTTACTTTCCGGGAGGCATGTAAATTGTACTTTCGGCTGCGGCCTCGGTCATCTGGGAGTGAAGAGCAGAGGGTGGGAATTGTTATCTCGCTCTTACAAGGGGATCCTCAATCTTGGGCGTTCTCTATTCCTCCAGGCTCCCCAGATCTCCAGTCAGTGGATCGATTTTTTACTGCCCTGGGTCTGGTATATGATGATCCGGATCGAGTCTCCCTTGCTGAAACAAGGTTACGTAAAATACGGCAAGGAAATCGTCCAGCGGAGGAATATTCTTCTGAGTTCCGTAGATGGGCAACAGATACTCAGTGGAATGACCTGCTCTTAGGAGCCAGTTTTGTCAAGGGTTGTCTGACAAATTAAAAGATGTGTTGGCTCAGTATGATTCTCCTCCATCACTGGAGGCTGCTATGGCCCTCGCTATTCGCATTGATAGACGTCTTCGGGGAAGACGCGAGGTTAGCTCCGCCCCCGTGATGACTCCACCTACTACTAAAGTCCCTTATACTGAGGTTCCTCTGGTCTGTTCTGAGGAACCCATGCAGTTGGGAGGGACATCATTTTGTAGGAGGGAATCAGCGGTGCGCCGCAAGACTAGAAGGTGTTTCTTTTGCGGGAGAGAGGGACATTTTGTTGGGGGGTGTCCATCCGGACCTCTTTGAACCAAGGAGTTAACCTGGGAGTGTGTATTTCGTCCCCAAATCCCTCTCAGTTTCTCGTGCCTGCGGAGGTGGTGATTGGTACTAGAACTGAGAGGATTTCTGTTTTTCTTGATAGTGGGTCCGGGGCTAATCTGGTGGACACTCGGTTTGCCCAGGTGCATGGTATGCAACTGAGTGTATTGGCCAAACCGGTCCCTATACTCTCTATTGATTCTAGACCTCTTGGTCAAGGTAGCTTGGTACAAGCTGTTCATAACATAGATCTTCGAGTAGGGGCAATACATAAAGAGCAATTGTCTTGTTATGTGTTGGAGGGTCTGCCTGCTCCTATTGTGTTGGGACTTCCTTGGTTGGCTAAACATAACCCAGTGATTGATTGGCAATCCAGAAAGATAAGCCAGTGGGGTGAATTTTGCAAGAATAACTGCATGAGCACGGTCATCGGTGCGGTTGTGCCTAGGACTTTGCCTCCTTTTCTGGAGGACTTTTGGGAGAAGTTCTCAGAGGAGGGGTGTAAAGAGTTACCTCCTCATCGCACATATGACTGCTCAATAAAGTTGCTTCTGATGCCTTATCTCGTACTTTCCCAGGGGTCGGGAAGACTGATGATCCGGTTCCTATTCCTCAGGAGGGAGTTGTAGTGTCAGCTGTATGCTCTGAGCTTGAGGGGGAGGTATTGGGGGCTCAGGGGGACGCCCTGTGGGACTTCCAGGGAGACTGATAGTTCCAGATCGCTTAAGACTGAAGGTTACGGAGAACCCTTACAAACGGATGGCTGATAGGAGGAGAGTTTCTCGTCTAGATCTGAGGGTGAACGATCTGGTGTGGTTGTCTACCAGGAATATAAAAACTTAAAGTTTCCTCCTGGAGGTTGGGTCCCAGATTCATCGGGCCATACAGGATCAGTTCCATAATTAATCCTGTGGCATTTCGTCTGGACCTCCCTCCTACGTTTAAAATTCATAATGTGTTTCACAAGTCATTACTTAAAAAGTATGTGGCACCAGTCATTACCGTCACCTCTACCTCCTCCTTCAGTGGTAATCAATGATAACGTGGAAGTTCATTGGAGGGGGTATGGTCCTGAGGAGAGGACGTGGGTCCTGCGTCTGATGATAACGCAGATCGATTGGTTCGGACCTTTCACACAACTTACCCGGACAGACCTGGTCATGAGGGTCCGGAGGCCCTCGTAGAAGGGGGGGTACTGTCATGGGTGCATCGCCACGAAGATCGTCGCGATTGCACATTCTGACTTCTCACAGCTGAGCTGCTGTTTCTTTGTGTTTGGTAATGAGAGAGTTAATTTTACCTAGCTCTTTGCTAAGACTAGGTTCAGCCTCGCCTGGCTGCTTTGGATTATGTTCTAATTAGTTTCCTTTATATTCCTGCCAGTCTGGGTGTTGGATGCCGGTGAAAGCATTCATATAGTTTAGCAGACTGGATCGGTTCTGGGAATACTTAAGCTAAGAGCTCCTTAGTTGTTTTTACTCTTACAGCTTATAGTTTATCTCTGAGACCTATGGTGTTCCTACTGTGTGTGAGTGTTGTATGTAAGACTTTATTTACTTTATTTCTTATCTTTCTTGTATGTCTTTCTGTTCATTAACCGTTACCTGGTCATTCCCTTTGGTGGTATTCAGGGTCCTTCTTAGGACTAGAATACAGTTGGCAGGGATTGATAGGAGACAGGGTTTACGCTGGTGGCCTGGACCTCTGTACCTTTAACAGTACCTCCAGGTTGAGGGATTAGTTAGGACCCCAGTTAGGGTCAGCTTAGACCCCGGTCACCCTCTAGCCGGAGACAGCGTATAACGGATTCCGTTTTGACCCACTGGACTTTCTGTCAGGTAAATCTATGTTATCATATAGCTATGCACATGTTATATAGTATGTTGCCCTTTTGATATAGATTATTGTCATCACATATATATATCTGCTATACAGCGTGACAGTATGATGATTTATAGTAGCTTACCAAATACTGGCCCAAAGCTGTAGAGTGATGAGTCAGACCTATAAAAAGGTCAAGATAGGGCACATTAATAATAAGAGCTCAAATTGAGGCCTGTAATGGGTATCTCCATTGCCTTTTCTATTACCATGTGTGTTCCATACGCTGCCTTCCTTGTTGTGCCTTGATATTTATTCGTGGGCATTTATCCCATGGATTTACTTTCTGTATACATTTGACCCCGTGCCCCCTTTTTCTTTTCCCTTCCTTCTCTTACAGGCCTTAATTTGGACTCTTATTATTATTGTGCCCTATCTTGACCTTTTTATAGGTCTGACTCATCACTTTACAGCTTTGGGCCAGTATTTGGTAAGCTACTGTATATCATCATACCTAGTTTTGGTGAATGCCTTTATTGGGGGCAGGTGTATTTCACATTTTTTGGGAGAGCTTGTACTCTGTCTAATCTTTTTGAATGGGGTTTTGTAATTGTATGCTGTTTATATTAGGGCATTCAGTTGCACACACATGTGAATGGTTCAAGGTTAAAAGCTCTATTATGAGCTTGATTGTTGTCTTTTGCTAAGTAGTGGATTATGATCACGATGACACTGAAAAGTTAGTATCTTAGGTTATTGACTAGTTACAACTTAAGAATAGTGATGAATAGTGAGTATGCTTATTGCTCAGGTTTTCCCGAGCATGCTCGGGTAATCTCCGCTCGGAGATTTAGTTTCTGTTGCCGCAGCTGCATGATTTGCGGGTGCTTGACAGCCTGAATACATGTGGGGATTCCTTAACAAACAGGCATTCCTCACATGTATTCAGCCTATCCAGCATCCATAAATCATGCAGCTGTGTCCACAGAAACTAAATCTCCGAGCACGCCAGAATACTCAGAGATCACCGAGCGTGCTGGAAAACCCGAGCAACGAACATACTCGCTCATCACTACTTAAGAATATTTGTGGCCTGGTTATCAGAAAAATAACCAAGAGGAGAATATAAGCCTTGCTAGTTTTTCCCACATGAGCAGATGATGTTATGGAGAGCCTTAGTTCCTAATCTATTTGTGTCAGGAAGTCCACAACCTATTTTTCCATTGCAAAAAATCTGTCATCCAGCAGCATGGAAAAAAACTCCCACAACTAAGAAGCCCGCATATAGGGTACGGCCTGACCACAACCAGAACTTTAAGGTAATGTTGAGCCTCTTCCACCAGCAACTGTTGTGATATCTGCTCCAGAGCTAACCACAGAAAAAGAAGATATGCCTGGAAGATCTTTTGGCTGCATGTCGGCTCCACTCTTTAATGCCGTTATATCGTCCACACTTATCTGGTTACCAGGACTGATTCTCCATACAATAATCATCCTCATTCCTGACTTAGCTTACAGTTGTATCATTGCGAGACATATCCTGAGCTCCAGATTCACCAAAAAATGGCTGCTGCATTGCTTTTCTCTACTTTCATACATGCCATCATAGTCCCTTCTGATTGGCTGTACTATTCAGGTTGATGTGATAGCTGCAAGGTGATATGAAAAAGCCTTCTTGGCTAGCCCAAAGGTCATATGAGCCTACTCTGACTGACGAAATCTTCTGTACTGTGTAAAATGGCTGCATCCATTATTTTGGCAACTTGCACAAAGCATAGCCTTTAAAAATCAACACAAATTGTATTTGCATTTAATTGATCCTCTCATTTCTAAGATATGTTCTTGCAAAATAACATTTTACCTCTAACACCAAAAAAGATAGAATAAATTAATCACAATTATATAAATATTTCAACTGGACATAAATCTGCTTAATTGACCTGCATTCATAATTTTTTTGAAAAACCATAATGTATTTCAAATACTTTAATATGATAATTCAATATTCTAAATTTGTACAGTGTTAAACAATGCCTCATATCATTCCGTCCCAGTTCTGTATTGACAGACTCTCACTGCTTTTACATATAGTTTTTATTTTTATTTTTTTATTTTTCAGATTTCTTTTATTTTCAATGTGAAATGCTTTTACAGAACCAAGAGATTACAGTCTACACTCTGTTCATAATTTAGCATCCATCATTTTGATATGCTGCTTTGAATTCCCTTTAGCCATTATATGCATCAAAGTGCTATGATGATGCTTTATTTCTACTGTCAAGACAACTGCTACCTCTTAAGCAAAAGAAGAATCAAAGACTTGCAACATGCCAGTTGAGTTTCAACCTCACATGGCAGGCACTAGCTGCAACCTTTACCGCACACCTGGCTCTCCCACAAGGGCTCCATACTCAAGAAAATTGAGACTTCAAATGAGCTTTCACCTAACAAGCTGTAATTACTGTTCTTGAAAAAGGGCTTAGAGATTTCATCATGACAAGCCATTTGTTAAATAAGTGAGGAGGAGTTTAAGACTATTTCTAATGTAGTTCAAGACAAAAGCTTCATTTCATCTTATATACACTTATTCCCACTGTTCTGGTATTGAAAGCAACCTTTCACAGCAATCTTTTTTTTTCCATTATAGAAGAGAGGAAATCATTAAAATAATTTCTCCAAAAACTTTGCTCCACACTACTAATGCCTTGATCTTTATGATGCAGACAAAGTAGATGACTTATAAAGCTCTGCAAACTTCATCTATATTTTAAAACCTGTAGATTTGCAGCATTTCCAGATGACAGAACCCATTAACCGTTATGACACTAATACTTTTCCCGTGGAAGTAAGCTACATTGATACATTGGAGAGTAGCCTACTTGTCTATAGGGTCAGGCAGAGACTTTAAATTCAGCTCTGGCTTTTTTAAAACACATAGGCCCACGTGTTGCTCTGTCACACAAGCTTTATAAAATTGGGGCCTCTATTACCAATGTGGCCCTGCTAAGAGTTCTTGGAAATCAAAACTTAATGTAAATGTAATTCCGAAATACATAATTTTCCAGTTCTCTCATAATTATTATCCATAACAAGATATAAGGGTGTCCTGCGACAAACTCACAATGATGCATGACATAACCAATGCAGTGGTATGTAAGGATCAGAACTGAGAGGGTAAATTTAGAAATTGAGCAGATTACAGCGGCAAGATTATCAGATCCTATGTGCCCTGGGGCAAATTTAGGGCCTGTTCCCCGCAAATAGCATGTTGTTAAACTTTATACAGATGCCTGCTCTTCTCTATGAAAAAATGAAAGTGTATATGTGTGTGTGTGTCTCTCTCTAAATATCTATATACCTGCATCATATCTGCATTATTTTGTGTGTATACACAGGGGCGTAATGATCATGGTCGCAGAGGTCCCAACTGTGACCGGGCCTGGCATGGTTTGGGGCCAGGCAACCACTCTGCAGTGAAGCAGCCGGCTCCTGTCAGTCCCCTCTAGCCTCTGCCTGTTTCTCCGCTCTATGCTTGCATGACAGTGCACTAGGCTGGCTGCTGTTTGTGAAGAAGGCAGAAGCTAAAGCAGCAGGTGAGGTGAGGCAATGACTGTCATTTGAGTCTCTGATCTGACACAATGTATGTCTGTGAATGTGACCGTGACTCAGTGTGCCTCGTCCCCAGTATGTGTGCACTGCTGTGTTTGCTCCGCTTCTCCCAGTCCGTTCTCTTCTCAGGGACCGTGAGGTACAGTGTGTTTTTTTTAGTAATGTCTACACTACAGAATAAAGTTTGTGCAATGTTTTGTGGAAAAGGACTCAGGAGAAAGATTAGATATATTTTTCAGAAACGTGCAGCTGTGCTTCCAGGCTGTGTGGATGGCAGCCTTTTCTGCAATATGTTATAATTATTATCTTAATGCAATGTGTAAACTAAATATGTGTCACCCTCAGGAGCTGCCTGTAACAGTGTGGAAATTGGGGAGGGGGGATGAAGAAAGGAGGATGAGGCCGGACTCGAGCTAATATCATATAGATAAGGTGGTGGACAGGGGTGTAACGACCACCGTCGCAGTGATTGCCGCTGCGACCAGTCCGGCTGCTCAAGAGCCTGGCGATACCAGCAGAATCTTCACCAGGATGTGCGTCCTGCCAATTAGAGTCAGCAGTAGTGTTGAGCGATACGATACCGCAAGTATCGGGTATCGGCCGATATTAGCTCTATCGGCCTTTCGATAATTAGTTCCGATATTTTCGTCATATCGGATACCGGAATCGGAATTGTCACTGTCACTGTCAGTGTCCGTCGGTCGGGTCTGTCAGGAGTCAGCGGCACTTACCTGGCAGAAGATCGCCGGCGGTCACGGGCTGGACTGCTTCATGGCCGCCATCATCTTTCCCCGGCGGTCACATGCAGTTTCTCGCGATAACTGCAGTGACTGCTGGGTAATCCCGGCCGTAAAGCAGTCAGTCCGATGACGTCACCGCCGGGGAAGCAGGTAATCAGCTGTGCTGCGTCGAGATGACAGGCTCTGCCTGTCATTGCGATGTAGCAGAGCTGGATCGCCGTGGGACAGTCGTTACTATGGACTGCGTCGGACAGGTGGTATACTGTTGGTTTGTTTTTTTTATTTTTTTACAGGAGATCGATGGCGACGCAGGAATGAGAGTATAATAAAAGAAATGAAAACTGTGTTGTCTCTTTTATTTCATTAAAATACTTTTTTCTTGCTGTGTCTTTTTTTTTATACATTTAAAAACTTTGGGATTAATAATGGATCGGTGTCTTATTGACACCTCTCCATTATTAACCGGGCTTATTCTCACCGTGCAATCAACGGTGACATTAACCCCTTATTACCCCACTTGCCACCGCTACAGGGCAGTGGGAAGAGCCGGGTAAAGTGCCACAATTGGCACATCTTTTGATGCGCCAAATGTGGGGCTGCTGTAGCCTGGTATTATCAGGCTGTTGAGGGCCAAAATCCATGGGCCTTGACAGTCTTTTAATACCAGGCGGCAGCAGTCTGCATTTTACTTGGCTGGTTAACACAAATAGGGGGACCCTACACCTTTTTTTTTCGAGGGGATCCCCTATTTTTGTTAACCAACCAAGCTAAGCAAACTGCTGTGGCCTGGTATTATCAGGCTGGCAAGGTCCATGTATGTTGGCTCCTTAACAGCCTTAAATACCATTCCTCAGCAGCAGGGGCGTACATATAAATCATGGGGCCCCATAGCAAAAGTCTGAATGTTCCCCACTCCCCAAAAAAAAAACACAGAGGCATTGTAAATGTAAAGTGCCAGCACAGTGAGGGAAGTTGAGTCGCACAGAGACAGGGGTTTTGGGGGTACTCGGCACCGATCACGTCGACTTCTATGGGGGATGTCACGAGTAGCACAGCTCGGTCCGTGACCTGGGCGATCACTGGAATGTGGGATATTTCCAGGGGATGATAGAATGTTCGTGTAGTTTGTCGTGACGCCACCTGTAGTACCTGGTCAGGGTGTCCAGCGCTGCTGTGCAGGTCCTCTGGAAGGGATGGTGTAGTGCAGGTAGGTGAAAAGTCTTCTACAGGTAACACGCTATCCTTCCAGGGCAGATAGATGTGAGATAGAGCAATGGTGCAAAGTGATGTAGCAGAGTGGACTATGCGACGTAGTAAGAAAGCAGGAAACACTTCAAGTTAAACGTTGCATAATAAAATTTTTAATAATAACATTACAAAAGTGCAAATGGCTTATATTATGTGACATGTTTTGTTACTGTTCATACCCTTGATATGTGTTATACATGTGTGTTAATAAATACATATTCAACAAAAGTGCAAATAGCATTAGTGCCGAAGTTCGTGGAGACTTCTTAGGACTACCCCCACCGGGGTAACTTCACAGTGTCCTTTACTTGTGCTTGTGGAGGACCCGCTCCAAACCTCCAACTGTGGTCTTGGGTGGGCTGCAAGACTTTCCTTGAGCAGACCTCACTTTCGGCCACACCAAACGGGTTTTTAGTTTCTGAGGTAGTTGAAAATTGTGCACAGTAAAGTTTTTTGTAAAACCAAGATGGAGCACCGAAGTGCCAACTATTTACAGAAAAGTTTGCGAGCCAGTACAGTTCATGGCTTCAAAGTTCAACATTTTCATTACAGTGAAACACCATTACCCAACCTGGGTATATTAAGGCAACAATAAACTTGTTCTTCTGAACATTCACCCGTCCGGGTACATCAAACCATTACCCAACATGGGTATATTAAGGCAAAAATAAACTTGTTCTTCTCAACATTCACCCGTCCGGGTACATCAAACCATTACCCAAAATGGGTATATTAAGGCAACAATTAACTTCTTTTTATGAACATTCACCCGTCCGGGTACATCAATAATTTAACTATTTACATACAGAGACCCTGTCCAGGTTATTTAGACTTCTTTGGCTGGCCTCTTCCAGGTACCACCTGGTACTGTTCTGGAGCTTGCCAAACATCCGTGACAGGAGGGTCCACCCAGACCTGATGACGTCGTGTGGCGTGTACAGTGACGTCGTGACCCGCTATCTGGGTCTGTGTGGCCACCTCTTTCGTCTTCCTCCGGGTCTGGAACCCTATGTCCCGGACTGTACGAACCCCAGGGGACCTAACAGGCGCCGGGTACGGGCCAGCTATCATTATCATGTCCATAGCTGGGGCTGCTGAGGAGACCACTGAGGGAGGCTGGGGAGATTTACGGCGTGGGTGGGCACTTGTGCAGAGGCCTGGTTGGGGGAGGCTGAAGGCTCTTAGGGTCTGTGTAAGGTTCTTTGTACATGTTCTTGAAACTCAGTTTTCCGTCAGCCATTTTGCTTTCTGTCTTGCTGCAGCTATCTTGCCCTCAGTCAATATGGAGTTTTCAGCTTTCATGTTCCCGCCCTGATTCTCTCCCTCTTGCTTCTTAAGCAGCCACAACTGAGCAATCAGTGCTTCAGAATCTAGCCTGCAGTGAACCTGTGACCTGACTCCTGGAAGCCTTGGACTATGTACTCCAGCTATTCCTACTGAGGAACTCTGAACACTTGTGGACTCTGGAACCCTGCTCTTTGAAAGATCCACGTTTGCATGGACTTACGGTAACAGAGAAGAAGATCCTGAACCTGTTGTGGAGAGTGATTGCTGAGCTTAAGTTACTCTGGCCTGCTGTGTCTCCTGCTTCTGTATCTGCAAACTGTGTGACTATTTTTGCCACTTGTATGAAGTAATACAAGACCTTCTATATCAAACCTGTGTCTCATGTATTTTCATCGCACCCAAGCACAAGACGCTATATGAACTGTACTACATACATTACAAGATTCTGAAGCCAAAACGTTAGTGTCTGCTGGGTCTGGGAAGGCTGTGTCTGCTGTAACTGTGGATATCAGACGTCCAGTTGTACTTTCTGTGATGACAGTGGTTGTGACTTCTCACAACCATTCCAGGTGAGCAATTCCCTTAAGTTTTTTTTTTTCTGCAGTGTTACCACAGGTAAACACTATTGTTTTTTTTTTCTCTTCCCTCTTTTGTGTCTGCTGTAACTGTGGATATCAGATGTCCAGTTGAACTTTCTGTGATGATAGTGGTTGTGACTTCTCACAACCATTCCAGGTGAGCAGTTCCCTTAATTTTTTTTTCTCTTGCAGTGTTACCACAGGTAAACACTATTGTTTTTTTTTTTTTTTTCTTCTTTTCTCCTCTCCTTCCAGTACTCCTGTCTTAAAAGATCTGGAAAATGGAGGCCCGCATAAAGGAACTTTGCGGAGTGACTGATAATATCCTTGCAGATTTACAGACTATAAAAACCCGTTTTACAAACCTACAGGACCTCACTAATCACAATTTGCAAGTGTTTGGACAGACTGCCCAGGATTTGCGAGCCAGGATTGAGGTTCTAGAGGAGCGAGTCCAGGCTCCTGCCGTAGCCTCAAGTTCTGGGATTCCCAAGTTGCCCCCTTTTCGTTTTGGCAGTGAACGTGAAAAATTCAGGGGATTTATTAACCAATGCAATCTGTTTTTTTCTGCACATGCTTCACAATTTCCCACTGAACGATCTAAAGTGCTTACTATAATTATGTTACTTACCAACAAGGCTTTAATGTTGGCAAACCCTCTGATTGAGACTGAGGATGAATGTTTGGATCATCTTGATGCTTTCATTTCAGCCATGGGGCAGGTGTTTGATGACCCCAATCGAGGTGCAACAGCTGAAGCAGCCATGTTAACTTTGCGCCAAGGTAAGCACTCGGTAGCCGAATATGCCTTGGATTTCAGGAGATGGGCCCTTGATACCACCTGGGACAGTTCCGCCAAAAAATCTATTTTTCGAAAGGGGTTGTCTCCACTAATTAAGGATGAACTTGCTCGTGCCGACCCTCCCACTGCGTTAGGTGACTTTATTAACTACTGCATCCGTATTGATGCTCGCCTGACTGAACGCAGGCAAGAGAGATGGTTCGAAAGCAATCGCACTAACCTTTTCCTACCTTCCTCCCCAGCTAAGGAACCTTTGAGTAGGATCACACGGGAACCTGAACCTGAACCCATGCAGGTAGACTCTTTACAAAGACGGGTTAGTGATGCACGCAAGGAACATCGTTTTAAGGAAAATCTATGTTTCTATTGTGGTAAGTCAGGGCACTTCATTATAAACTGCCCCAGCCGTTCTCGTAAGACTACTGCAGCACTCATTCACTGTGAGTGTTGCAAGAGGAGATCTGTCAGGTCCGAGCCTCAGGCTCCAGAGAGATCTGCAGCAACAGATCTTGATTTCTCGGACTTAAACTCCGTTACTTCTGAGGACGATGACTGTGTAAACGCTGCAATTTTTCAAGTTTCCTCAGCGGTGTCCCAGCTGAGTTGTAGGAAAAACAATTCTCATTGCTTCCTTTCCATCAAATCTGGGTTAACTCAGTCTGGGTGTCTAGCTCTGCTATGATCGACTCAGGGGCAAGTGGGAATTTTATGGATGTCTCCTTTGCTCTGAAACAGGGGATACGTTCAGTGAAGAAGGCTACTCCAGTACAGATGGAAACTGTGGATGGCTCCCTGCTGACCTCTGGACCAGTGGATCAGGAAACGGAGCCTTTGAGGGTCCTTATGGGTAAAGATCATCAAGAGAAACTGTCCTTTATGCTTATCTCTTCTCCCCACTTTCCCATTATTCTAGGGCTACCATGGCTGCAGGCTCAGAACCCTACCATTAACTGGGAGACCAAGGAATTACACTTTCCAGAGAAACAGATGAGTCCAGAAGTTTCAGCTTGCTCTGTTCCTAAAGGAACCATGTCAGTCCCTGAACTACCAGCTGTATACCAGGACTATGTGGATTTATGTGACAAGAAGAACGCTGACCAGCTTCCCCCTCACCGTCCATATGATTGTCCAATTGAATTATTGCCTGGAGCAGAGATACCTTTTGGTAAGATCTACCCCCTGGTGGGGCCTGAGCTAAAGGCTTTAAAGGATTACATAGACGAAAATCTAGCCAAGGGCTTCATACGCCCCTCTTCATCTCCTGCAGGTGCACCCATCTTCTTTGTGAAGAAGAAAGATGGATCTCTGAGACCCTGCGTAGACTATAGGGAACTCAATAAGGTTACTATTAGAAACCGTTATCCATTGCCTTTAATCCCTGAGTTATTGGAGAGAGTGCGGCATGCCAAAATTTTCTCTAAATTGGATCTCCGTGGGGCCTATAACTTGGTCCGTATTAGACCTGGGGATGAATGGAAGACTGCATTCAGGTCACGCTATGGACACTTTGAATATCTAGTTATGCCTTTTGGTCTGAGTACCGCCCCAGCCACTTTCCAACACTTGGTGAATGACATCTTCAGGGATCTCCTAGATACATTTGTGGTGATTTATTTGGATGATATTCTAATTTTTTCTAACTCCACAGAGGAACATCATGGACATGTGAGAATGGTCTTGGAACGTCTAAGACAAAACCATCTTTACATCAAACTTGAAAAGTGTGAATTCCATAGGACCGAAATTCAATTTCTGGGGTATGTACTGTCTACACAAGGAATTAGTATGGATGGAAGTAAGACCCAAGCCATCAAGGATTGGCCAAGTCCTAGAAATGTGAAGGAGGTGCAGCGCTTCATCGGGTTTGCCAATTTCTATAGACGTTTCATTAGGAATTTCTCTGAGGTAGTGTCACCTATCACCCAACTTACCCGGAAAGAGTCTAGGTTCTCCTGGACTCCCCAAGCCCAGGAAGCATTTTCTCGTCTAAAAGATAAATTTACCACCGCACCTATCTTGGAACATCCCAACCCCGAACTTGCCTTCATAATAGAGGTGGATGCTTCAGATTGTGCCGTTGGAGCTATACTCTCTCAGAGAACAGGTGAGAAGAATGTCTTGCATCCCTGTGCCTTCTTTTCCCAGCAGTTGTCTTCGGCTGAGAGGAACTACGATGTGGGCAATAGAGAGTTGTTGGCCATTATTGCCGCCTTCAAAGAATGGAGACACCTTCTTCAGGAGCTGCACAGCACATAGTCGTCCTGACAGACCATCGTAACCTTGAATTTATCAGGTCGGCTAAGTGCCTGACTCCTCGCCAGGCTCGCTGGAATCTTTTCTTAAACCAATTTAATTTTGTCATTTCTTATAGACCAGGATCGCGCAATGGAAAGGCTGATGCACTCTCTAGGATTCATTCAGCAGAGACCCGTCCACTTGCTCCTCCTAAGACTATTCTTCCTGACTCTAGATTCCTGGGAGTGATTCATAATCAAGACCTACTTAAGGACATCAAGGAAGCATACCATGCGGATTCCTTGTTGGCACAACCCCCAAGGGACGTAAGTCTTGTCTTTAAGAATGGTGTGTGGATTCTGGGACAACGTCTGTATATTCCTGAAACAGTCAGATTGAGAGTATTGCAACTCATTCACGATTCCAAGATAGCTGGGCATAGAGGAATTCTAAAGACACAGGAATTTCTTTCTCGTTTCTTTTGGTGGCCCACTTGCAGGAAGGATGTTTTAAACTATGTCACTTCATGTGAAGTCTGTGCAAGATGCAAAACACCTCGCTCCTCACCAACTGGTCTGTTACAACCTCTTCCCACCCCGTCCCGCCCGTGGGGATCCATTTCTATGGACTTCATTGTGGAGTTACCAACCTCTCAAGGGAAAAACACCATTCTAGTGGTGGTTGATCGTTTAACAAAGGCAGCTCATTTTATTCCTTGTGTCGGCTTACCCACTGCAAAACAGACATCAGATTTGATGATTAAAGATGTGTTTCGCTTACATGGAGTACCGGATGAGGTTATTTCGGATCGAGGGGTGCAATTCACTTCAAGGTTTTGGCAAAATTTCTGTGCAGCATTGGACATTAAAGTAAACCTTTCTTCTGCTTTTCATCCCCAGACTAATGGACAGACCGAACGAACCAATCAAACTCTGGAGCAGTATCTCCGCTGCTTTATCTGCCACCTACAGGATGATTGGGTGGATCTACTTCCATTGGCTGAGTTCTCTTATAACAACTCTCAGAGCGCCTCCACTAAGCAGTCTCCTTTTTACTCCAATCTAGGTTATCATCCTAACATTCTTCCACGATTTCCCATAGAAACGCCTTTACCAGCAGTGGCCGAAAGAATCACATCTTTACAGGAGAATATGGATCTTCTAAAGGAGAATCTGGAATTGGCTCAGGAAAGGTACAAGAAAGCAGCAGATACATTTCGTAAACCTGCACCAGCTTTCAAGGTAGGAGACCTGGTCTGGCTGTCAACCAGAAATCTTAAGTTAAGGATTCCATTGTCTAAGTTGGGACATAAGTGCATTGGACCCTATAAAATCAGTAAAATTATAAGTGCCGTTGCTTGTCGTCTTCAATTGCCTAGAACTATGAGAATCCACCCTGTCTTTCATGTATCCCTACTAAAGGCTGCAACACCCAATACGTTTCCTGGACGTTCTTCTCCTTGCCCTGACCCAGTGCTAGTCGATGGTCAGGAAGAATTTGTGGTGGAAAGAATTCTAGATTCCAGGTTATACAGAAATCAGTTACAATATTTGATTAAATGGCAGGGCTACCCAGTGGAGGACAACTCATGGGAACCAGTCAATAACGTTAATGCTCCTCGTTTGCTCCGCCAGTTTCATCGGAGGTACCCAGACAGGCCTGGTCTGAGGCCATCCGGAGGTTGTCCCTAAGGGGGGAGTAATGTAAGGTTCTTTGTACATGTTCTTGAAACTCAGTTTTCCGTCAGCCATTTTGCTTTCTGTCTTGCTGCAGCTATCTTGCCCTCAGTCAATATGGAGTTTTCAGCTTTCATGTTCCCGCCCTGATTCTCTCCCTCTTGCTTCTTAAGCAGCCACAGCTGAGCAATCAGTGCTTCAGAATCTAGCCTGCAGTGAACCTGTGACCTGACTCCTGGAAGCCTTGGACTATGTACTCCAGCTATTCCTACTGAGGAACTCTGAACACTTGTGGACTCTGGAACCCTGCTCTTTGAAAGATTCACGTTTGCATGGACTTACGGTAACAGAGAAGAAGATCCTGAACCTGTTGTGGAGAGTGATTGCTGAGCTTAAGTTACTCTGGCCTGCTGTGTCTCCTGCTTCTGTATCTGCAAACTGTGTGACTATTTTTGCCACTTGTATGAAGTAATACAAGACCTTCTATATCAAACCTGTGTCTCATGTATTTTCATCGCACCCAAGCACAAGACGCTATATGAACTGTACTACATACATTACAGTCTGTCAGTTTCCTGACACTCTGGGGAGTAGGGGTCGCACCTGGTAACATTTAGGGCGTACCATCCATTGTAACCCCAGTGTCGGGTGTAAGTCACCAAGTCTCCTGGCATCAGGTCCCTCCCCGGGTGTCCTTCTGGGAGGTGAGCCTCCACGTCCCGCCGGGTTACAAAAACTTCTAAATAAAGTCCAGGCTCCTGGATGAAGCCCCAACCACCTTTTAACTTAAAGTTCCGTACTGCACCCTTACGCCGCGGCTCCCTCACCGTACTTTTATCCTTTCTCATACGTGCCTTCTCTGCCAGGTCCTTCTCCAGGTGACGTTGCCGAAGCTTTTGGGATTCTCGCTGCTCCCTTTGTCGCTCTGCTTCCTGCTCCCGACGTCTCCACTCTTCCTCCTGACGCCGGTTGTAATTCTCCTCCACCAGCATCTCCATGTCTCCACCATCAAACGCCAGCTTACGATGTACGGTTTGCGGCAGCTCTCCTGGCGCCCGCCAGTCCTGGCGGCGCTCACCTGTGGCGGAAGCAGCCGGCTCTGGAACAGATGACGGTCAGGGCTCCGGTACAGGCAGGTAGAGCTCTGGTGCCTGCGCGGCCTCCTCCATGAGGACGGTGTCGCTTCTTCTGCCTCAGCGACGGGGGCAGACAGCGGGATCTGGGGTGCTGGTGCGGCGTTTTCTGCAGGAACGGGTGCCTCCACTGTGATTCTGGCAACCGGTTGAGATTGCAAGGGCTGGGATGCCCGCACGGCCTTCTGTACTGGAACGGGTGCCTCCACTGAATACTGGCAACCGGTTCAGATTGCAAGGGCTGGGATGCCCGCACGGCCTTCTGTACTGGAACGGGTGCCTCCACTGAGATACTGGCAACCGGTTCAGATTGCAAGGGCTGGGATGCCCGCACGGCCTCCTGTACTGGAACGGGTGCCTCCACTGAGATACTGGCAACCGGTTCAGATTGCAAGGGCTAGGATGCCCGCACGGCCTCCTCTACTGGAACGGGTGCCTCACCTTCCGGTACAGACACTTCAGGGGATAAGAGGGATTGGCGCCGCTCCAATTGTAGTTTTAGGGCCCGCCAGCTCGCTTCCATCCTGGCGACCTCCTCCCGGTGCCGGGCCAGGTCTCTCAGGGTATCCTCCGCTTCTTCCAGCGTAGGAGGTTTCCAGGCCGGGTGCCAAACGGTGGCTCCGTGGCGATCGGGTCGCTTCCGTGGGGGGAGAGCTCTGACTCCTCCATCCCTTCCCACTTCTGCTCACGTCCATTCGCCATCTCAGCAAAGTCACATGTGTCATTAGCATCAGGAGAGGCGACATCTTTTGTAGGGAGGCGGGACCTTCGCGTTCGTTTACGCCCACTGAGGAGGATGAGGAGGCGGAACTCCAGAGCTGTGGGGCACAATCTTACATTGCAGTAACATTTAGAGTGTGCGGACATCGTTTTCGCGCCACGGAGTGAGTGTACGCCCACGAGAGCACCCCCTTATTCTTCACCATTTGCCTCGTGGCGCAGATATGACGGAAAAATGGCAAATACAGTCTATGATGATTTTTGCAATTCTCAAGCAAAAAAACAGTTCAATTAAGGCACACAGGACTCGCTTATAGCGAGCTTCTGAATCCTGTTCGCTGGGTGCGATGCAACATCTCTGTGGCGACTGGACCCTCGGGTGCTTCTGTCTTTTCACAAATGCCGGCTTTACCCGGCAATTGAATCAGAGGCTATTTTACTATGTAGAAGTGAATAAACTATAAATATATGTATATATATGTCACAATGACATGTATATATATAATATATATATATATATATATATATGTATTCTAAGTGTGTATATTTTGTGTTTACTAGGAAAGAAAGTGTTTTTTTAGTTGCGATATTTTGTTCCCATAGACTTACATGGGACTTCCGGTATCGGAATCGGATATCGACGATATTTAGTGATATCGGCGATACCATTCCGATCCGATATTTTTAGATATCGAGCAGTATCGCTCAACACTAGTCAGCAGCTGACGTCAGCGTGCACGGGAGAGGGCACATGGCAGTGACATCACACACTCCTGTCTCACGCCGTAGTCAGCTATCAGCTTCACAAGAGGACTCGCATCGGGGGAGTGATGGAAAAGACAGTACTTATTAATTATTTTTAAATCAGTGGCCATACTAGTACATGGATGACTATGGGGCACATTATACTTTATGGATGACTATGGGGGTGCATGATACTTTATGGATGACTATGGGGTGTATTATACTTTATGGATGACTACTGTGTGGTGCATTTTATTGGAAAGGTGAGTATTTATTTATCATTTTTAAATCAGTGGCCATACTATTACATGGATGTTTATGGGGTGCATTATACTTTATGGATGACTATGGTGTGTGTTATACTTTATGGATGATTATGGGGGTGAATGATACTTTACGGATGACTATGTGGTGTATTATACAGTACAGACCAAAAGTTTGGACACACCTTCTCATTCAACGATTTTTCTGTATTTTCATGACTGTGAAAATTGTACATTCACACTGAAGGCATCAAAACTATGAATTAACACATGTGGAATTATATACTTAACAAAAAAGTGTGAAACAACTGAAAATATGTCTTATATTCTAGGTTCTTCAAAGTAGCCACCTTTTGCTTTGATTACTGCTTTGCACGCAGAAAAGGTGAACGGACGGAAATTACATGCCTGGTTCCCACCGTGAAGCATGGAGGAGGTGGTGTGATGGTGTGGGGTGCTTTGCTGGTGACACTGTTGGGGATTTATTCAAAATTGAAGGCATACTGAACCAGCATGGCTACCACAGCATCTTGCAGCGGCATGCTATTCCATCCGGTTTGCGTTTAGTTGGACTATCTTTTATTTTTCAACAGGACAATGACCCCAAATACACCTCCAGGCTGTGAAAGGGCTATTTGACCAAGAAGGAGAGTGTTGGGGTGCTACGCCAGATTACCTGGCCTCCACAGTCACCAGACCTGAACCCAATCGAGATGGTTTGGGGTGAGCTGGACCGCTCACCGCTTCAATTTTGAATAAATCCCCAACAGTGTCACCAGCAAAGCACCCCCACACCATCACACCACCTCGTCCATGCTTCACGGTGGGAACCAGGCATGCAGAGTCCATCCGTTCACCTTTTCTGCGTGCAAAGCAGTAATCAAAGCAAAAGGTGGCTACTTTGAAGAACCTAGAATATAAGACATATTTTCAGTTGTTTCACACTTTTTTGTAAAGTGTAATGTATAATTCCACATGTGTTAATTCATAGTTTTGATGCCTTCAGTGTGATTCTACAATTTTCATAGTCATGAAAATATAGAAAAATCATTTAATGAGAAGGTGTGTCCAAACTTTTGGTCTGTACTGTACTTTACGGATGACTACTATGCGGTGCATTCTATTGGAAAGGTGAGTATTTACAAAGTATCTCACACAATCCTTAATGAAAAAACGACTAAGTATGGAATGGACAAGGCAACTGTTAGGTGGATTCATAACTGGCTTAGTGATCGGACCCAAAGAGTGGTCGTAAATGGCTGCACATCCAGTTGGAAGAATGTCTCAAGTGGGGTTTCGCAGGCTCTGTCCTTGACCCTGTATTGTTCAACATCTTTATCAATGATTTAGATGAAGGAATTGAGTGTAAACTGATTAAGGGTATGTGCATACGTTGCGGATTTAGATGCTTTTCCGCTGCGTTTTTGGATGCGCGGAAACGCATCAAACCAGCAGTGTAGTGCACAGCCAATTTAAATCTATGGGAAACGCAGGTTTGTTGTGCACATGCTGCTGAAAAAAATGCACGGATTTGCAGCGTTTTATTTTCCGCAGCATGTCAATTCTTTGTGGAACTGCAGCGTTTCTGCACCCATTGACTTGCATTGAGTCAGGCATTTCCACAGCAAAACAGCAGGTCTAAAAAAGATCTGCTGTTTTGCTGCGGATGAAACACTGCAGATCGGGAGGAGGGAAGTGTGTGGGTGGTTTCTATGTGCGTATATAGTGTGTGGGTGGTGACTATGTGCATGTATGGTGTGTGCCGGTGTCTCCGTGATCTGTGTATGTACAGGGGTCTGTGGGGCTGTGTGGGGTCTGTGGGCCTGTGTGTGCATGGCTGTATGTGTGTGTGTGCAGGCATCGTCCGATAGGACTACTAGTTCCATCCAGCTATGCCTGCTACAGTGAGACCATTAGCCAATGATGGGACAGTAGTAGTCCCATCATCCGGCTAATGTGTTGAATGTAAAAAAAAAAAAACCACATACAAACATATATAGTCCATACTCACCATATACAGCTAATCCCCGAAGACCTCGCTCACCTAAAAAAAATGTAAAAAACAACCAATATACTCCCTGTGTCCGACGTAGTCCATATAATAACGATTGTCCCACGACGATCTCCCATGGAGAGCTGTCACATCAGCATATGCGACCGCTCTCCAGGGGCTCTGGTGATACAGTGACGGAGATAATCCTCCGCGCTGTATCACTCCGCCGCCAGCAGGTCACCGGAGTTCACCTGTCATTTGCGGCACACAGCTGTGAGAATTTTCTCACGGATGTAGTGCCGTAAAGTGAACTCCGATTATACACTGCAGGAGGGTTATCTCCGGTCAGTGTGTCATCGGAGGCCTATAGAGCGGTTACATCTGCTGATATGACCGCTCTATAGGGGAGATCATCATGGGACACTCGCTTTAAAGAGGGACTGCGTCAGACAGGGAGTATACTGTTGTTTTTTTTCTTAAATTTTTTGCAGGTGATCGATGGATTTAGGCGTTCAATAAAAATTATGAAAAATTGTATTGTGTTTTATTTCATTAAAATACTTTATTCTTATGTGTGTTTTTTAACCCTTTCAAACTATAAGATTAATAATGGATAGTTGTCTTATTGACGCCTCTCTGTTATTAACCAGGCTTAATGTCACCTTAGAATAGCAAGGTGACATTAACCCCTCATTACCCCACATACCACCGCTACATGGCAGTGGGAAAAGAGGAGCTAAGTGCCGGAATTGGAGCATCGTACAGATGCGTCAATTCTGGGGCGGCTGGGTGCTGGTATTTCTAGCCAGGGGGTGCCAATATCCATGGCCCCTTCCTAGGCTATGAGTATCATCCTGCGGCTGTCTGCGTAGCCTTTCTGGCTATAAATTTTAGGGGGACCCCACGTCATTTTATTGGGGGTCCCCCTATTTTAATATCCAGTAAAGACTAGATGCAGGCTGATATTCATAGCCTGGGAAGCTCCAGGCTAGAAATATTTGCCACGGCCGTCGGCTTTCCCCCTCTGGCGCAGAAAAAGCGCGGGAGCCCACACCATTTTTTTACCATTTTTTTAAATTAAAGAAATTGCGTGAAGATTTTGTGTGTGTGTCTTCAACTATTTATGTACTGTTTTATCTATTCCAGATCTATTATCTATCTATCCCATATCTATCTATCTATCTATCTATCTATCTATCTATCTATCTATCTATATGTAATGGAGTGTGGGTTGGACAAATGTAAAAGAGGAGGTTGGACAAGAAATGACATCACAAATCTTTTTTTGTTAAATAACATATCTTTATTTTAGCTTACAAAAACGCATCAAATCCACATGAAAAATGTACCTGCGTTTTCTGCCAAGAGGTGCGGATTCTGTGCACAAAATTCTGCAGGCAAATTTGCAACATGTGCACATACCCTAAATTTGCTGATGACTCAAAGCTAGGAGGGATATCTAATGCTGGAGAAAAGAGAAATAGGATTCAAAAAGATATAAATAAACTGGAGCAGTGGGCAGCAACTAACATAATGTTTTTTAACAGGGAAAAATGCATAGTACTACATCTGGGAAATAAAAATGAAAAAAGCATATACAAAATGGGAGGAATAGGGCTAAGCAGCAGCACATGTGAAAAAGACTTGGATATACTTGTTTTGCCCTCTGAGTATAGGGCAATGTGTTTATATTCATGTGCTAGTTTGTTGGTTATAGCACCATCTAGTGGTGGTTGAATTTATAGTCTGTGTCTTTAACAGCAGATAAAGTGTTGCATTATGGGATTGAAGCAAGGTATGTTGGGGAGAAGAAACTCCATTTTCTTTTGTGCATTCCCTGAGACACACACGTTTATGTGCCCCCCTGTAACCTCTCCAACCTGAGTTTTGCTATCCTGGTAAAGCATATCTGGTAAGAATAATATCTCTGTTCTTGCAATACAGTATTGTACAGAAATGTGATTAACTGTATAGCAGCCAGTACAAAGGAGATGTGTTATTAGAATCCTGTGTATTTACATTTAAAGATTGCATCACACAGTGTACCTTCCTGTAACTGTGTTAGCTGTGTGATCATCTGCCCGATACTTATCTATGTCGTTTGTATTATTATAGTTTTACAGCATGTTCTATACTGTTCACCAATAAACAAGTTAGACTACAGAGAATTGTCTGCTTATTTGGAAGACAGAAAGGTGGTTTATGCTGTATTCTAGATTGAACATCGTGTCAACATGTATGAAGGCAGACCAGTAAAACAGATGCTAGACGCCTGTGATAGTGAATACGACTTAAGGAGCCGCTTGTACCCACACCGCACTGCCTGCGGATACTGCAGCAGCTGCCATACTGTCACAAGTACCAAGAGTGCAGGCCGCCATTAAGCGATTCATCATTCCCGCCACGCGGAAGCCGCTGCGCATAGACTGCTTCCCGCTAATATACTCAGCAGTACGCAGCCAAGGGCACAATGTCTCAAAACAGCACATCCTCACTCAAAACGAGGTCACGAGCAAGCTCCAGTAGGTCATCATTAGCAGAGCTCGCTGCCATCGCTCGTTCCAAAACAGCCAAAGCAAGATCCTCCTTCGCCGAAAGAGAGATGCACCAAAAGCTGAGACAGGCAGAGCAAGATGCAGATACTGCATGTCTGCAGGCCAAAAGCGCACGTCTGCAGGCCGAAAACGCACGTCTGCAGGCAGAGAGAGAGGCCGAAACCGAACGCCTGCAAGCTGAAACTGCACATTTGCAGGCAAAGAGAGAAGCGGAAACTGCACTTTTGCAAGCAGAGCTACAAAGACTTGCGACAGACAAAGAGACAGCAGCTGCAATTGCTAAAGCAGAGTACTTGGAAGCTATGGAGGATCCTGATTGGGAGAGACGCAGCAACATTACCGGACCAGATCTAGAGCAGCAAGATCCAGCGCAGCGCGTCGCAGAGTACATCCGTCAACATTCCGGCATGGATGAAAGCCCTGACGCACCACATCAACCAGCCTACGCCGATTACCAGCGATCCAACCCCGAACTTCTCTACCACAAACAAAGAGGCGTCCAGCATAGAGATGTCGACCACAGCTGCTGTTCCACTGAGCAGAAGGTACAGCTCCCATCCCGTCATAAAGAGACACCTTCTTCACCTAGAAGGTACTGCACAGACTATCCGAAGTCAGAAGCGTCTTACAGGTATGGTGATACACCACACACTAGACATGACTATAACACACCGACTCGTGCCAGCACTCACCAAGCCACCATGGACTTTGCAAAGTTCTTTGCCCGCCGAGAACTGGTTACAAAAGGACTTGTAAAGTTCACTGAGAACTACAGGTCATGACGAGCCTCGTTCCAGAACGCCATTCATGGTCTGGACCTTTCTAGTGGGGAGGAGTTAGATCTCCTAGTAAAGTGGCTCGGAAGTGAGTCGAGCATGCAAAAAGACTAAGAGACATTAATATAAAGCATCCACACACAGGTCTACATAAAGTGTGGAAAAGACTTGATGAATGCTATGGGACAGTAGAAGTCAAAGAGAATACTTTATACAAAAGAATTGATGATTTCCCTAAGATAGGACCTAAAGGTTATCAAAAGCTTAGAGAATTGAGTGATTTATTGATAGAGGTACAGGTTGCCCAGGAGGAAGGAGACTTGCCTTGATTGGCATTCTTAGACACCGCTAGGGTTGTCAATCCAATAATACAAAAACTTCCTTACAACATACAAGAAAAGTGGGTTACATATGGTTCACGGTATAAACAATATCATAATGTACCATTCCCTCCTTTCACTGTATTCGTAGAATTTGTCACCCAACAAGCTAAGATCAGAAATGACCCTAGTTTTGACTTCACTCTATCATATTTCACTGTCCCCGGTGTCAAACCCAGTAGGACACCTGTGGCAGTCCACAAAACTAACATTGTTTCCACAGGCCCTCCTCACAATGGTGTAAACCCCCTCCGGATGAGAACAAGCCTCAGGATGTCAGTAAACAGTGTCCTCTACACAAGAAACCACATCCTCTACTAAACTGCAGAGCCTTCAGGGAGAAGTCTTTGGAGGATCGCAAAGTTTTCCTCAAGGAGAACAACATCTGCTTCAAATGTTGTGCCTTACTAGTGTTGAGCATTCCGATACCGCAAGTATCGGGTATCGGCCGATATTAGCTGTATCGTAATTCCGATACTTAGTTCCGATATTTTTCATATATCGTATACCGGAATCGGAAGTTCCCATAATTCTTTGAGAGGCAATGGGATTATAGTCAGCCAATGAGGAATCCTAAGAAGTGTGGGCACATCCTGTACTGCTGCGGTCATGTTAACTAATGGCATGGCTGTGATTGGATGCTGAAATGATGTCAGAATGCACTATAAAAGCCGCCGCCGCCATTTAGCGTCACTGTGCTGTGAACTCAGGGAAAGAACGCTGCTCTGCTGACTCTGAGGGACAGTTAGGCTAGTTTCACACATCCGTTTTTCCCCTTGCGGCGCCCCCGGCATTTTCCCGCAGCGCCGCATCTGAAAATCTGATGCGCCGCATGCGGCTTTTTTCGCATTGACATGCATTAGCGCCGCATGGCGCCGCATGTCAATGCGTTGCATGCGGTTTTGTCCGATGCGGCGCAAATGTACATTGCGGCGTCCGGAAAAAACGCTGCATGTAACGTTTTTTGTTTTTGCCGGATGGTTTCTTATCTCTCCAAGCATCAGAAACCATCCGGCAAAAAAACGCATTTTGGGCGCCGGAAGTGTGAAAGCTTTTCACATGCGGCGCTGCGGTAAAATGCCGGGGGCGCCGTTTAGGCGCCCGCCGGATGTGTGAAAGAGGCCTTAGAGATTGCGATTTAGTGTACTGTGCTTTAGGCAGGCTAGTTTACCACCGGCTGTGTAAAGCTTCCTTTTGCCTGCAGTGTTGTTTTAACAGCTCTGCAAGGTGTGTGTGAGTGCAGGTGACGCTGCAGTTTGCTCTGTATGCAACGCTGTCTGTAGGCATCTGCACGTGTCACTCACAGACTCTTTTTTTTTCTTCAGTGTAATTCTTGCTGCTCCATGTAATTGAAATAATAGTGTGACGTGCTTCCATCCGTATACAATACCTTGGTTGCAAACACTATAGAAGTCCACAATGGAGCCTTTCACAGCAAGTGAACAGTTGTGTTTCAGTGTTCACTGCAGTCTGTGATTTTTTTTTTTTTTTTTGAGTGCAGATCACGCTCCAGTTACTTCAACTAATGCTGCGTGTACTCTGCTGAGCGTCTGTCACTGACTCATCCTTGTAATTTTTCAAAAATTGCTACTGCTTCTATTTAAAATGTACAAAAATCTATTAGTGTGACGCTCTTCCATCAAAATACAATACATTGCTTGCAAACATAATAGAAGTCCACAAAAAGGCCTTTCACAGCAAGTGAACACTTGTGTTTCAGTGTTCACTCTAGTCTGAGCTTTAATTTTTTTGTAGGAGTGTAGATCCCGCTCCACTTACTTCAACCACCGCAGCGTGTACTCTGCTGAGTGTCTGTCACTGGCTCATCCTTGTAATTTTTCAAAAATTTCTGCTGCTTTCTTCTCTTTTAAATTTACAAAAATCTATTAGTGTGACGCTCTTCCATCAAAATACAATACATTGCTTGCAAACATAATAGAAGTCCACAAAAAGGCCTTTCACAGCAAGTGAACACTTGTGTTTCAGTGTTCACTCTAGTCTGAGCTTTAATTTTTTTGTAGGAGTGTAGATCCCGCTCCACTTACTTCAACCACCGCAGCGTGTACTCTGCTGAGTGTCTGTCACTGGCTCATCCTTGTAATTTTTCAAACATTGCTGCTGCTTTCTTCTATTTAAAATTTACAAAAATCTATTAGTGTGACGCTCTTCCATCAAAATACAATACATTGCTTGCAAACATAATAGAAGTCCATAAAAAGGCCTTTCACAGCAAGTGAACAGTTGTGTTTCAGTGTTCACTCTAGTCTGAGCTTTAATTTTTTTGTAGGAGTGTAGATCCCGCTCCACTTACTTCAACCACCGCAGCGTGTACTCTGCTGAGTGTCTGTCACTGGCTCATCCTTGTAATTTTTCAAAAATTGCTGCTGCTTTATTCTATTTTAAATTTACAAAAATCTATTAGTGTGACGCTCTTCCAGAGGACAGTGTTTGTTGGCCAGTTGTGAGTCTGCAGCACATGGTTGATTTCATGCTGCAGTGCCTGAGAAACGACCGCCGCATCGGCCACATTCTCACCACGTCAGATTATTGGGTGTACACCTTCCTAGACCCTCGTTACCGGGACAACTTACAAAGCCTCATCACACCGTTGAACCGGGACCGTAAAATGCTGGAGGACCAAGACACACTGTTGAAATCCATAATGTTCTCCATTCCAGCCGAGAGCGCTGCTGCTGCTACTGCTTTACAAAGCAGCTCTGTGCGTCGAGGCATTGTAGACACCTCTGCAACAAGAGGGAGCACAAGCAGCGCCTCTGCACAGGGCAAGAGCTGTATGTTACAAAACTAGTTCACTGAAAAGATTAGTTCAAAAGATTAGTTCATTAGTTCATTTAGTTCAGTTTTTCTCCACCCTATCCTGTGAGGAGTTGATAGGAAATGCATCATGTGACCTCTGAACTAAATGAACTAGATGAACTGCTGAACAAAATGTTCTATTGAGAATGACTCAGGACAGCCTAGTTCAATCTGATGCCTCTGACTGAGCCCAGCAGTGCCACATAATGATTGTGTATGAGGGGGCTGAGAAGCAGTTCAGCATCCACCATTTTAAGAACAGAACAGGGGTCAGTGTTAAAGATTTTAGCAAGACTGATCTTCTAGGCTAGAGGCATGAACTACACACAGAAACACTCTCTCTTATACACACATATGAGCTGTGTCTGTGTACTGTGTGTGCAATTTCATTTTTTATTAATAATATTATTATTACTGTTATATTTGTATTTGATGTGTGGTATGCCTTGGAGGTGCTGGCTTGCCCTGCTGCCAGTGTATTATCTGAGCGCGTCTTTAGTGCTGCAGGTGGTGTACTAACAGACCGTCGCATGCGACTATCCTCAGACAATGTAGACCGGCTTATTTTTCTGAAAATGAACAAGGCATGGATCTCACTTGAATTTGCCTGTCCGTTTTCAGATTAAATAACTGTTTGCCAACGTTTTCCAAGTCTCCTGTTATGTTCATCTTTCTACCACCTGAACTCTACTCCCTGGGCTACAACACTACCAGTCACAGGGGAATGATCATTTACAAAACAAAATGTTATCCCCAACAAATAGTAGCGCAACGACTCCAGTGCCCACTTTATCGCCAGGCACTCTCTCTCTACAATGCTGTCTCTGTTTTTTGATGGAGTAAGTTTTCGACTCAGGAAACTAATGGGATGCTCCTCCCCGTTAAGCTCCAGTCCTGAGACAACACGGCACCCATACCTACCTCTGACGCATCAGTCTGGACAATGAATTCTCTTTTGAACTCGGGTGTGCTCAAAACTGGTGACCCACACAATGCCCCTTTTATTGCCCCTGTTGATGACCCCTTGCTGATTTATTAACCGGCTACACCAGATCCATGGGTATTCTCTCAAACTGGACCTCTAAAATTTTTAATGGCACCAAGGGACTCACTAAATGAGGCTGAGGACTGTGTACCTGGCGCATGCGACAAGAGTTACAATACCGTTTAACTTCTTGATAGACCCCCTGCCAGTAAAACCGTTGTATAATTCTGTGTAGGGTTTTCTTTTGGCACAAATGTCACCCTAGTACATGCGCATGCGCTAAGTCCATTACCAACGTCCGATATGACTGCGGTAGCAGCAATTGTTAAAAAATTTCAACATGTATTTTATAAACCTGATACAGCAAATCTTGGTTCAGCTCTAATTGTTGAAATACTGTGACTGCCCCGGGGTGTTGGGGTTCCCCATTGACAACCAGTAAATTTTCACGGGCTAGACTCAACGTAGGGGCCGCGGAGTTGCGCCTTAACAAATTTGTCACCTGTCACATTTAAGTATTACAATTCAGGTCCCGGTGTCAAATCTTCCATCTCTCCAACTAACACTTCGATAGGAGAGGGGTTTTCCTACTCCACCGAAGGCAAAGGTAATACTGCCCACTGCACACATGTGTTATGCATAGTGAGACTGATAGTAGCCAACAAAGTAGCAAACAAAGGCCACTTGTGATCGCCCTATCAGCGTAGGACCAATGCTACTCAAAAGATCTGCCATGATCCTGGACAAAATCTTGATATAATGGTCAATGAGTGAATGTACGATAGGATCCAGGCAGATGTGAATGTTTGTTTGGTTTTAGTAGCAACTTCATGTGTGACATGTTTGAATGGCTGGGCAACCCTCCTGTCTCCAATATATGATTGAAGGTGCGTACCAATGTGGACGGGATATCCTCACTCAATAATTTAAATAATTTGGCTGTAAACCCGTCAGGTCCTGGAGCTTTCCCGTATTTAAAGTAACTTATCGCCGCTGTCACTTCCGTCACCTCAATTTGTTTTTTTAAAAGGAGAAGCTGATAGTTTGTGATGGATGGTAACCGTATTCCATCTACAAAGGTGTTACCCTCCGCACTATCTGTATGTTCCACCTTATATAAGTCTGAGTAGTATTCTTGTAGAATGGTGTTTATGGTTCGAGGGTCTGTGTTCATGATCCCATGTTTATTCGTTAACGCTGTAATATGTTGATGACGAATGTGATTTCCTTTCGCTAGTCGTGATAATAGTCTCCCTCATTTGCTACCATAACGATATACATCGGCTCTATAATTGTTATTACTGCTTGTCTCTCGTCGATATACCCATACGTGTAAGTCAGCCTTAGCCTGCTTACATCTATTTTTAACTGTGTTGATGAACTTGTCTTGTTTGCCGTGTACCTATCGCGTAATATCCTGCTAGCCTGCGAGTAGTTTGTCGCGATCTTCTTTTTTAGCGTTGTCTGATAACCTATTAGTTTCCCGCGCATTACTCCCTTCCCTGCTGCCCATAAAAGTTCTGGCCTATCCCTAGTATCTCCATTATCCCTTACATATTAAAAACACCATTGCTTCACGTGATGTCGAAACTTCTCATCCATTAACAAATAGGTCGGGAAGCGCCAAGTTTGGTTTGGCCCCATCTGCACCATATCTGGCAGGGTCACTGATATGGGCGCGTGGTCATATTTAGCTACGTTGTGCACATCTGCCTCTTCCACTCCCTTAATAGCTCGTGTGCTAGCAATATATAATCTATTCTGGACCAAGAGTCATGTGGCGCCGAATAGAATGAATATTCACTGCCATCTGGGTTCAGGTGTGTCAAAATGTCTACAAAGTTACTCGTGTCTAGCAAGGGTTATTATAAACGTGTGTCATGTGATCGCACATTCATTCGCATCGACCTACAGTTCTTCACTGTTTAGATTCACCATATTTAAGTCACCACCGTGGGTGGTTTTAATGCTCTCCTATCGGCCTGATATGCTTGGATACCTGGGATAAATTCAGGAACGTCTCCAAACTCCCTACTCACATGTCAGCGCAGGAACCGTAAGAGGGAACGTGCTTGTTTTGTTGCGCATAGGTGGAGTTTTATACAGTAAATGATTACTGCTGTCTTATTTTTTGCGTCCCAAGGGCAGAATAAGTCTGCGTAACGTTACATTTTACAGACACTCATATAATAGACACACGCTACCCTAACCATGACACAAGGAAGGTATTGTTGCCGGATAAAGCCGCCATTTTAGCGTCACTGTGCTGTTAATTCTGTTTGGGACAGAACGCTGCTCTGCTGACTCTGAGGGACAGTTAGAGATTGCGATTTTGTGTACTGTGCTTTAGGCAGGCTACTTTACCAACCGCTGTGTACATCTTCCTTTTGCCTTGCAGTGTTTTTTTCACAGGTCTGCAAGGTGTGTGTGTGAGTGCAGGTGACGTGCTGCAGTTTGCTCGGCATACAACGCTGTATGTAGGCATCTGCACATGTCACTTCACACTCTTTTTTTTTTTTTCTTTAGTGTAATTCTTGCTGCTCAATTCAATTGAAATTATAGTGTGACGTGCTTCCATCCGTATCCAATACATTGGTTGAAAACACTGTAGAAGGACACAAAAAGCCCTTTCACAGCTAAGAGTTGTGTTCACTGTAGTCTGAGATTTTAATTTATTCAATTTTGATCACGCTCAAGTTACTTCTTCAAGCAATGCTGCTTGTACTCTGCTGAGCGTGTCTTACAGCCTCATCCTTGTCATTTTTCTCTAATTGGTGTACATGTACATCAAAGTAGTCTTCATTTTGATCGAAGTACCCGGACACTGTATGGCTGCTTTTATACGGTGGACTGGCTCCAACATTCAATAACACTTAAGATGCAATCGGGCACCTTGTCAAGGCCCAATCCTCTTCTCCCTCTGATATAATATAATAATAATAATAATCTTTATTTATATAGCGCCAACATATTCCGCAGCGCTTTACACTTTAACAGTTTCAAAACACAAGTAATAGGTAACAACGTTAACAATACAATAATTAAAGTAAAATAAGCCGACCCTGCTCGTGAGAGCTTACAATCTACAATGAGGTGGGGGAGATACAAAGTACAGGTGTGTATATATAATGGTGCATTTCCAATGATGGTCCAGCCATCTTGAGGGAGTGAGGCATGGATGGAGATAGTGAATGGGCTTCACATACACACTTAAACATAGAACGACTTTGGTTATTGAATGTCATAGGCCACTCTGAACAAATGTGTTTTGAGGGAGCGCCTGAAACCAGGCAAATTGTGGATAGTCCTAATTTCTTGTGGTAGAGCATTCAAGAGGATTTGCGCAGCGCGGGAGAAGTCTTGTAGTCGGGAGTGGGAGGTACGGATTACTGCAGAGGTTAGTTGAAAGTCATTTGCAGAGCGCAGCAGTCGGTTAGGCCGATAGATAGAAATGAGGGAGGAGATGTAGGGGTGTGCTGCACTGTGGAGAGCTTTGTGGGTGAGAACCAGTACTTTGAATTGGATCCTATAATGAATGTGCAGCCAGTGTAAGGACTGGCGAAGAGCGGACGCGTCCGAGTACCGATTAGCCAGATGGATGACCCTGGCTGCTGCATTAAGGATGGACTGGAGAGGGGATAGTCGAGTAATGGGGAGGCCAAGTAATAGAGCATTGCAGTAGTCCAGGCGGGAGTGGATCAATGCTACAGTGAGGGTTTTTGTTGTTTCCATGGTGAGAAAAGGGCGGATTCTAGAGATGTTCTTTAGGTGTGTAGACGGCAAATATCTAACAAACAGGTCATGCTGGAGAGACTTGCACCTACTGCCACTCAGGGTCTTCAGCTCCTTTGTGAGAAACTAATGTTTGGCCAGCCTACTGTAAGTATATCAAATAAAGTTCATGAGAAATGGGAACTGTGGTTGGCTTCACTTTTGGTACTGGCTGGGTGCTAATACCAAACCATGGTGTGGCATTCAATGGATATTCCTGGCTGGTTGGAGACAAGCTCATTCCCACAGAAAAGTACCTGAAAGCTAAGGAGATGGTGGCCTCTCTCAACATGAAGGAGTTTGCTCGTTGTCTAGGAGACCGACCACCCCTGCTGTGTACCTTGTCAACGTTGTGTTGAAGCTTGCAAGGATTAAGAGGTTACAGTGGTAAGTCTGGTTTTTACTAAAGATCCTGCTGTGTATTATAGTTTTTATGTTTTAAAAAAATTTATCTTAGGAATGTTAAATAAATTTGTTATTTTTTTGGTTAAATACAATGTATGTTATGAATGTTAAATAATTTTTTTTTGTTTTTTTATAAAATAAAATGTATGTTATGAATGTTAAATAACTTTTTTTTTTTTTCAGGTATTTGATCTACCGTAGCTAGTTGCTGATCGTTGACTCTACACCCCTCTCCCCAGAATGTTACTCGGGTTATGGGGAGAAATCACCGCTATCCCAGACTGATTTAATGTTAATGTGTCTGGCTCTTACACAGCACACAGCACTTGATGTTAGTTTATCTTTTTCCTAAATTATTTGTTACACTGCCCTTCTCACATTTTATTTGCACTTTTTTTTTTAAGCACAAGTTTTTTTACACTTCCTTGTTCTGTAAGTAGGCTTAATGGTTAAATGTTTTATACTAGATGTAAATATGTAACATGTAAATTTTAGATTAAGATTTTGCAAATTATTAGGTCCACACCATCAGGCTCTTTCGTCCCTCTCCCTCAGAGTAGCGGTAATACATCGGACCCCAGGCTCGCCCACACAGTTCCTTGACCACTTCTCTGCCTGGCTGCTCGCACTTTCATGTCCTCAGAAGTACCAACCCTTATCCTTGGAGACTTCAACATCCCCATTAACAGCCCTACTTCCACACTCAAAACACATTTGTTCAGAGCGGCCTATCACATTCACTAATCAAAGTCATTCTATGTGTAACTGTGTGTGTGTGTAGCCCATTCACTATCTCCATCCATCCCTCACTCCCTGAAAATGGCTGGACCATCATTGTAAATACACCATTGTATATAAACAACTGTACTTTGGAGCTCCCCCTCCTCATTGTAGATTGTAAGGTCTCACGAGCAGGGGCGGCTTATATTGCTTTAATTATTGTATTGTTAACGTTTCACTTATGACTTGTGTTATGAAACTGTTAAACTGTACAGCGCTGCGGAATCTGTTGGCGCTATATAAATAAAGATTATTATAGTAGAGGCCCACTCAGTAGTGGTGAAGTGAACGGCGCAAATTGCGAGTTGATTGCGACTGATGCAGCTGATACTCCATTACTGCTGGCTGCTGCTCACACAACCGCTCCAACATATGTAACGTGGAATTCCACCTGGTGGGTACGTCACATATGATGCGATGTTCAGGAAGGCAAAATATGCGTTGCAGAGCTGCAATGTGCGATCTTCCCATGGTGGAACGTCGCAAGTTAGCGCACTGTAGGCGGACCTTGTGCAGCAGTGCATCAAGATCCGGATAGTCCCTCAAAAAACTCTGGACGACCAAGTTTAGCACATGTGCCAGACATGGTATGTGAGTGACGTTGCCTAGGCCCAGACCTGCCACCCGATTTCGGCCATTGTCACACACTACCAAGCCTGGCTGGAGATTCGCTGGCAAAATACATATGTCGCTCTCTTGCTTTATGGCATTCCAGAGCTCCAGCGCTGTGTGGCTTTGATTCCCCATGGAAATTAATTTCAGGACGGCCTGTTGACGTTTGGCCACGTCTGTGCTCATATCGGTCAACAGGCTCGCTGTCTGGGTGTTATGTTTGACACCAATCTCTCCTTCACCTCCCATATACAATCTGTTGCCCGCTATTGCCGCCTACACCTAAAGAACATCTCTCCCGAATCCAAGACTTCTCCCGCGCTGCGCCAATACTGTGGAATGCTGTACCCCAAGAAATTAGAACTATCCGCTATTTGCATGTTATTGGGCGTTCACTCAAAACACATTTCTTCAAGGTCTTCCCTCTCCTAGTGTATCCTCACCCATCCCTGTAGACTCTGAGCCCTTGCGGGCAGGGTCCTCTCTCCTTCTGTACTTGTGTGTGCCTTGTATTGCTCATGTTTACTGTACTTGTCTATACTTGCCCCTCTTCACATGTAAAGCGCCATGGAATAAATGGCGCTATAAAAATCTATAATAATAATAGCGGCCTATCACCTTCACTAATCAAAGTCATTCTATGTGTAAGTGTGTGTGTGTAGCCCATTCACTATCTCCATCCATCCCTCACTCCCTCAAAATGGCTGGGCCATCATTCTAAATACACCATTGTATATAAACACCTGTACTTTGTATCCCCCCACATATTTGTAAATTGTAAGCTCTCACGAGCGTGTGCGGATTATATTGCTTTCATTATTGTATTGGTAACGTTGTTACTTATGACTTGTGTTCGGAAACTGTTAAACTGTAAAGCGCTGTGTAATCTGTTGGCGCTATATAACTAAAGATTCTTATTAAGCGTTCACGGGTCCATGTGGAGGTAGACCGTGACGGCTCCTGCAACGATGTTTCTGAGGAACTGGAGAAGGAGGAGTCAATGTGTACAGACTTGATTCCCGCAATCCTTGTAGTTGCCTGAACACGTACAGAGCCACTCGCAAGATCTGTACCCGGCTCCACAACATTGACCCAATGGGCAGTAAGGGAAAGGTATCGTCCCTGGCCATGGGTACTGGTCCACGCAGCGGTGGTCAGGTGGACATTGCTACTGACGGAGTTTAGTAGCGCATGTTTAATTTTAACCTCAACAACATGGTTTTGCAGACCAGGGACGGCTTGCCTGCTGAAATAAAATCAGCTTGGCACATTGTATTGTGGGACTGCCAATGCCATTAAGTTCCGTAAACTGTCAGTCTCCACCAGCCTGAATGACAGCATTTCAAGGGACAGGAGTTTTGCAATGCCAGCATTCAGAGCCTGTGGTCGTGGATGGTTTGCCGAGATTGGGCCTACACCCGATACGCCACAACCTGACACCCACAGATAAACAAGCCATAAAATCTCTGAAAGATAACCCCAACATTATTATTAAACAAGCAGAAAAGGGGGGTGCTATCGTTATTATGAATAAGACCCAATCTATTGCCGAAATTCATAGACAACTGTCAGTTAACCTAACTGACCCTACAATTGTCGCAATTGTGACCCTACATTTTACATCTGTCAAAAAATTGATCGTATCCTGACAAAACATCTTTAATTGATCACCATAGACTGTAAGACTATGACATTCCTTAATATTCAATACCCCATCACCCCTGTTTTCTACACACTCACAAAAATCAACAAAAAACTACATTATCCACCCGCATACCCTAGAGGGATAATTCTCCGTGTTCTACAGTATCACCCAAATGTTTAACATGTTGCCTAATTCCTATGTATATATATTCTTCACCCTATGTATATATTGTATATATTATCCATTATCATTGACTGTAAATTGTTCTATCTCTTCCAGCGACTATTTGATAAAGGCCACTGCGTTGCCCAAAACGTCAGTCAGTCGTCTCATAGCAATTTTCTTTTTTCACATCAAGTGTGCAATAAAAATTTCAAATTTAACCATGACATATGCAGTTAAACTTGTGCTGTGATTCTCGATAGACTGTACATCTTCAGTGTGTAACTCAACTACGTGTTTTCTACGCACAATTTTAGACATATTTGTGGTATTGAGGTTACTGACACTTTACCTCTTTTTACTTTTTGATTACACAGCTTGCATTTGACATAGCAAATATCATCTGCAAGTGTGTGAAAAAAGGACCACGCAGTGCAAGTTCTGGGAGCGTCCGTTTAGACTTTTGGAAGAGAAATCCGAACAGGTGCCAAAATGGAGGCTACAGGCAACAGAGTATGCAGCCTAACTCTCCCTCCTGTTTGTACCGTTGGGGCAATCGCTTCCTCAGAGCTGCTGCCACCACCTTCCTGTTCCTCACGCCATGTTGGGTCTTGGACCTCATCATCTCCACTAACCTCTTACAACACCTGCTGCTGTTGGGTGGTCTGGCCACCACCATGCTCAACAGAAACTGGCACCTGAGTCTCATCATCATCAGATGCGTTCTGCGGTGTGCTGACCATCGGCACTGTCTCACCCGCCTCTTCAGATTCAGAGAGACACAGCTGTTGCGCATCACTGCATACTCCCTCTTCTTCACATTCCAGAATGCTGCTTGGCTGTGCCCCTGTTTGCAAACCAACAGATTCTGAGAACAGAAGCAGAGACTCAGCTGGCTCCTGTACAGAACTCTCTGACTGACTGGGCAATTTGGCAGGCGTGAAGAGACAGATGGTTGATCAACAGTGCTGTGTTACTGAGAGGAGGTGGAAGCAATTGAAGTCGATGCATTGGACCCTGGGCTCCAACACCGCCAGTTGTTGCCTGTAAGTGATGTTAGCACAGTCAACACTTGCTCCTGTGTTACTGGGGTTGAGTAATGGCAGCTGTTCCCCTGCTGTGTGTACGACAAAAAGTCATGCTGCCTCCACCCTGTCCTCCTCTCATCCCTGGGCTCCAACACCGCCAGTTGTTGCTCGTAAGTAATTGGCACGGGTACTGACTCATGCCCACCCTGTTTACAGCACCACAGCTGTTTCCTGGCAGTGTCAACGTAAATTAGCCTCCAATAAGTTGTCCTGTCATGTTGCATTCCGGTTATCCGACTCTATGGTGCCTGCAGTTTAGGTGATTCCTATGTGTGCTGTGGGATATGTAAATAAAGGCTCTTTCCGTTGTGAAAATAGGACAAGCACCCACTCTAGGACTGTATGATTTGGTAACTGCAGACGGCTTGCGGCCTGTCAACTTACATTTTCATGGGTGCCTTATGGTACCCGTCCGAGTCATACGTTACTGGTTCTCCACGTGCCTTGCTAGTGCCTCACTCGGTATCAGTTCCAGCAACGTTGCGGTCCGGTATGCTTTGAGCAAGGTACCACCTCTTATACGTGTCAGAAAGTCATGGTCCGTTGTGCCTTGCTCTTCCCTCATGCCCTCCGGTCCACAGTCACTGTCCGTATGCTTGCTCTTGTACTGCTACCCGTCCGTTCAGTACGCACTGGTCTCGCTGCCTTGGCCTAGGTGCCTCCTCTGTCCGAGTCCACAACGTCGCTGCCTGTAGGTTGAGCACAGACCTCTGCTTAGTAACCGTGTCCCAGTAACGTCAGCTGGTCCTCGGTTGTGCCATTGGCTCTTTTCCTTCTGCTGCCCCTCCGGGTTCCAGCACAGTCAGCTGGTCCTCGTTACTTGCATTGGCTCTTGTACCTTCTGCTACCCGTCCGGGTTCCAGTAACGTCAACTGGTTCTCGGAGTTAGACGACCCTAAAGACCACCCCGAAGAAGATGACGACCCCAAGGACGACGAGCATCAAGCCAACCAGCCTGAACACCATCACAAAGAAGAAATATAAGATTACCCAGAAGAAGATCACCAACAGGAAAAAGAAGGTTACGACAAACTACAATATACAGAACAAGAGACAGAAGAACAATAAGCAGAAGATCAAAAAGCAGAAGAACATGAAGTATAAGATCAAAATGAAGAGCAAAATATATGCTCTAAATTATAAGCAGAAGAAGACTAAGCAGTGTATGGGGGTGAGTCCGTTCCTCCTCGTGGTGCCCCTGGAAAATGCCTGCTGCTGCAGGCTAAACTGAACACGGACAAATACTGTTGTAATTTAAATTTTTTGTGACAGCAAGAACGGAAGGATGAAAAATTCATACTTTGACAGATTACAAGTACAGGAATCTCTGTCACAAATAAGAATATGATGAAGAAGATGAAGTACAATATGAAGAAGAATAATAGTTTAATAAGAAGAATATGAGTAATGTTAACAAAAAGATGAATAGCAAGAAGTTTAAGAAGAAGATAAAGAAGGTGAAGATGAAGAATAATTTGATGAAAAAGATGATGCTGCTGAAGATTATGAAGGAGAAAGTGTGTCAAAAGTTAAAAAGGTGAAGAGCATGGAAGTTGTGAAATATACATATTTGCCAAAATAGAAAAAACGTTAACAACATTGTCAATTTCTTCGTCAATCCGAACATCTTTTAAAAAAAAAATATTTATGCTATTCCATTTGATTGGGTTAAACATCTATGCCTTTAATGTCTCCTCAACCTTCCCCAATACATTCTACATTACTCTTTGTTGTTTTCCTTCATGTACAATTAACCAACAAGGCAAGAATGGGGTTTTTTTAATTCCGATATTTTGTTCCCATAGACTTACATTGGATTTCCGGTATCGGTATCGGGTATCGCCGATATTTTTTGGCTATCGGCGATACCATTCCGATTCCGATACTTTTGGATATCGGAAAGTATCGCTCAACTCTAGCCACAACCTCTCACCTCACCAGTAACTGTGAAGCTAGCGTGAAATGTGCAGAATGCAGCAGCACGGATCACAATACAGCCTAACATCCTGGACCACCTCCACGAGTGTTGTCACAAGCAGAGGAGCACGATGGGAAGCAGAAGGACACTGACGAAGATACCCCTGTGGTCAACGCTCAATGTACTGAGATTTGCAAGGGACTCAGGAGGAAAGTCCTGTTCAAAAATCTGCCTTGTCCGAGTCTATCCAGCAGGCCACAAGGACAAAGCCCTCAAGATATATGCAATCCTGGATGACCAAAGTAACAGGTCTTTAGCCAGGTCCATCTTCTTTGACAACTTCAGCATTGTAGGCCCTGGTTCTCCCTACTCCCTGAGGATGTGTTCAGGTACCATTGAGATGGCGGGGTGAAAAGCAACCAGATAATAGGTGGAGTCCATAGATGGCCAAACCTGCCTATCATTACCAACCATCCTGGAGTGCAACCAGATTCCCGACAACAGGTCAGAGATACCTTCACGGAGGTGGTGACACATCACCCCCATCTGAAGCGTATAGTCCACCTAATACCTGAGCTGGATCCAGAAGCCCCAATAACTCTACTTGGAAGAGATATACTACGAGTCCACAAGACTAGATAATATATCAACGGCTTCAGGAACGCTCCGTACGCAAAGAAGCTTGACCTTGGAAGGGTCATTATAGGAGACGTCTGTCTAAGAGGAACACACAAGCCGGCCTTAGTCAACAGTATGCTTACCAGCACACTAGAAAATGGACATCTGTCTCTCTTCCAGTCATGTCACAATAGTCTGCTGGTAAAGGAATTGCTAAACAGCGCTCCCCTACCTTACCCTTTCTCAGTACCTACCAACTAAGACCATGCCTGTGAAGATGAACAAGACCACATGGGATGTACAATCTTCCACAGGACAAAGAAAGATGACAAGGTAGCAATATCCATAGAAGATAGGTTGTTCTTGGACATCATGGATAGACAAATAGTCAAAGACAAATCGAACAGTTGGGTCGCACCTTTACCATTTCAACCTCAGAAAAGGCGCCTACCCAACAACAGGGAGCTGGTCTACCGCCGATTCATCTCCCTCAGGCACAAGCTTAAGAAGTCACCTAAGGCAAAGGAACACTTCTTTACCTTCATGGGAAGGATATTCCAGAACAACCAAGCAGAGATTGCACCTGCACTTCAGCCCTCAGAGGAGTGTTGGTACCTGCCCATCTTCGGAGTATACCATCCCAAGAAGCCAGGTCAAATAAGAGTGGTATTCGACTCAAGTGCCAAATGCGAAGACGTCTCATTGAATGATGTCCTACTGTCAGGCCCAGACCTCAACAACAAACTTCTAGAAGTACTACTCTCTTTCCGCAGAGATACAGGGGCATTTATGGCTGACATACAACAGATGTTCCACTGTTTTCTCGTCAAAAAGGAACACAGAAACTACTTGAGGTTCTTCTGATACCGTGACAACGACCCGGACAAAGACTTCACAGAGTACTGGTTGAGGTTACATATCTTCGGGAACAGCCCTTTCCCAGCAGTTGCTATCTATGGCCTCCGAAATTCAGCCAAAAAGGGCGAAGAAAAGTATGGGTCAGACGTCAGATCCTTCATAGAAAAGGACTTCTATGTAGACGACTGTTTGAAGTCCACACCAACAAATGAGGCTACAATCAGTTTATTAAAAAGGGCTCAAGAAATGCTCACTCAGTCTAACCTAAGGTTACACAAGATTTCCTCCAACAGTCGAGAGTTGATGGAAGCATTTCCCTCTCAAGACTATTCCAGCGATCTAAAGGAACTAGATCTAAGCATCGACACTCTTCCCATGCAGCGGACTCTTGGATTGCTTTGGGATCTGAAGACGGATGCCTTCACCTTTCAGATCAGTAAAGACAAGAAACCCTTCACACGCAGAGGAGTTCTTTCTTTCGTGAATAGTCTATACGACCCCCTGGGATTTGCAGCTCCAGTTACTGTCCAAGAGAAAATGATGCTAAGAGACTTCACCCAAACACATCTGATTGGGATGATCCATGGCCAGCAGAAAAAGCTGACCTGTGGGCAGAGTGGAGGAGGTCTCTCGAGGCCTTGACTGACCTTCGTGTGAAACGACCGTATGCTCCTATGCCATCCACAGAAGTCAAGACAAAAAGGCTTTGTATCTTCTGTGATGCATCAGTCAAAGTGATTGCAACAGTAGCGTACCTCAAAACCATAGATGTCAATGAACAGCACCACATCGGGTTTGTGATGAGCCGGACTAAAATGGCACCACTTCGCAAACACAGGGTACCCAGACTGATACTCTGCTCTGCTGTCCTCAAAGTTGAGTTGGCCGAGCTTATCTCAGGTGTGATGAATCTGGAGACCAAAGAAGCAGAGTTCTACACTGATAGCAAGGTGGTACTGGGTTACATCTGCAATGAAACGTGACACTTTTATGTCTACGTCAGCAACTGGATGCTGAGGATAAGAGGATCCACCTGCCCTAGTCAGTGGCACTATGTACCTACTCACCTTAATCCTGCTGACCATGCGACTAGATCCGTTGCTTCAAGTCATCTTAAGGACACTATATGGTTCACAAGCCCTGCTTCCTTGTACCGTTCAATGCCCCACATCGACAGGCCTGAAATGTTCGAACTAGTGGATACAGATGCCGACAAAGAGTTCCATCCTCGAGTGTCTGCTCTGCATACAGGAATTTCAAGTCATCACCTGGAATCTCATCGGTTCAGCAGGTTCTCAACCTGAAAGTCACTTGTTTGAGCTGTTACTTGTCTAATTCATGTGGCCCGGTCTTACAAGTCAGCGTCACCTGCAAGCCAGGGATCTTGTAAAGGTTGGCATCACTGCAAGCATGCGTTTACTGCCCTCAACTTGGAAGGAGCCAAGGTTACAATGCTTTGTGTTGTACAGAAGGAAACCTACCCCAGATAAATAGACAACCTCAACAAGGGACAACCCATTTCTAGAGAAAGTGTCTTGAAAAAGCTTGATCCAATCATTGACCAGAAAGCCAAGGTGGAATTTGTGGAAAAACACCCTGTAATAATTCCTGGTCATCATCATGTTACTACTCTGCTCGTTCAGCACCATCATGTTTTGGTTAAACATCAAGGCCGATTGTTTACTAAAGGGAATCTATGAACTGCTGGACTATGGATAGTCAGAGCAAAGAGATGTGTGAGTAAACTCATCTTCAACTGTGTGACTTGTCGCAATCTCCATGGCGTGACTCAAAACCCAAAAATGGCTAATTTCTCATCAGACAGACTTAGTATGGATCCTCCCTTTACCAACGTCGGACTGGATGTATTCGGGGAGTGGTCTGTGGTTACACGGCTCACTAGAAATAATCACAGTTTCACCTATATGTCCATCAAGCGGTCCACATCGAAGTAATTGAATCCATGGACACTTCAAGCTTCATAAATGCACTCCGACGTTTCATTGCCATCAGAGGTACCGTGAAACACATTCGCTCTGATAGAGGCTCAAATTTCGTAGGAGCAGTGAAAGAACTTCAAATTCCTTCCAATGTAGACATTATCAGTGTGGAAAGAAACTTGAGTGAGCAGGGATGCACTTGGACCTTCAATTTACCACACTCTTCTCACATGGGAGGTGCTTGGGAGAGGATGATAGAAATAGCACGTAGAATCTTAGACTCTATCTTCTTGCAAGAAGGTAGCACAAGACTCACACACGAAGGTTTGACTACATTCTTGGCAGAAGTTTCGGCCATCATAAATGCCAGACCATTGACTGCACTCTCCAGTGACGCTGGAGATCCAAACATTCTCACTCCCGCCACATTACTCACTTAGAAAACCAACACTCCCAGCGCTCCACTGGGAGAATTCAGCAACAAGGACCTCTACAGACGTCAATGGAGACAAGTTCAAAGTCTCTCCAAAACTTTCTGGGACAGATGGAGAAAACAATATCTCTCTACCTTACAGCTTAGGAAGATCAACAAGCAGAACATCAAACCAGGTGATATTGTGCTCAAGAAGGACAGCCAGTCACACCGAAATGAGTGGCCACTAGTAGAGTTGAGCATTCCGATACCGCAAGTATCGGGTATCGGCCGATATTCGCTGTATCGGAATTCCGATACTTAGTTCCGATATTTTTCATATATCGTATACCGGAATCGGAAGTTCCCATAATTCTTTGAGAGGCAATGTGATTTTAGACAGCCAATGAGGAATCCTACGAAGTGTGGGCACATCCTGTAATGCTGCGGTCATGTTAACTAATGGCATGGCTGTGATTGGATGCTGAAATGATGTCAGAATGCACTATAAAAGGCGCCGCCGCCATTTTAGCGTCACTGTGCTGTGAATTCAGTTAGGGACAGGACGCTGCTCTGCTGACTCTGAGGGACAGTTAGAGATAGCGTTTTTGTGAATTGTTCTGTAGGCAGGCTATTTGAGAAACCGCTCTGTAAATCATCCTTTTTCCTTGCAGTGTTGTTTTCACAGCTCTGTGCAAGGTGTGTGTGTGAGTGCAGGTGATGCTGCAGTTTGCTCTGCATCCAACGCTGTTTGTAGTCATCTCCACGTGTCACTCACTGACTCTTTTTTTTTTTATTTAGTGGAATTGGTGCTGCTCCATGCAATTGAAATTAACAGTGATCTATTAGTGTGACGTGCTTCCATCCGTATCCAATACATTGGTTGCAAACACTATAGAAGTACACAAAGGGGCCTTTCACAGCTAGTGAACAGTTGTGTGCAGTGTTCACTGTAGTCTGATGTTTTCATTTTTGGAGTGCAGATCACGCTTCAGTTAGTTCTTCAACCACTGCTGCTTGTAGTCTGCTGAGCGTGTGCCACTGCCTCATCCTTGACATTTTTCTCTAATTGGTGCTGCTCCATTCTATTTAAAATAACTCAAATCTATTAGTGTGACACGCTTCCATCCGTATACAATACATTGGTTGCAAACAGTCTAGAAGTACCCAAAGGGGCCTTTCACAGCTAGTGAACAGTTGTGTGCAGTGTTCACTGTAGTCTGAGGTTTTCATTTTTGGAGTGCAGATCACGCTCCAGTTAGTTCTTCAACCACTGCTGCTTGTAGTCTGCTGAGCGTGTGCCACTGCCTCATCCTTGACATTTTTCTCTAATTGGTGCTGCTCCATTCTATTTCAAATAACTCAAATCTATTAGTGTGACGCGCTTCCATCCGTATACAATACATTGGTTGCAAACAGTCTAGAAGTACACAAAGGGGCCTTTTCACACCTAGTGAACAGTTGTGTGCAGTGTTCACTGTAGTCTGAGGTTTTCATTTTTGGAGTGCAGATCACGCTCCAGTTAGTTCTTCAACCACTGCTGCTTGTAGTCAGCTGAGCGTGTGCCATAGCCTCATCCTTGACATTTTTCTCTAATTGGTGCTGCTCCATTCTATTTCAAATAACTCAAATCTATTAGTGTGACGTGCTTCCATCCGTATACAATACATTGGTTGCAAACAGTCTAGAAGTACCCAAAGGGACCTTTCACACCTAGTGAACAGTTGTGTGCAGTGTTCACTATAGTCTGAGGTTTTCATTTTTGGAGTGCAGATCATGCTCCAGTTAGTTCTTCAACCACTGCTGCTTGTAGTCTGCTGAGCGTGTGCCACAGCCCATCCTTGTCATTTTTCTGTAATTGGTGCTGCTCAATTCTATTTCAAATAACTCAAATCTATTAGTGTGACGCACTTCCATCCGTATACAATACATTGGTTGCAAACACTATAGAAGTACCCAAAGGGGCCTTTCACAGCTAGTGAACAGTTGTGTGCAGTGTTCACTGTAGTCTGAGGTTTTCATTTTTGGAGTGCAGATCACGCTCCAGTTAGTTCTTCAACCACTGCTGCTTGTAGTCTGCTGAGCGTGTGCCACAGCCTCATCCTTGTCATTTTTCTGTAATTGGTGCTGCTCAATTCTATTTCAAATAACTCAAATCTATTAGTGTGACGCACTTCCATCCGTATACAATACATTGGTTGCAAACACTATAGAAGTACCCAAAGGGGCCTTTCACAGCTAGTGAACAGTTGTGTGCAGTGTTCACTGTACAGTCATGGCCAAAAGTTTTGAGAATGACACAAATATTAATTTTTACAAAGTCTACTGCATCACTTTTTCTAATGGCAATTTGCATATACTCCAGAATGTTATAAAGAGTGATCAGCTTAACAGCAATTACTTACAAAGTAAATATTTGGCTAGAAAATGAACTTTATCCCCCAAAACACATTTCAACATCATTGCAGCCCTGCCTTAAAAGGACCAGCTAACCTCTTTTCAGTGATTGCTCCATTAACACAGGTGTGGGTGTTGATGAGGACATGGCTGGAGATCAATCTGTCTTGATTAAGTAAGAATGACACCACTGGACACTTTAAAAGGAGGCTGGTGCTTGGCATCATTGTTTCTCTTCTGTTAACCATGGTTATCTCTAAAGAAACACGTGCAGTCATCATTGCAATGCACAAAAATGGCCTAACAGGGAAGAGTATCGCAGCCAGAAAGATTGCACCTCAGTCAACAATCTATCGCATCATCAAGAACTTCAAGGAGAGAGGTTCCATTGTTGCCAAAAAGGCTCCAGGGCGCCCAAGAAAGACCAGCAAGCGCCAGGACCGTCTCTTAAAAGTCTTTCAGCTGCGGGATCGGGCTACCAGCAGTGCAGATCTTGCTCAGGAATGGCAGCAGGCAGGTGTGAGTGCATCTGCACGCACTGTGAGGCGGAGACTCTTGGAGCATGGCCTGGTCTCAAGGAGGGCAGCAAAGAAGCCACTTCTCTCCAGAAAAAACATCATGGACAGACTGATATTCTGCAAAAGGTACAGGCAGTGGGCTGCTGAGGACTGGGGTAAAGTTATTTTCTCTGATGAATCCCCTTTTCGATTGTTTGGGACATCAGGAAAACGCCTCATTCGGAGAAGACAAGGTGAGCGCTACCACCAGTCTTGTCTCATGCCAACTGTTAAGCATCCTGAAACCATTCATGTGTGGGGTTGCTTCTCAGCCAAGGGAACCGGCTCTCTCACAGTCTTGCCTAAAAACACAGCCATGAATAAAGAATGGTACCAGAATGTCCTCCAAGAGCAACTTCTCCCAACCCTCCAAGAGCAGTTTGGCGATCAACAATGCCTTTTCCAGCATGATGGAGCACCTTGCCATAAAGCAAAGGTGATAACTAAATGGCTCAGGGAACAAAACATAGAGATTTTGTTCCATGGCCAGGAAACTCCCCAGATCTTAATCCCATTGAGAACTTGTGGTCAATCATCAAGAGACGGGTGGACAAACAAATACCTAAAAATTCTGACAAAATGAAACCATTGATTGTGCAAGAATGGACTGCTATCAGTCAGGATTTGGTCCAGAAGTTGATTGAGAGCATGCCAGGGAGAATTGCAGAGGTCCTGAAGAAGAAGGGTCAACACTGCAAATATTGACTTGCTGCATTGTGTCATTCTAACTGTCAATATAAGCTTTTGTTACTCATATGTTTGCAATTATATTTCTGTCTGTGATAAAAACATCTAGTAACATAGTAACATGTAACATAGTTATTGGTTGAAGGAACTTTAAGTCCATCAGTTCAACCATATCCTATCCTACTGCCTACATGTTGATCCAGAGAAGCAAAAACCAGTGCAAACAGTAGCTTCACATTGGGAAAAAAATTCCTTCCGACTCCACAAACGCAATCAGACTAGCTCCCTGATCTGTCAAAACACACATAAAAACCAGAGGGCAGCAGATCATGTGAAAATATAATATTTGTGTCATTCTCAAAATTTTTGGCCATGACTGTAGTCTGAGGTTTTCATTTTTGGAGTGCAGATCACGCTCCAGTTAGTTCTTCAACCACTGCTGCTTGTAGTCTGCTGAGCGTGTGCCACTGCCTCATCCTTGACATTTTTCTCTAATTGGTGCTGCTCCATTCTATTTCAAATAACTCAAATCTATTAGTGTGACGCGCTTCCATCCGTATACAATACATTGGTTGCAAATAGTCTAGAAGTACACAAAGGGGCCTTTCACACCTAGTGAACAGTTGTGTGCAGTGTTCACTGTAGTCTGAGTTTTCATTTTTGGAGTGCAGATCACGCTCCAGTTAGTTCTTCAACCACTGCTGCTTGTAGTCTGCTGAGCGTGTGCCACAGCCTCATCCTTGTCATTTTTCTGTAATTGGTGCTGCTCAATTCTATTTCAAATAACTGAAATCTATTAGTGTGACGCGCTTCCATCCGTATACAATACATTGGTTGCAAACAGTCTAGAAGTACACAAAGGGGCCTTTCACACCTAGTGAACAGTTGTGTGCAGTGTTCACTGTAGTCTGAGGTTTTCATTTTTGGAGTGCAGATCACGCTCCAGTTAGTTCTTCAACCACTGCTGCTTGTAGTCTGCTAAGCGTGTGTCACTGCCTCATATTTACTTGTATGCTTTTATTTAACCCCTTCATCACCTGTGACACAGCGTATGTGTCATGAAAGATCGCGTTCCTGCGGGTCGGGTGACCGGGGTCACTGAAAGGTTACCCAACACGCAGGCACAAGACCCTTTGTGCTTCACCACAGGGGGGTTGGCTTAACCCCTACGTGGCTACGATCGCTCTGATTGGCTGTTAAAAGTGAAACAGTGCTCCCTTTATTCCGAGCCCCGACGTGTGCCCAAACAGTGGTTTAACCCCACATATGGGGTATCAGCGTACTCAGTAAGTTGAGCGATACTTTCCGATATCCAAAAGTATCGGTATCGGAATGGTATCACCGATATCCAAAAAATATCGGCGATACCCGATACCGATACCGGAAATCCAATGTAAGTCTATGGGACAGAAATATCGTAACTAAAAAAACCTCTTTCTTTCCTTGTAAACACTAAATATACACCCATAGAATATATATATATATATATATACATGTCATTGTGACATATATATATACATATATTTATAGTTTATACACTTCTACATAGTAAAATAGCCTCTGATTCAATTGCCGGGTAAAGCCGGCTTTTGTGAAAAGACAGAAGCACCCGAGGGTCCAGTCGCCACAGAGATGTTGCATCGCACCCAGCGAACAGGATTCAGAAGCTCGCTATAAGCGAGTCCTGTGTGCCTTAATTGAACTGTTTTTTTGCTTGAGAATTGCAAAAATCATCATAGACTGTATTTGCCATTTTTCCGTCATATCTGCGCCACGACATGAAATGACACTTGGTTTACATAGAGTTAACCATGTCTTTTCATGTAGTTTGATATCTGATTTGCACAAACAATTACATGAGTGGCTGTGTGCAAATTTTCACACCTGTAGGGGTTAATTAAAGGTGTAAATTCGTTGTAAAAAAAAACGGACTTTTTTGCTACGAATTTACACCTTTAATTAACCCCTACAGTGTGAAATGTTGCACACAGCCACTCATGTAATTGTTAGTGAAAACAATAGATCAAACAACTTGAAATGACATGGTTAACTCTATGTAAACCATGTGTCATTTCATGTCGGGTTCTGCATTTTCACAAAAGCCGGCAATTGAATTAGTGGCTATTATACTATGTAGAAGTGTATGAACTATAAATATAAATATATATATATATATATATATATATATATGTGTCACAAATTCAATGACATGTATATATATATATATGAGGTGTAAAATTGTTGGAAAAAAATGCGTGGGCTCCCGCCCTATTTTCGCAACCAGACAGACAAAGCCAGCGAGTGGGGCAGATAATAATAGCCCAGAGAGGGACCATTATTTTTGCCCCCCCCTGGCTACTAACATCTGCCCCCAGACACCCCAGAAAAGACAAATCTATAATTAGATTCGCCCTTTCTGGCACTTTGCCCGTCTATTCCCATTGCCCTGTAGCGGTGGCGAATGGGTTAATATGGGGTTAAAGCCACCTTGCTATTGAAAGGTGACCTTAAGCCAGGTTAATAATTGAGAGCTGTCAATTAGACAACTATCAATTATTAATCCTATTGCATGAAATAAAAATAAAACACACACACTTTAATTAAAAATCATTTTAATGAAATAAAGACACGTTTTTTGACCATCTTTTATTTTACTGCAAAAACCATTTCCTGTAATAAAAATAAAATAAAAAAGCAAAATTATTCTTACCTATCCCATGCACAGTCAGGTCCCACGGTGTAATCCTTCAGAAAGGGTTAATGTTTACTGCAGGGACCGCAGCTAATGCTGCAGCCTCACAGTAAACCCCCGAATGAATGAGCTCCTCTCCTGGCTGACAGGAGAGGAAGTGGAAAGCTTAATTGATTGCTTTCCACTTTCACTTCAGGTCAGCCAGGGACACAATCAGTGACGTCATAGGGAACTGATTAACAAAAATAGGGGTTCCCTTCGAAAAAAAAATGGCGTGGGGTCCCCCCTATTTTTGTTAACCAGCCTGATGAAGCAGACTGCTGAGCAGTGGCGTACCGTGAATGAAGCAGACCATGCAGCTGCTATGGGGCCCGGACAGGTGAGGGGCCCGCGACGGTCGGGTAGCTGTGCTGACACAGTACTACCAGGGGGTCGGCGGGGGAGGGGGAGCGCAGCTCTTCTAAATACTCACCCTTCCGCCGGTGCGGTCTCTGCAGCCCCTGCTCTTCTCCCACGGTCTCCGACGCCTGTGTTCAGCGGTCAGGTGGTACCGCTCATTACAGTCATGAATATGCACATATTCATGACTTTAATGAGCTGTCCCGCGTGACCGCTGAACACTGGCGGCGGAGACCGCGGGAGAAGAGCAGGGGCTGCAGAGACCGCGCCGGCGGAATGGTGAGTATAAGGGATATTTACCTGTCCCGTTCCACCGTTGCTCGCGTCTTCTTGCTGCAATGTTCAGGTCAGAGGGCGCGATGACATCGTTAGTGCGCGCCGCGCCCTCTGCCTGATCATTCACTGCTGGAGGACCCCGAAGACAGCGGCACTCAGCAGTGGAGAGAGGACAGGTAAATATCTCAGGTGCCGGGGCCCTGAGCGAGCGGTGACATCGGCACCTGGTGTCACCCCCTGCTCAGGACACCGGCACCTGGCCCCCAGCGACGAGAGGTGAGTATGTCTTTTTTTTTTTTTGGTTGCAGCAGCTGCGGCAGCATAAGGGCCTATACTATGGAGCATCTATGGGGGCACAATCTATGGGGGCATGATCTATGGAGCATCTATGGGGGCACAATCTATGGGGGCATAATACATTTTTTTGTTTAATGTGTCCCCTCACTGTGCTGGCACTTTACATTTACAATGGCTCTGGGTTTTTTTTTTTCGGGGGGGGGCCCATTCAGACTTTTGCTATGGGGCCCCATGATTTCTATGTATGCCCCTGCTGCTGAGGCATGGTATTTAAGGCTGTTAAGGAGCCAATATCCATGGACCTTGCCAGCAACGTCGGACTGGAGTACCTTGGGCCCACCAGAGAAAAATTATTCTTGGGGCCCACCATCATACTTCCCAACCTTTGAAGAAGGGAAAGAGGGACAAAGGCTGTGGCACGCTGTGCCTGCTGCAGCAAATTTTAGGCCATGCCACGTTGCACCACAGACTGTCCAGGAGTTGGTGGATGCTTTAGTCCAGGTGTGGGAGGAGATCCTTCAGGAGACCATCCGTCGCGCTCATCAGGAGCATGCCCAGAAGTTGTAGGGAGGTCATACAGCATACCTCCCAAGTTTTGAAGACAGGAAAGAGGGTTAAAGGCTGTGGCGCGCTACGCGCGCCGCTGCAAATTTTAGGCCACGCCCCGACCACACCCATTTCACAGCTAATCACACCCATATCCTCGCCCCAAGCGTACCCATTTAGCACTGCTGATCACACTGACTGGTAATGAGGGCACAGTGGCTGGTACTGAGGAAAAGAAAGAAAGAGCAGCGAGAGAGAAAGAACAAACAGAGAAAGAAAGAGAGGAAAGAAAGAAAAGAGAGAGAGAAAGAAAGAACAGAGAGAAAAAAGAACAGAGAGCGAGAAAGAAAGAACAGAGAGCGAGAAAGACTAGAGAGAGAAAGAAAGACTAGAGAGAGAGCCAGAGGCGTAGCTAGGGTTTTGGTTTAGTGGGGGCGAAACTTCTGAGTGGGCCCCTAATCAGAGAACCTCAGCAAATGACCGCGCTGTTGCCAAAAATAATCTATATATAAAAAGACCAATATTGATATTACCGCCATATGGTCTGTGGTAAATAATACCAGTCCTACAGAACATATAATAGATTACAGCACAGGTACAGATAATGACTTACCGCTGATGTTCTTTCTAATGGAATTGTTCACTTTTCATGTATTTTCCATCTGGCCCAGATCGACATGACGACTTCTCCAGCCAGGACTCGACTGCAGAGATTACAACAAAGACACATTTCACTTCTCATATTTTTAGCACTGTCACGGTCACCAATCGGACTATTCTCAACCTGCACAAACTCCTCATCCTGCTGATACCCAATACTGAGCCGCTGCTGCCATATGTGTCCCTATTACTGCACCTGATACCCCAATACTGAGCTGCTGCTGCCGTATGTGTCCCTATTACTGCACCTGCTGTGTGGTTCTGTGTGACCTCTAAATTTTAAAGCACCCCTCTAGAATATAGTAATGCCGGGTGCAAGTGCCCTAGAAAACAGTGCCCACATTTTGTCCCCTAGACTGTAATAATGCCCTGTGTGCCCCTTTGACAGTCACAGTAACCCGAGTTCCCCTATAACAATAAGTGTCCACTTTACATTTAATAATGTCCCAAGTCTCCCCCTGTACATCTCCCCTATACACAGAATAATGCCCCCTCACTGAATATATACTGACCCCTTAATGTCCCCAAACTATTTAATGGGTCCAACACTGTATGATGACCCCTAGATAGCATCCATACAGCATAATACACCAGATAGTCCTCAATATAGTATAATGCACCCCCATAGGCAGCCTCTATATTATAATAAACCCCCATAGGCAGAGTCTATAATATAATGCACCACCATAGGCAGCCGCTATATTATAATGCACCCCCATAGGCAGCCTCTGTAGTATAATGCATCCCCATAGGGAGTCTCTGTAGTATGATGCACCCCAATATGGAGCCTCTGTAGTATAATGCAGCCCCCATATACAGCCTCTGTAGTATAATGCACCCCCCATATACAGCCTCTGTAGTATAATGCACCCCATTAAATAAAAAAAAAAAAACAATACTCACCTCCCGGCTCCTGTGCTGCTCACTGTTCTCCCTCTCAGCGTCTGACAGCGGGCGCCGGCAGGTGATGTCATCGCGCCCGCTGTCAGACGCTGAGAGGGGGATTATGGGAGAGAAGGAGCGCTCGCTCCTTCTCTCTCTATGCGGTCAGCTGTATCGGCTGGATGCCGATACAGCTGACCCTCCGATGACGGGTGGGGGGCCCACTGCTGGCACCGGGCCCCCCCACCGCCTGTTCAGGCCCCATAGCTTCCGGGCGGCAGAGCAGGGAGAGCGATTCTCCCTGCTCTGCCGCAGAATGTAACTGTATCGGCGTGCTGTGCGACCTATCCTTTCAAATCAGGGCCCACCACACAGGAGCTGGGGCCCACCGGAGGTTTCTCCGGTGTCCCGGTGGCTCAGTCCGACCCTGCTTGCCAGCCTGATAATACCAGGCCACAGCAGTCTGCTTATCTTTGCTGGTTAACAAAAATAGGGGATCCCGTCGAAAAAAATTGGCGTGGGGTCCCCCCTATTTTTGTTAACCAGCCAGATGAAGCAGACTGCTGAGGCCTGGTTTTTCAGGCTGTTAAGGAGCCAAGATCCATCGACCTTGCCAGCCTGATAATACCAGGCCACAGCAGTCTGCATATCTTGGCTGGTTAAAAAAATAGGGGATCCCCTCGAAAAAAAAATTGGCGTGGGGTCCCCCCTATTTTTGTTAACCAGCCAGATGAAGCAGACTGCTGAGGCCTGGTTTTTCAGGCTGGTAAGGATCCAATATCCATGGACCTTGCCAGCCTGATAATACCAGCCCACAGCAGTCTTTTTAGCTTGCCTGGTTAACAAAAATAGGGGATCCCCTCGAAAAAAAAAACGGCGTAGGGGTCCCCCTATTTTTGTTAACCAGCCAAGTAAAATGCAGACTGCTGCGGCCTGGTATTAAAAGACTGTCAAGGCCCATGGATTTTGGCCCTCAACAGCCTGATAATACCAGGCTACAGCAGCCCCACATTTGGCGCATCAAAAGATGTGCCAATTGTGGCACTTTACCCGGCTCTTCCCACTTGCCCTGTAGCGGTGGCAATCGGGGTAATAAGGGGTTAATGTCACAGTTGATTGCACGGTGACAATAAGCCCGGTTAATAACGGAGAGGCGTCTATAAGACACCGATCCATAATTAATCCCAAAGTTTTTAAATGTTTAAAAAAAAGACACAGCCAGAAAAAAGTATTTTAATGAAATAAAAGAGACAACACAGTTTTCATTAATTTTATTACTCTCTCATTCCTGCGACGCCATCGATCTCCTGTAAAAAAAGAAAAAAAAAAACCAACAGTATACCACCTGTCCGACGCAGTCCATAGTAACGAGTGTCCCACGACGATCCAGCTCTGCTACATCGCAATGCCAGGCAGAGCCTGACATCCCGACACAGCACAGCTGATTACCTGCTTCCCGGCGGTGACGTCATCGGACTGCTTTACGGCTGTGATTACCCATCAGTCACTGCAGTTATCGCGAGAAACTGCATGTGACCGCCAGGGAGAAGAGGATGGCGGCCATCAAGCAGTCCAGGACGAGACCACCGGAGATCTTCTGCCGGGTAAGTGCCGCTGACTCCTGACAGACCCGACCGACGGACACTGACAGTGACAGTGACATTCCGATTCCGGTATCCGATATGACGAAAATATCGGTACTCGGAATCGGAAGTCCGATACAGCTAATATCGGCCGATACCCGATATTTGCAGTATCGGAATGCTCAACCCTAGTACTCAGTAAAAATTGAACAAGAACTTTGGGGGTCTAATTTCTCCAGTTAGTCTTGTGAAAAAAAAAAATTGTGGACTACAAAAATTTTATTTTTGGAAAAAAAAAATTAATTTTCACAGCTCTGCGTTATAAACTTCTGTGAAGAAATTGGAGATTCAAACTGCTCACCACACATCTAGAGGAGTTCCTTGGGGGATCTAGTTTCCAAAATAGGGTCACTTGGGGGGGTTTCTACTGCTTAGGCACATCATGGGCTCTGCAAACGTAACATTATGCCCACAGACCATTCCATCAAGTCGGCATTTCAAAACAACACTAATTCCCTTCCGAGCCCCGACATGTGCCCATACAGTAGTTTTATCCCACATATGGGGTACCAGTGTACTCAGGACAAACTGTCCAACAACTTTTGGGGTCCAATTTCTCCTGTTACCCTTGTGAAAATTAAAAATTGTGTGTTAAAAAAATCATTTTTTGAGGAAAAAAAATGATTTTTTTGTTTTTACAGCTCTGCATTATAAACTTATGTTAAGCACGTGGGGGTACAAGGTGCTCACCACACATCTGAATAAGTTCCTTGGGGGGTCTAGTTTACAAAATGGGGTCACTTGTGTTTTCTTTCTACTGTTTGGGCACATCAGGGACTCTGCAAACGTAGCAAGATGCCCGCAGACCATTCCATCAAGTCGGCATTTCAAAGCGTCACTACATCCCTTCCGAGCACTGACGTGTGCCCAAACAGTGGTTACCCCCCACATATGGGGTACCAGCGTACTCAGGACAAACTGGACAACAACTTTTGGGGTCCAATTTCTCCTGTAACCATTGTGAAAATAAAAAATAGGGGGCTAAAAAAATTATTTTTTGATACAAAAATTTTTTTTTATTTTGAAGGCTGTGCGTTATAAACTTCTGTATAGCACCTGGGGGTTCAAAGTGCTCACTGTGCATCTAAATAAGTTCCTTAGGGGGTCTTGTTTCCAAAATGGGGTCATTTGTGGGAGAGCTCCAAAGTTTAGGCACACAGGGGCTCTCCAAACACGACATGGTGTCCGCTAACGATTGGAGCTAATTTCCATTAAAGTCAAATGGCGCTCCTTCCCTTCTGAGCCCTGCCGTGCGCCCAAACAGTGGTTTATGACAACATATGAGGTATCTGTGTACTCAGGAAAAATTGCCCAACAAATTTTAGGAACCATTTTATCCTGTTGCCCATGCAAAAATGAACAAAATTGATGCTAAAATAAAATGTTTGTTTGAAAAATTAGAATGTCCATTTTTTCCGTCCACGTTGCTTTAGTTCCTGTGAAGCACATGAAGGGTTAATAATGTTCTTGAATGTAGTTTTGAGTACCTTGAGGGGTGCAGTTTTTATAATGGTGTCACTTTTGTGTATTTGCTACCATATAGACCCCTCAAAAGTGTCTTCAAATGTGAGGTGGTCCCTAAAAATATGGTATTTTAAATTTTGCTGTAAAAATGATAAATCGCTGGTCAACTTTTAACCATTATAAGTTCCTAAAAATAAAAATTTTTGCTTCAAAAATTGTGCTTATGCAAAGAACACAAGTGGGAAATGTAATTTATTAACTATTTAGTGTCACATAACTGTCTGGTTTAACTGAATAAAAATTAAAAATTTGTAAATTGCAAAATTTTCAAAATTTTACCCAAATTAACATTTTTTTCACAAATAAATGCAAAAATTATCAACCTAAATTTACCACTAACATGAAGCCCAATATGTCACAAAAAACTTTTCTCAGAATCGCTAGGATCCGTTGAAGCGTTCCTGAGTTATTACCTCATAAAGGGACACTGGTCAGAATTTCAAAAAATGGCAAGGTCATGAAGGGTTAAAAGCCAAGAACACTGAAGGATAACCTTTGCACTGCAGCTGTTGTCAAAGTTCAACCCACATTATGCACTTCCAATATTGCAGCATTTGAGGCATGATGTGAGTTGGATTTGTCAAAGTTATGGAGTGACAAGGTTCACCATCAGTACCCTATAGCATAAGTATGCTTTTGTGTTAGCATTTGTGTTAGACATGTGGATATCTGCAATAATATGTCACAATTATTTTGTTACAGATTTGTTACCAAGACTAATCATTTCATGGTTGTAAAGGTGACGTTTCACTTGTTTACAGCTTAGAAATAAGGGTGTAGCCTGATATCTATGTGTATCACTACCCACTTTAACATGTCATGTTTTTTTCAACATGTGTAGCTAGGTAGCAGTATTTTTTGCCCGACACACAGCAGGGGAACAGCAGTCGTTACTGAACCCCACTAACACTATAGCTTGTGTATTGGTCTGTGGACACGACACTTCTGAGCATCAACTAAAAGTGTTGTAGCCCAGGGAGTAGAGTTCAGGTGGTAGAAAGATGAACATAACAGGAGTCATGGATAACGTTGCCAACCAGTTATTTAATCGGAAACCGGACAGGCAAATTCAGGCGAGATACATGCCTTGTTCATTTTCAGAAAAGTAAGCCGTTCTACATTATCGGAGGATACTCGCATGCAACGGTCTGTTAGTACACCACCTGCAGCAGTAAAGACGCGCTCAGATAATACACTGGCAGCAGGGCAAGCCAGCACCTCCAATGCATACTGGCTAAGCTCTGGTCATGTATCCAGCTTAGAGACCCAAAACTTGAATGGGGAACAGCCATCTGGGAGTACACTGAGAGGGCAAGACATGTAGTCTGTCACCATCTTACGGAAACGTTGCCTCCTGCTCACTGGAGCCGTCTCGGATGGTGTACACATTGGTGGCGCTGCCACAAAACTTCGCCACATTTGGAACATACTGGTCTTGCCCTGTGCAGAGGCGCTGCTTGTGCTCCCTCGTGTTGCAGAGCTGTCTCCACTGCCTCGACGCACAGAGCTGCTTTGTAAAGCAGTAGCAGCAGCAGTGCTCTCGGCTGTAATGGAGAACATTATGGATTGCACCAGTGTGTCTTGGTACTCCCGTATTTTACGCTCCCGATTCAACGGTGTGATGAGGCTTTGTAAGTTGTCCCGGTAGCGAGGGTCTAGGAGGGTGTACACCCAATAATCAGACGTGGTGAGAATGTGGGCGATGTGGCGGTCGTTTCTCAGGCACTGCAGCATGAAATCAACCATGTGCTGCAGACTTCCAACTGGCCAAGAAACGCTGTCCCCTGCAAGAGGCGTCATCTCTGCCTGCTCTGCATCACCCCACCAACGCTCTACATACTGACTAGAGCGTTGTGTACCTCCCTCTGGAGCGATGTCTTCCTCCTCCATAGACTCCTCCTCATCCTCCTCACAAAGTCCTTCAAATACATTAAAAAATTTACAAAATTTAAAACTCATAAAATTTTAAAACATTTTATCAGAATTCTGTAACATCAGTTTATGGAAACACAATAGCATTACAAAAGGATAGACCAAAACTGTACATTATGTGCTTTGTAAATACATAAAAAGTTTGCAATGGTTATGAAAATATAGACAGCGACTCTGGAGGTTCAATTGTTGATACAGCATGCTACTTTGAAAGTCCTCCAGCCCTTTGTGAGGAACCACGTTGCGCTGACTGTCCAGAAGGTGATGGAATTTGTGACTCCTCATCCTCCACCTCTTCCAAAACCTCACCCCATAGTGCTTGCAGTGTTTTTTGAAGCAGGCAGATAAGGGGGACAGTCAGGCTGACTAGTGCATCATCTGCACTCGCCATCCGCGTAGACTCATCAAACGCACGGAAAACGTGGCAGATGTCCTTCATAGAGTCCTTCGCCAGTCCTTACACTGGCTGCCCATTCATTATAGGATACAATTCAAATTACTGGTTGTCACCCACAAAGCTCTCCACAGTGCAGCACCCCCTACATCTCCTCCCTCATTTCTATCTATCGGCCTAACCGACTGCTGCGCTCTGCAAACGACCTTCGACTAACCTCTGCACTAATACGTACCTTCCACTCCCGACTCCAAGACTTCTCCCGTGCTGCGCCAATCCTCTGGAATGCTCTACCCCAAGAAATTAGGACTATCCGCAATTAGCATGGTTTCAGGCGCTCCCTCAAAACACATTTATTCAGAGCAGCCTATCACATTCACTAATCAAAGTCATTCTATGTGTAAGTCTGTGTGTGTAGCCCATTCACTATCTCCATCCATCCATCACTCCCTCAAAATGGCTGGACCATCATTGTAAATACACCATTGTATATAAACACCTGTACTTTGTATCTCCCCCACCTCATTGTAGATTGTAAGCTCTCACGAGCAGGGGCGGCTTATATTGCTTTAATTATTGTATTGTTAACGTTGTTACTTATGACTTGTGTTCTGAAACTGTTAAACTGTAAAGCGCTGCGGAATATGTTGGCGCTATATAAATAAATATTATATTATTATATTATTATAGAGGCTCACTCAGTAGTGGTGAAGTGTGAACGGCGCAAATTGCGAGTTGATTGCGCCTGATGCAGCTGATACTCCATTACTGTTGGCTGCTGCTCACACAACCGCTCAAACATATGTAAAGTGGAATTCCACCTGGTGGGTACGTCACATATGATGCGATGTTCAGGAAGGCGAAATCTGCGTTGCAGAGCTGCAATCTGCGATCTGGCCATGCTGGAACGTCGCAAGTGAGCGCACTCTAGGCGGACCTTGTGCAGCAGTGCATCAAGATCCGGATAGTCCCTCAAAAAACTCTGCACGACCAAGTTGAGCACATGTGCCAGACATGGTATGTGAGTGAGGTTGCCAAGGCCCAGAGCTGCCACCAGATTTCGGCCATTGTCACACACTACCAAGCCTGGCTGGAGATTCGCTGGCAAAAACCACACGTCGCTCTCCTGCTTGATGGCATTCCAGAGCTCCTGCGCTGTGTGGCTTCGATTCCCCATGGAAATTAATTTCAGGACGGCCTGTTGACGTTTGGCCACGGCTGTGCTCATATCGGTCACAACAGGTAAGCGTTCATGGGTCCATGTGGAGGTAGACCGTGACGGCTCCTGCAGCGATGATTCTGAGGAACTGGAGTAGGAGGAGGAGTCAATGTGTACAGACTTGATTCCTGCAATCCTTGGAGTTGGCAGAACACGTACAGCGCCACTCGCAAGATCAGTACCCGGCTCCACAACATTGACCCAATGGGCAGTGAGGGAAAGGTATCGTCCCTGGCCATGGGTACTGGTCCACGCATCGGTGGTCAGGTGGACCTTGCTACTGACGGCGTTTTGTAGCGCATGTTTAATTTTTCCCTCAACATGCTTTTGCAGACCAGGGACGGCTTGCCTGCTGAAATGAAATCGGCTTGGCACATTGTATTGTGGGACTGCCAATGATATTAAGTTACGTAAACTGTCAGTCTCCACCAGCCTGAATGACAGCATTTCAAGGGACAGGAGTTTTGCAATGCCAGCATTCAGAGCCTGTGCTCGTGGATGGTTTGCCGAGTATGGCCGTCTTTTATCCCATGCCTGTGCTACCGATGGCTGTTTTGTGGCCTGGGAGTGTGAGGATGACAGGGAACTTGCTGCTGTGGGTGGAATAACACTTTGTCTCTGGACAACAGTGACCGCGGTTCTTCCATGGCGATCCTGTGAGGAAGCCGAACCAGCTGTGTGTGAGCTCGATGAAGAGGCTTCAACACGACCTGAAGATGTAGGTGCTGCTGTAGGTTGGCCTACATCTCCAGTGTGTCTTTGTAACTCAACTACGTGCTTTGTCCGCACATGTTTCCACATATTAGTGGTATTGAGGTTACTGACACTTTTCCCTCCTTTTACTTTTTGATTACACAGCTTGCATTTGACATAGCAAATATCATCTGCAAGTGTGTCAAAAAAGGACCACGCAGTGCAAGTCCTGGGAGCGCACGTTTTGACTTTTGGAAGACAACTGCTCCGAACAGGTGCCAAACTGGAGGCTACAGGCAACTGAGTCTGCAGCCTAACTCTCCCTCCTGTTTGAACCGTTGGGGCAATGTCTTCCTCTATCTTCCTTCTATCACTAACCACTTCTCTAGGCCTCTCACAGCTTTCAACCTCTGAGACACACAAGGATGGTAACACCCTTGACCTGGTCTTTGTCCGCCTCTGTTCAATCTCCCACCTAAATAACTCACCGCTTCCACTGTCTGACCACAACATTCTCTCCTTCACGCTCACAAATCCTCCACCACCCCAGCGCACTCCTACCTACCACACATTCAGAAATCTACAAGCCATTAACCCTCAGACACTTTCAGATTCCCTACACTCATCACTGTCCCCAATCTCCTCTTTTTCCTGTCCTGATCTGGCTGTTCATCACTACAATGACACTCTTAGAAGCACCCTTGACCAAGTAGCGCTGCTCACCCTCAGAACTTCCAAACACACAGTAAAACAGCCCTGGCTCACATTACAAACTCAACTTCTTCAGCGATGCTCTAGGAGTGCTGAACGCCTTTGGAGAAAAACCCGCACACCACAAGACTTCATCCACTTTTAATTCATGTTAAGAACTTATAATGCTGCCCTTCACCTCGCCAAACAGACCTACTTCACCACCCTGATCTCCTCACTAGCCAACAACCCCAAGAAACTTTTTGACACTTTTCACTCCCTCCTCAGGCCAAAAGCACAAGCCCCTATCACAGACATTTGTGCTGACGACCTGGCCTACCATTTTATATAAAAAATAGATACTATCCGTCAGGAAATCTGCTGTCAACCACCAAGGGCTGTGACTCCCATCCCACCCTACTGTTCCCCTGGCTAACTTTCCACATTTGATCCCATCACAGAAGAAGAAGTCTCCAGAGTCCAGACTCCTCTCTTCCTCTTGTCCGACTACATGCACTACCGACCCCATTCCCTCACATCTCCTCCAGTCTCTCTCTCCAGTTGTCACATCTCACCTAACTAAAATCTTTAATCTCTCACTCTCCTCTGGCATTTTCCCATCTGCCTTCAAACACTCCATCATTACTCCACTACTAAAGAAACCCGCTCTCGACCCTTCCTGCACAAACAACTACAGACCGGTCTCCAATCTCCCCTTCATCTCTAAACTTTTGGAGCGCCTAGTCTTCTCCCGCCTCACCCGTTACCTCTCCAATCACTCCCTCCTAGACCCTTGACAGTCCGGCTTCCACACCCTACATTCGACCGAAACTGCACTCATCAAAGTGAGCAATGACCTTCTTACAGCAAAACGTAACGGTGACCACGCTTTGCTCATTCTTCTCCACCTTTCTGCAGCTTTTGACACGGTTTACCACCGTCTCCTACTGTCTAGGCTCCATCACTAGGTATTAAGGACACTGTTCTCTCCTGGTTCTCCTCCTATCTTTCTGACTGCTCCTTCAGTGTTTTGTTCTTTGGCTCCACGTCATCTTCTCTTCCTCTCACTGTCGGTGTACCCCAGGGCTCAGTCCTTGGCCCCCTTCTCTTCTCTCTCTACACAGCCACAATTGGACAGACCATCAGCAGATTTTGCTTTCAGTACCATCTTTATGCTGATGACACACAACTATACACGTCATCCCCCGACCTCACCCCCGCTGTACTACAGAACGCCACCGACTGTCTGTCCGCAGTCTCCAACATCATGTCCGCTCTGTATCTGAAACTCAACCTCTCCAAAACTGAACTTCTTCTGCTCCCGCCGTCTACTAACCTCCCTAAATTTGACATATCCCTCTCCGTGGGTGGCACCATAATAACACCCCGGCAGCAGGCTCGCTGTATGGGTGTTATGTTTGACACCAATCTCTCCTTCACCTCCCAATACAATCTGTTGCCCGCTCTTGCCGCCTACACCTAAAGAACATCTCTAGAATCCGCCCTTTTCTCACCATGGAAACAACAAAAAACCTCACTGTAGCATTGATCCACTCCCGCCTGGAGTACTGCAACGCTCTATTACTTGGCCTCCCCATTACTCGACTATCCCCTCTCCAGTCCATCCTTAATGCAGCAGCCAGGGTAATCCATCTGGCTAATCGGTACTCAGACGCGTCCGCTCTTCGCCAGTCCTTACACTGGCTGCCCATTCATTATAGGATACAATTCAAAGTACTGGTTCTCAGCCACAAAGCTATCCACAGTGCAGCACCCCCCTACATCTCCTCCCTCATTTCTATCTATCGGCCTAACCGACTGCTGCGCTCTGCAAACGACTTTCGACTAACCTCTGCACTAATCCGTACCTCCCACTCCCGACTCCAAGACTTCTCCCGCGCTGCGTCAATCCTCTGGAATGCTCTACCCCAAGAAATTAGGACTATCCACAATTTGCATGGTTTCAGGCGCTCCGTCAAAACACATTTGTTCAGAGCGGCCTATCACATTCACTAATCAAAGTAATTCTATGTATTCTGTCTAAGTGTGTGTGTGTGTGTCTAGCCCATTCACTATCTCCATCCGTCACTCCCTTAAGATGGCTGGACCATCATTGTAAATGCACCATTGTAATAAACACCTATACTTTGTATCTCCCCCACCTCATTGTAGATTGTAAGCTGTCACGAGCAGGGGCGACTTATTTTGCTTTAATTATTGTATTGTTAACGTTGTTACTTATGACTTGTGTTCTGAAACTGCTAAACTGTAAAGCGCTGCGGAATATGATGGCGCTATATAAATAAATATTATTATTATTATTATTCCTCTGAGCTGCTCCCACCACCTTCCTGTTCCTCACGCCATGTTGGGTCTTGGACCTCATCATCTCCACTACCCTCTTCCAACACCTGCTGCTGTTGGGTGGTCTGGCCAGCACCATGCTCAACAGAAACTGGCACCTGAGTCTCATCATCATCATCAGATGCGTTCTGCGGTGTGCTGACCATCGGCACTGTCTCACCCGCCTCTTCAGATTCAGAGAGACACAGCTGTTGCGCATCACTGCATACTCCCTCTTCTTCACATTCCAGAATGCTGCTTGGCTGGGCCCCTGTTTGCAAGCCAACAGATTCTGAGAACAGAAGCAGACACTCAGCTGGCTCCTGTACAGAACTCTCTGACTGCCTGGGCAATTTGGCAGGCGGTGAAGAGACAGATAGTTGCTCAACAGTGCTGTGGTCCTGAGAGGAGGTGGAAGCAATTGAAGTCGATGCATTGGCTGACATCCAACCAACAACGGCTTCAATTTGTTCTTCCCGCAGCAGGGGGTACGCCGACCTCCTACAAAAGTGCGCATAAAGGAACGCTCACGGGGAAAACTGGTGGATGCTGTGTCACTGGGGGCGGCAGCAGCCACAGAATCCCCACGTCCTCTCCCTGCTGAAACTCCACGGCCACGATCACGTGCCTTACTCCCTGCCTTCTTCATCTTGGTAGATTGATAAAGAAAGTCTGAAAAGTTATAAGGCCTAAGTGTGGTTATTCCGCAGAGACTGCAGTGAACACTGCACACAACTGTTCACTAGGTGTGAAAGGCCCCTTTGTGTACTTCTATAGTGTTTGCAACCAATGTATTGTATACGGATGGAAGCGCGTCACACTAATAGATTTTAGTTATTTGAAATAGAATGGAGCAGCACCAATTAGAGAAAAATTTCAAGGATGTGCCAGTGACACATGCTCAGCAGACTACAACCAGCAGTGGTTGAAGAACTAACTGGAGCGTGATCTGCACTCCAAAAATGAAACCCTCAGACTACAGTGAACACTGCACACAACTGTTCACTACCCAACGCGTCACAGCAGGAAGGCAGTCTGTGCGTCCAAACAAAGGCGCAAGCATACATGCACATACCCTGTTTATAAAGCTATATAAAAAAATTATGTAGTAGTGACGCACACTTTATTGAGGTACAGTATTACATCGCCATTCACCATCTGTGGCTATGCAGTCTCATCTATATATACCTTATCTATCCGTTGTCATGCTTGCAAGTCCACAGTCAGGCATAAATAGCAATTTTCACTATGCACTATGCACTTTTTAAATGTTATGTTTGTTAATAAAAATGATTATTGCCACATATTATGAGTATTACATGATGGAAATTGTATAATTTTTATAAACTGTTTAGTGACATTATTCAGCAAATGTAACATTTTATTAATGTCACAGATAACTTGTAATGCTGATGATGTTTTGAAGTTAGACATTCATTGTCTATACAATAAAAATGGTGTACATACTGTTACTTATCCATCATTAATGGATTCAGATATGTACTTGTATGCTTTTATGTACAACCGTATAGCAGATTCCTTAACTAATTTATTTTGTGGTTTGCGTTGCTGTTCAACATGTTAATGTATGTGTTTATGTTTGTCAATTCTTTATTTATCTAGATATTATTTTAAATGAAATCATCATCTTATGGTAGTAAAGGTTATCTTTCTCTTGTTTGAAGTATAGACATTTAAAATTGACAGGTATCAAGGAAAATACTTGATC